>VCRD01000207.1:39228-92747 GCA_006783055.1 Trinorchestia longiramus | reverse complement strand
TGCGACGTGGCCAGTTGTGGGGATTGTGACTTGGACAGTTGTGGGGATTGTGACTTGGACAGTTGTGGTAGTTGAGTATAAAAGAACATGCTTTTACAATGTCGCTATAAAATTTAGAACCGCTCTATGGATCCAACAACCTCTCTATTGATCCTGCTATTTTATTGATAATTTTGCGCTTTTGTTGCTAATCTTGCTCTCCCGTTTTTAATCTTAACATCTCGTTGTTGTCTCTATAACCACGTTGTTAATCCTACAACCACGTTGTTAATCCTACAACCTCGTTGTTAATCCTACAACCTCGTTGTTAATATTACAATCTCGTTAGTGATCCTACAACCTCGATGTTAATCTTACTCTCCCGTTGTTGATTCTACAACCTCGTTAGTGATCCTACAACCTCGTTGTTAATCCTACAACGTCGTTGTTAATTCTACAACGTCGTTGTTAATCTTACAATCTTGTTAGTGATCCTACAACCTTGATGTTAATCTTACTCTCCCGTTGTTGATCCTACAACCTCGTTATTGATCCTACAACCTCGTTGTTAGTTCTACAGCATCATTGTTAGATTTCCACCACACCGAGGATTTCCAATTAGCTGAAGGAGAGCCCTCTCGACCTAAAGGTCATATTTCGATAGTTCGCGTCCAACAGAGTCATGCTTTCAATGATTCAGCGCTTGTTATTATAGACAGTGAAATGTTGCTCGTGTTTTCGAGGCTTGAAACACAAATAACTACACTTATGAACGATCATCTCTTATTCTAACAGAACCATGAGCTACATTTACTCAAAGTATTCGTCTACGAAAGTGAGATCTAAATGAATATTAGGACTGTAATGGATTTCGCAGGTATAGAATAGAATAGAATGAGTCTGTAGGAACGAACCTTCGGGCCCATTCTTGGGTCGGATAATTACTTCGATAATTATTCGGTTGTTTACCCAAGTCCCATGCCGTATTTCTAGCCGCGTCAACCATGTCGGCAGTGGGATTCGAACCCGAGTCTTTCCGCTCGCAAGCAGATTCGCTCACCAGTCGACCAAGCTGGTGATGATGAATGCTACTTGATTTTACAAGAAGATCTTTGTTCATTTAAATAAAATTCACAGCTATGACAAAGCAGATGTAAAATAACAATTTACACAGGATCAATTTTGATGAGGATTAAAACATTGTCTACGCTCAACAGTCAAAGCTAGAAGTCCCTCTTCTTCGATGGTAAAGTAATCAACGTATTAGCTGGAAAACTATCGATATGTCCAAGTTTTGGATTTTTAATGCATCATATCGCTTAGGGAATTTTCTACTTAGTCCTATAGTTCACTATTGTTCTGGAAAATTCGTGTAATGCATTTTGTGTTGTGTTGAGTTCAACATAACATGGTGTTCACACTTTACCTCTCAGAAATTTTTAAAATGGTCACGAGCAAAATGCGACCATTTTGGAAAAATTGTTCCTTCATTAGTAAAGGATGTTTAAAGAGACTTACATATGAACAGGAAATTACGTTTTTTCTCTTTTCATTATATCGGATGAACATCTATTTTACCCTTTATAAAGCTACTTAATTCGATTTATATTCAGAGCAGCATAAGAAGACATCAAAAGTGTGGATTTGACTAACCTGAGAACAAACCCAAAAATATACAAATGGGTTTCTCGTGTTACGTTCCGTATTGACTGTGGAAAAAAACGCACAGGTCTTAGAAGCCTCAAAACGCAGAGTTTGGGTGGATAATTGGTGACGTTGTCTCACGTTGACACGCCTGAGAAGCCAGTACTGACCCAGCCCTGGTGCCATGAGAAGAATCTCCTCGACCTGATGCTCATGAATACAGTGTTTCAGCATACGCAAAAGACTGAACAATATCAACCCAAATTCCTGAGGTACACGTACTGAGGAGAAAAATCTTCACAAAAGAGATAATTGCATAAGGTAGGTAGTGATGCCTTCCACCGACCATACCTCAAAAGCTACAACGGAGAAGATGTTTGACTCAAGACTTAAAACTTTACTTTTCACTGTTGCGAAAATGAATTTAAGGTACACGGGTCATACGATTTTCTAGAGTAGTAAATACATAAATTTAACAGCTTTGCTATCTATATAATCGTAGTAAGATGTACTAAGCGTGTAATGTACGTCTAGATGCAGCCCTAAATACTTTCTTCATCTATTTAAGGCAGCGTCAACAAAACTGTAGAGAAATCTGCTTTAAATTCCTTCTTTCGCATAAAAATAATTTTTTGACTAGCAAATTTAGGGTTGAGTCAAAATTTCGTTAATCTTAATAAGGGATTTTACCTTTTAACGACTCGTGTTGTACTAAATAGTTTAGCAAATTTTTGTCTCGGTCTTGAAGAATATTTTTGAGACGAAAATTTAAACTAGCTAAATTATCCCTCTTGTCAGTCTCGTCGAGGCCGTCACTCGCATTTTAGAAGCTATGCTTCATGTTCCATAGTGATCATTTTAGTTCAGCTTCCCGAACTTGTGATTAACACAAAATTAGTTACTTTAACCATTACATTTTTTTCAAATCTCTGTTCTCAGTTTATAGGAAAATTAATTCAAAGTAACAGAATATACACGCGCAGAGTTTAACAGGCATTTTATTACTTATTCTAAGCTCTCATTAGGAAATTAAAATTTTGGACCATGCTAGCGGGCACTGCTAAGGCACCGCTTCACAAATTGCTCTATGTTGACAGTGAAACTTATTTTTTCGATACTTTTTCATGTTTTTTATGGACGATAGAAAGAACCCAGTGTAGTTTTGTCAGGTCTTTTTTCATAAAAATTACTGCGCATCCAGAACTAGCAAAAGAGACTTGTTTCCATTCTTTTTACGTATTGTGCTCGCTGAAATACCGGAATTCTCATAATACAGAAGCGAGTCTCGTTAAATATTTATTGTTCATGTTCTTTACTCGTCAGTTTTCTGTTAAGTAAAAGAAGCTACCTAATTACTGAAGCCATTAGTTTTATAAATGAACCAATTTCTTGAACTTTTTTCTCATCGAGCTATCATACGAAAACCTCCATCTTACGCAATCCAGTTTTTATAATCTTTTGCTAAACACAGTCTGGTTCCTATAATCGTTCGTCAAACAAAATATCACTAAAGATTTTTTAACAGTAACATAATAGAGCTACAAGTGAAGCGATCAATCTGAAGAATTCAAAAACTTTAAAAAAACTAATAGGCAAACACGCTCTTCTGCATTTGTATTCGTAGAGGCACCGGAGCTTCCATCGGAAGAAGTCAGTTTTTCATCCAAGGCAGTTGACCGGTGGGCCTGAATTTCCTAGCCGCAGGAAGACTGAGATCCGGCGTCAAATATCAGCAGCAACTGCTGGTTGCCTCTCTCCAGCAGTGCAGCAGTCCTGGGCAAACCTTCACTTCGCAGTTTGCTGGCTCACCGCGTCAAATCATGGGGAAAATGTACCCCAGTAAAGAGAATTTTTTATTAGCGAAGAGAAGTTGTACCTTTTTGAAGGTCGTTCGTAGGAAAATATTTAGAAGGTAATATGCTGTTTACTAAAACACACATGTTTATAATTTAATAGTGAAAACTGCACTTGAAAGTCTTAAGTTTATTAGCCGAAAACTATGGTATGAAAGAATTTTCCAGTACGTTGGTACAGCATAAATACTGAAGGAAAATCATTGTTTTTATTACCAAATACTTGAATTTTCGTATCTGATATCAAGAAAGTGACTTTAGTTTCCTCAAGTGCACATTTCAAGCTAGTCGCTGACTTGGCTGAATAATTTTTCCTGAAGTTTCTGAACATCAAATTCTAAAAGGAATTTAAATGGATAAGTTCTTAATTGTACTCGTATGATATGGGAAGCAGGCTAGTCAATGAACTTTTAATTATAATTACCATGCAGAAATTATTAGGTTTTATTACTAAAACTAATTTTTTTATGCAATTTTTGTATATATCTTGAAGCCAAATCGCCAAAGAATTAGGAAAAATATTAGTTATTGAACTGCAATTTCTGACAGCAGGTAAAATTTATTTTGATTTGAAATCTCATATTTTAGTGGTTACTTTTGTAACAAATAATTGTAGGTTCATCAGTAGAAAAGTCAACGAGGGAAGGAAACTTAATCAAATAAAAATTCAGTCGTGATGTTTTACAAATATTTTTGTTGAGGAATGTGTACTTTTTGAAAATTAATTCCCCCTCTTCAAGGATGATTTTCTTTCAACAGAAGACTTTTGAGAATAATATCCACTGAGAACGACCGACACTGGCAACTGGCACGACATTTTTACATCCCTCCACCAATCTGAATATTTCTTAGTACAATTATCTGTTACTGATAGGACCATCACAACGCAGTGCATAACGCAGAGTCGTGGTGTGTTGTCATTAAAGGTCTTGCTTCACTGAATTATGTCGCGGAACAGTGAAGATTAAATTTTTTTATCTCATCCTACTGAATGTTTTTTTTTATTCATGCAAGTAAAGTAAATGTGAATTAAAATTTTGAGAATTAAATTTGAATTTTTTGATTTAATTTTTCGATACACAATTATAAGTTTGAGTGTAGTTTTACAAGAATTTTTTTCGTTTTGTTTTGAATAATAAATTTGTTTGGAACAAACATCCTACTTATTTATTGAACTAATTCATCAAGAGATATTGACTGGGAGACAAGAGATAATTTTGAATAATTTTGGATGGTAAGAATAAAACTATGTGGAACCTTTCAAAGAGCACAGACTTGCATTTTAGTGTACGAAAGAATGCAGGACAGCAAAAATAAAATAACAGTTTGACAAAGAAATCTATTATTATGAGTTTAGTAAAATAATTATAAAGCAATAGACATTTCAAATACATCAATTGCAACACGAATGGAGTGAGAAAATGGAAGTTGTAAATTATTTTATGAATTTTTGTGACCAAAATTTTAGTTGTACAACGGAGTTATATTTTGCAATGAATGGATTTCATCTCACTCAAGATGACTGAGGAATAAAGTTAGAATGAAGAATACATGACACTCTCCAACGAATTCAATTCTCCTGACACGAGTGAAGACTGTAAAAAACAATCCGCAACGAAATTTCGTTTGTAGAAGAAGTGCGAAACTAAAAAGTCTAATGGCCTGAACTTGGACGTGAGAGCTGCACTTCGCTTCCCTGCACCGGGCCTTCCTGCTCTCCGCAGCGCTAATGTCACTCAGCAAAAACAGGGCGGTGGGCTGCAGCTCATCCTGGTGTCTATAGAATGAAGAGAGAGCTGCCGTCTCTCTCCCCCGTGATGGAGAGTGCAGGAAGTAACTTTACTGCTGAGTTGGAGAATGTTCTTCTTGTTAAGGCTGCAAGAAAACACTTGTCCGTAAGTCCGTCCGGGTGGTGGTTCTGCGTCTTGCATAATGACTGAACCACGTCACATCACTTCCAGGTCTCAAGAAGAGTGGGTCAAGAACATAAGACGGTCCTCTTCTTCGTGATGACATGTGTTGAAGAAAAATTCAGGTTTCTTTTTGGAAAAAGAGTAGGGTTCGATCTGCACTTGCTAATTTGAAAACCACGCTGTGGTTTCGCAGTCCTTTGTAAAGAAATGGAAGTTGGTTGGGTTCCTATTTGTTTGTTTGTTGCTCCACAGGAAAATACTGACTATAGTTTGTACTTTTAGTTAGTAGTTTCAATCGAAAGATTTTTTGTATTCCATCAGAAAAAGTATCCGACCATTCTAAACCCTTTTCAAACCTTTTGAAACATTCTCTGTGGACGGTCAACTCTTTATTAGGGCTGCAGTCTTTTATTGGGACAGTGTTAGAGACAGGATGTCAAAGTAATACTCGTTATGAATGCTGCATGTCTTTTTCTAGTGTTGAAATAATCCTGGATACAAAATTATCAGACATTCAAAATTAAGTGATATTTTGCCCTCAGTTGCGATCACTTGATGATATTATTCCAAACAAGGCCATGAAGCTTAGTGCACAATAATTTATGCCATTTTCATCATTATTTATTCACTAGAATTATAATCTCGTCAACATCTATGCTAAAACTGACTGACATCTAAATTAGAAAACTTCACTAAAAATTCGACGTGATCAGAAAAGTCCACAATTCTGATATGATAATTTATTTTAGGAAATTGAAAAAATATTACTGCAGCTCGAAATGATCCAGCGACTGAGGCTACGATACAATCTTATTGTTGAAATTTCTAGAGAGTGAACTCCATCAAATTGTGACGACCCTTTGTAACATTTTTAAGTGTAAAATGATCCCCTCGCTGAAAATTATTTGATTCTGAACGCTTTACGAGTCTCTCTCCAACTCTAATTGAGTTTCCACTCGTAGCAAAACACAAGCAGGGAATTTAAGCCAAATTCAAGTACAAGTTCATTCTTTTTAATGTAATAAAAAATTCAATAGTTATGATTCTACTGCATGAGAGTGAGAAAACTTGTACTACTGCATAATAATCGACGCACTTGAGTTTTACGTTTAAAGTTTTTTTAGCCATGCTGGGAAAGAGTCGAGTAGTCACACAGAAACAAAGCTCCAAAAAAGAGTATATTAGCTCTTAAAGTGAAGATGAGATGCACAGATTGGTGGTGCGACATATCCTTGAAAATAAATTGTAGTGGCTACATGCCTCCCATAGTTACAAACACATGTTCTACTGAAACTCTGTGTTGAAACTAAAAGAGAAACATATTCCATGTAAGCGCAATGACGTAGATTTATCTATTTGGAGTATTAGAGTAATGTCACTGGTTAAACGAGCTGACTTACTAGCTGAGTTACTAAATTTATAGGTAAAGCATTTTATCTGGAGTGTGAGTGGGGCTCAGAGCACAATATTTCCAGTTAGGCCATGAGCTCTCATGATCAGCAGACCCACAAACTGCGTTCAACTCGCTTCAGGATTACACTCTGCATAACCTCATAAGATCTTCAAATCTACGCAACAATTTTGAATCCACTCACTCGCCAAAAATATGCAAATATCTCAAGTGTAAAATTTGTTAGTTATACGTACTGGTTGTATGTAATTGATTAGTTTTAGTGGACTGGAAATCTATTAAGTTTTAAAAGCTGAATGCCACACAATCTAAAACATCATGCTGAATCGAGAAAGAAACTTCACGTTACAGATGGCTCATATTTTTATCTTCTTTCATAGTTTAAATACCTTCAGAAATAAATTAAAACTTTGCCCCACACGGCACTCCCCTACTCGTGAGATGTCAACGAATTGAGAAGCTCTATTTCATCGTTCATGCATTGACTGTTCTTTTAACCTACAAACCTCATCTTTATCCTAACCCTGATCAAAAAGCAGCCTTCTTATTCGTCAGCAGCCCCTTCCCATCATGGACTCGTCATCAAACTCATTAAATTTTTTTTCGCTCGTATCTTTTCGCGATGCCCCTCTCCTCGAGGGACGCCGCGTACTGTTAGCGCTGACTAGAGCTCGTTTTCTACCAAATATCTCCCACTTCGAAAACAAGATTACTCTGTGCTCATTTTGCACCCCTAAAAATCCTTTCAAAAAACATTGCATGGGTAAAACTACAAATTTACGGCTGTTAACCCTGGAGTACTGAACATGGGTATATCCATCATAGTTTGCCCGAGGCTAGTGATGTCTATACCCATGTCCAGTGCTCCAGGATTAAGGATGAGTTAGATAATTTGCGAAATATTACCGAATCTGCCTGAAATTTTCAGCAAGCTCATTACCTTCAATTGTATCCGACAAAATCACAGAGCAAAGTTTTTTGCTTCAAAGAGTGAAACGCTTCGAACACAAATTAATAATAATCGATATCACCCATCACTGCCTGAAAAATATGCTTCTGTGAAGTAAAAATTTGCCGTGTGTAATGTACGTTTATTGAAAAAGTACAGTGCATTCTGCATCAATTTTATTATAACGGAAAACAATCAAAGACACCAGCGACGTGATAGAGATGAACTCGGATGCAACAGTGATGACTTTGATGTGACATTGAAAAACTCTACTGTAACAGCGCTGGACTCAAATGTGACATTGAAAAACTCTACTGCAACAGCGCTGGACTCGGATGCAACGGTGATGAACATTGATGCAACAGAATTAGACTATGATACAGCAATGAAGGATACTGGTGATGCAGCAATGAAGGATACTGGTGATGCAGCAATGAAGGATACTGGTGATGCAGCAATGAAGAATACTGGTGATACAGCAATGAAGGATACTGGTGATACAGCAATGAAGAATACCGGTGATACAGCAATGAAGCATACTGGTGATGCAGCAGTTATGGACACCAGTGCATGACAGGGGCACAAAATCAATCCGAAATATGTAAGTGCTGCATCTGTCCTGCAGGTGACAGCTCGTTAGTTGAACTCAGCCTCTGCAGACCACAGGACAGCTCTGTGTGTTGCTCACACTCGCCAAGACCAGCCAGCTCACTTTCCTCACAGCTGTTGTACAGCTGTCACCTTCCTTACAGCTGTTGTACAGCTGTCACCTTCCTTACAGCTGTTGTACAGCTGTCACCTTCCTTACAGCTGTTGTACAGCCGTCACCTTCCTTACAGCTGTTGTACAGCTGCCCCCTTCCTTACAGCTATTGTACAGCTGTCACCTTCCTTACAGCTGTTGTACAGCTGTCACCTTCCTTACAGCTGTTGTACAGCTGCCCCCTTCCTTACAGCTATTGTACAGCTGTCACCTTCCTTACAGCTGTTGTACAGCTGTCACCTTCCTTACAGCTGTTCTATAGCCGTCACCTTGACAGCTGCTGTACAACTGTCACCGCCATCACAGATACTGTACAGCTGTCCTCTGCCTTACAGCTGCTGTACTGGTGTCACTCCCCTACAGCTGCAGTAGACCCCATCACTCCCTCACAGCTGCAGTAGACCCTGTCACTCCCCTAAAGCTGTAGTAGACCTCATCACTCCCTTACACAGGCAGTAGACTCAATCACTCCCTCACAGCTGCAGTAGACGCTGTCACTCCTCTACAGCTGCAGTAGACGCTGTCACTCCCCTACACCTGCTGTAGACCCTGTCACTTCTTTTCATCTGCAGTAGACGCTGTCACTCCCCTACACCTGCAGTAAACCGTCTCACTACATTACTCTGGACGCCTTAAAGGGACTTGCTTAACTTTCTTCGGAAGCTGACACTGCCAAGCTTCCTTATAGGCTTCTAACTCAATTGAATATTTAAATTTGAGCTTTCCTGTACAAAGAGCTTGTGACAGGTCTTGGATGGTTGTGTAAACTCGACGTGACAAACTTGGCTTTAGGCACAGACTCCTTCGGCTGAGAACATAGCCGTACACGTGCATCTATGGAAATTCCGGCTGAGAACATAGCCATGCACGTGCATCTATGGAAATTTCGGCTGAGAACATAGCCATGCACGTGCATCTATGGAAATTCTGGCTGAGAACACAGCCGTACACGTGCATCTATGGAAATTTCTGCTGAGAACATAGCCGTACACGTGCATCTATGGAAATTCCGGCTGAGAACATAGCCGTACACGTGCATCTATGGAAATTCCGGGTGAGAACATAGCCGTACACGTGCATCTATGGAAATTTCGGCTGAGAACATAGCCGTACATGTGCATCTATGGAAATTTCGGCTGAGAACATAGCCGTACACGTGCATCTATGGAAATTTCGGCTGAGAACATAGCCGTACACGTGCATCTATGGAAATTTCGGCTGAGAACATAGCCCTACACGTAGCACCGCTGGAAACCTCATAAGGATTTGATGAAACACGTAGCTTTGTGCTCGAGATTCTCTACTCACTTTCACTACTCACCATCTTCAGGAAAAGATACTGGAAGTGTGTTTTTCACCCGGAGTTAGTATTTACCGCTAATTGATCTTTTTGTTTCAGTTCCATGTTTTCTTATTGCTAAGTCTTGCTTACTTTCCGGTTAAAATAAAGACCCCAAGGATATTATCCTTAGAATATTTACTAGCGCAGGATTCTCATAATAATGTTAAAACTTCCATGAGATTTCATATATCAGTTCTGATAAAAAAATAATTCCAGCTATTCTCTTTAATCGTTTATCGCATGATTAGAGATAGGAAAAAGAATTTAAACAACGAAGACCATATTTTGCTATCGCTAAGCTTAACTCCGTGCACAAATTAAGAACCAACCATAGAAGTTACCTGCTGTCCTTTACAATCAGCAGTTCAGACTGGTAATTATGCGGTGGTGTATCAAAAGCAACTACTTTTGAATATTTAAGCTTCCTGTAGAATGAAATCGCTGTTAAACTTACTGTCTAAACGAACATAAAAAACAAAGTTTTGTGAACCCTGCGTGTAAAACGTGTGTACTTATATAAGAGGGAGATTTTTTATTTAGGTTCACTGTATGTTAGGGTGGTCCTTATAAGACTTCATTCTTTCAATGTTGAATTTGTTGAGTCTCAGGGTCTAAATTGGATCCGTTCGGTGATGAAACAAAACGTAGCAAGTTACTGAGCGATTTGTCAATCATTGAGACAGTTCTCTACCTCAAAATGAATGTTTGGAAACCTCAAGACTTTTAAATTTATGAAAAATTAATTACAGACCACTTCCCTGTAAGTTTAAGAAAACTTTTGTTTTAATAACTATATGGACAACGATGCTACGTATATGTGCACTCTGCGTTCTCGTCTTAAGCCTCCTTACGCTAGTAATCTCATCATGACATAATATTACCATTACTAATAATATCTAACTTTTGATAACTGTTACTCTTACGAAATACCAGGCATTTTCTTCTAGGGGACAGAGTAATATTCTCCACTGTAATATTATACAACTCACAATGAATTTTTCTCCCCCGTGTTGACCCTTGCTTACCAATTCAGGATGATATTTCTTCCCCTCGTTTCAACACTTGCTCATCAAATCAGGAAGACAATTTTTCCTCTCACTTAGACACTTTCACATCAGATTGGAATGGAAAAATTTCCTCTCGTTTAGAGACGTTTACAAAATTCCCTGCCGTTGCAGCAGCCGGTGGAACAAAGATTTAGTTCGCTGCTGTCGTGCTTCAGAGACAATAAGTTTAATGTGAGTGTGTGTAATTTCTAAGAGAAATAAACGACATGATGCCAACCAATGACAGCATAATTTTATTTAATGACGACGTTATTCCACTTTTTAAAGAAATCATTCTGTGTTATCAATTATCTCGTGATCCTTGATTATGACCTCGTGATTCTGCGTTGTGACAATGTGATTCTGCGTTTTGAGGCTGCAACTTTACGTTATATCGACGGGATTCTATCTTGCTATCGCTAAGCTTAACTCCGTGCACAAATTAAGAACCAACCATAGAAGTTACCAACCATAGTAGAAGTGATTCTACACTATGCCGTCGTGATTTCCGGTTTCGGGGATTTAATCTCACGTTGCCATGACATGCAGGCTTAGCACAAACACTTTGCTGTCGTTCACACAACATAGAACACAAGCAACCGAAGAACACAAGTGTGAGCATGTACAACGTAAAGACGTGATGTGAATATACTCTCTGCAACGTCTGTACCTACAAAGTAGCATCCCACTCTTGGATTGAGGAACAATAATTTCCTGCCATCTAACTCCAAGTAAAATACTTGGATCTGACTAGCTTTTTGTCGCGCGTTTTCCAGTCAATTTAGTTTTCATCACGAAACTCGCTTCGGGCGCGAAGTATTCCATTATTAAGCTGATTCCAAGAAGTCACTTTCTAATAACTCGAAAGAATAACGATGTTTTAGACAGCATTGTTTATCTACGAAGAGGTTTATGACCGCAGCGTTTATTTCTCGTTTCAGAATTTCACGCTCAATTTAGAATACTCGGCTTTGTTATTTCCACTTGCCGAAAAGAGGACGATCCGTGGTCACTTCGCAGAAATTCTCCAAATGTGTGGCTCGACACCACAGCTTCGGGCAGGAACATTTTACCGCAATTTCGGAGACAAATAAAACTCGAGAAAAGAATTGCCCTAAACATAGACCTCGCTAAATCTATTTAGTTGTCAAGAATGGACAATTAATTCTTTTAAACGCTAATTCCCGTGGAAATGTTAAACTAAGTCTGTCTCGTAGACGAAATTTATTGTGGAGCAGAAGCTCGTCGCGTTAGCAGCTCAAAACAAATCAGGGCAGTTTTCTTCACGTCGTTGCTTTGTCTAAAGAATGTTAGGACGTAAAATCCATTAATTTTTCTTTCTAATGAAGAAAATACTTCAAAATATATCATTCCGCTCACCTCAACTGACAGCAGGACGGGATTATTATCATTTGCAGTTTACACGGAAAGACGCTTTTGAAATCTCAGAATGAATAAAAACATTGAGTGGATGTGTAAAAACCATCGTTGTAACAAACAATAAAAAATGCTAGAAATTTTTGCCTGTGATTTGCTATTTCAGCATTTGTTCTGTGTCTGCCTGCTGAGTTGTCAGGGTCAGAGAGATTGTGCTTGGTGTTAAATGGTTCATGTAATTGCGACCAGATTGTGCTGTCTTACAACTACTTATTTCATTCTTTAGCATTCCATTTTATCAAGAAATTGAATGGAATTAGTTGATGAAGATCAAGGGAATTGCTTGTTTACTCGTAAGGAGCAATCATTGATATGGTGATTCTCTGTCAGAATCTACTGCAAACATACTCAAGTATTTTAGATGATGTTGTAGATATGTGTAAGCTAAATGCATATAATATTACATGCAGGCTGTTGTGCCAAATTGTCGTGTGAAACATTACGCTTGTATATACATATATATAGAGACATGCTTGGTTAGACAACAAATGCCACTAGACTTTTATACGAAATTATGCGCTTGTTTCTGGCGAGTCTGAAATATATTTCACCCATTAATAACTTGCATGCTTAACAAGTAACTGTTTTTCCCGTCCATGGAGAGCGTGAGGAGTGCAGCAAGAGCACGCTTTTAATTTATTACCCCAAAGGCTGGTGATGTACGAGACTGCGTCAGACCGTCTTGTTTTAAGTGCACGATTTACTCTCACTGATATGAAGTTGGGATCGTCATGCCAGTGTGTTCAAGTTGTTTTACGTGGGTGTACGCTTCACATTGAGTCATCACTCTTTCATAATGCTGTACTAACGAGGATGATTTCTAACCTGTAAGTTTTATGTGGTCACAGGAGTTATCTACATATCTCTTTTTAGAAGACACGTACAGTCTTGTCAATGTTTATTTGTACTCGAAGACTTTTAAAGAACGGGTTTGTAATTTCACCTACAATTAATATGTTTCTGTAATTGTAACAGTTTCACAGACTTGCCTCGAAAAAGTTTTATGAAGTTTGTATATCAGCCTAAACTAATGGAAGCCTACCTGTAAAAATCGCAGGTAGTTCACTCGAATGGGCTTTTAATTTTTCAAACAAGGGCTCTTAGGCCACGTCGGATTAACACAGAACACATTTTACAGAAGCTCAGTACTGTTGTCTTTTTGAGCTGCGAGACACAAGTCGTAAAATCCCATGAACGCGCCGATGGCAGAGACAGGGCCTTGATAAGGACTTGCGTAATAATAACTCACTCGCTTTACTTCATAAACTTCCTTAGAATAATGCCACTAAGGCAAACAAAGGCCGTGCCACACTCTCGAGTCATTTCTTTTATGAAGCAAACGTGCGAATGAAACAGGA
This sequence comes from Trinorchestia longiramus, assembly GCA_006783055.1. NCBI lineage: Eukaryota > Metazoa > Arthropoda > Malacostraca > Amphipoda > Talitridae > Trinorchestia > Trinorchestia longiramus. The sequence goes on along the minus strand of VCRD01000207.1, from coordinate 79,053 downwards.
GTTGCATGAATTACGACGGCGCTTGTCGGCACTAGGAGCTATTTTAGCTTCGTGCTCCGCGCTGTTAGCTCGAAGGGACAACCTGAGATCGCGCAAGTTTGTGCGTAATTTTAATTGAATTTGAGATGCATATGCGAGTGACGTGAAGCGACGTAACTTCGCTCGTAGTCGCCTTAAAAACCTGGATAAATTTACAATACAAGCGTCTATATTCGTACGCGCGTACATATTATAAATATAACACAGCGTGTGTTGCTCATTGTGCCTGAAAAACCAGGAAAGATCCGTTGATCTCAGTCAGTTGACTGCAAGGCTAAAAATATAAAATGAACTGCAAAACTAGAACACTATTTTCATTTGTATTTGTAAAACGTCGCTACAGTTTTCTCTCCTATCTCTCTGATGTACATTGAAATATTGAAATCTCGATTTGGCTCACTATAAGCAGCTGCTCGGTGAATCCAATTTCAGAATTTGCCCTGAGAGTTTGCATCGTTATCTTTACCTCTTGATTTTAATGAAAGTTAACACGTTGTGCACATAGTCACTTCCTTTACTTTGTGCACATAGTCACTAGAAAGCTCTGTAAAATTTACCCCTAACCTGAAGTAGGGAACCCACCAGTGCAGAAAATCTTTGTTAGGAAAATGTGTTAGGGGCTTTACAGTTTTTCTCGTTTTCTCTTTTAAAGCAGATCTAGACTCGTTTTCGTGACACAGTTGCAGCTGTTCAGGTGAATAGTGCAATAACTTATAAGATATGTTCATATATTGTTTTTAGCGCATGCTCATAGGTTGTGTCGAATGAAAGCGAAAGTTTGGGTACTTCAGTGAGGGAAAGTGATGGAAGTTGTGAAGTGGTCGCTTTTCATCAATGAAATGAAACATCAGAGTCAGGCGCACGTATAAAGGAGTTGTATTGACTATCTCTTCCGTGAAATGATGTCGAACAAATATCTCCTTGTCATATCGCAGATATACTGTATATTTAATGTCTTGGTGCGAATGCAAAATATATACATTTCCTTTAATTCAAATTACATCATAAATTATCACATTACAGTCAACTTTTTCATAGCAAATTATTTAGCGTGGTGTATTTTAATTTTTAACAATTTTGATTACCAATTTTTCCGCATTCGAAGCGACTGAAGCCTTGCCACGGCGTGAACGACTTCAACATTCCAAGTCGGAACGGAACATCAGTATTTGCCTTAGGCGTAGGCTTTACTTTGATATACATTCACTAATTGACCCATTACCTTAAAAATCGATATCTAGTGTGACCCATAAGTCGTTTCACATTTTTAAAATATTTCTGTTTAACTTAAAAAATACATAATTTTGTAATTTCAATACATCATATTAAATAGCTCTTTTTCTTCTTTCAGATACTTTTTCATATTTAAAATAAGTTATGTAGCTTAGAATAAAATAAGCATGGAACGTGAACATTCTGCAGTAATTGAGAGACACGAAGCTAGCGAATCTGTATCGGGTATTTTGAATCTTCTTAATTGGCCAACAAATAAATCAGGGTTCATCTATCGAACTATCATCAGTTCAAAGATACAGGAGGAATTAAAGTGATCGTCCCAGGTCAGTCATGTTTTATACCAGGGTCAAGAAAGTGACCAGTTACACGATTTCAAGAAATTCACGTCGCTCCATCGGAAAGAGGGTCACAGAGCTTAATGTTGAAAGAATCGTGAAAGGTGACCTTGGCCTTACTTCTTTGAATCCCAGTAAAGTTCGTGGCCTAACATTTGTTTCAAAGAAGAAAAAACCATCAATCGTGCCCGACTTGGAAAACGTTCTCTTCGCAGACGAGAAGCTTTTCACTGTATTAGAACTACAAAACAGCGAAAATGGCAGGCCTCTTGCAGAAAATCGTCGGTCAGGTCCAGAAGATGCTAAAATTGTCTATCACATACAAAAACCTTCCTCGGTGACGGTCTGGGTTGGAATGTCTTCAAGGGGCAAAACTCTTCTTGATTTGGTTTCTGAAGGAGTGAGGGTCGAGGCTACAAGCTAAGAAGAACTTAACAAGGAGCCTGTGGTGAAGCACTTGAGCCATGACTCGTTCAACGATGGTCCAATCGTATTCCAGCAAGATGGTTCGCTTTCCCGCACTGTCAACAGAACATAGAGGTGGCTTTGTGATACGTCCCAGATGTCTTGCATGTATAAGGAAGAATGGCTTCCGTCAAACCCTGATTTTAACCCGATGGACTTGTCCATCATGGAGGCCAATGCTTGCGCAAAGTTTCATCGTTCGACTATGAAGAAGTCTCTGGATCGGGAGTGGGAGAAAATATCAGGAGTATTGGGTGCTACTGTTGAAGCAGTGCTCAGTCGACTTGTGATTATAATAAAGAAACGAGAGGGATTCACTAAAAAAATTTTGCTCTAACATTGCTGAAGATGTTGTGAACATGTATGTAAATTTTTGAATATATTCGTTGAGACTTCATAGAATTATTTTATTGAAAATTTGTAACAGAAGCTATGGGTCACTCTGTACGAGTATATACACCAATTTTCCATATATGTAGCTCCTATACTGACGTGCGATATATGCACCAATTTGCCCAATAGCTCCAATATTGGCATGCAATATATACACCAATTTACCCAATAGCTCCAATATTGGCATGCAATATATACACCAATCTTCCCAATAGCTCCAATATTGGCATGCAATATATACACCAATTTTCCCAATAGCTCCAATATTGGCATGCAATATATACACCAATTTGCCCAATGGCTCCAATATTGGCATGCAATATATACACCAATTTGCCCAATAGCTCCAATATTGGCATGCAATACATACACCAATTTACCCAATAGCTCAAATATTGGCATGCAATATATACACCAATCTGCCCAATAGCTCCAATATTGGCGTGCAATACATACACCAATCTGCCCAACAGCCCAACAGTTACTCTGTTACTTCACCGCCTGCCCACGCTCTGCCTCGAGGCGGGTAACCACAATTCCCAACATAGTATTTCGGGTAATGCATTTTAGGCGACTCCAAAAGCACAGCAGCTTCGTGATTCGCTGGTTATTTGATTAATGGGTTTTAGGCAGATTTGAAAGCAATGTTATTTTCTGCTTTGTGTTCTCCGTTCAAACAGTCAGCATTTTACCCACTCTCTTAGCGCAGAGGCGTTCGAGGCATTGCGTATTCTGGGTCAGGTTGAGCGCGTTAATTGAGTTTATTTGGGAGTAACATGAGGAGTCGCTGCTGGCAAGGACTTAAGTAAAATGCCATTATCTATCTTTGCCTTTGTTCAATAAGCCTCACTCAGGACATGTGGGGTCACCAACGTATGAACTTCCGTTTTCTGGGAAATTAAACAAGCAACAAATATTGGATAACTTTACCAAGAATTTGATTTGAATAATATGCGCGGTAATAGATATTAGCGCTAATTCGAAGGTAATAATTTTCCACCTTGATCATATGAGTAAAAAAATTATAAAACGTTAAGATTTTGCATCCGTGTACATAAGAGCTCAGGAAGTGTGGGAATTCAAGGTTGAGAGGTATAGGAATTTGAGCTTGGGAAGTGCAGGAATTCGAGCTTGGGACGTGGAAGAATTCGAGTTCGGGCAACGTGAAAATTTGAGCTTGAAAGTATCGAGGTTTGAGCATCGGAAGTTTGGAAATTCGAGCTTGGAAAGTTTAGGAGTTCGAATTTCGGAAGTATGGGAGTTCCAGTTTTTGAAGTGTGGAAATTCAAGCTTGGAAAGTAGGTTTGTTCGAGCTTAGGAAGTGCAGAATCATTCAACGTATTATTGATTATGAGTGATGACCAAGATAAAATTTATGAAATTGTTCTTCATTGATTCAAGCTTGTGTTAAAATTATGAAATTTTCAAAACCCACAAAACACATCTTTCTTCTCACGGCTAGGGAATAATCTAATAATCACAATCGCCTCCATCCGAGATAACACGATTTCAATTCACATCAGTGGTGGAGTCAGGTTACAACAGAACCTAATTGTCCCCTAGAAGTTTATAGAAAACTGTTGGCAGCTGCCAGGAGATTTTCTGCCCACCACACATGGGCGGTCGCATTGTGTCGAATAATAGAATAATAAAAAAACTTAACAGAAGTTCGTAGCAACTGACAACGTGGTTGTTTATACGTCAAGCCAGAGTCATTAATGCTGTGAACCCAGTCCAACTTTATAGTAGGAGTGAAGGGGATTTCCATTATCTGCCGTATATTCTACTGTAATTAACGGAAATATACTGCTATATTCGGTAATCCAACGTAAAAATTGGGCTGCGGAAAATCTTCTAACTTTACGTGACAACGCAGTCTTGTTTACGATATCCCCAAAGCGATCGGGTTGGTAAAAGAAATCTTATTAAGTAACAGTAATCTTATGAACCCAGCACAACATTTCTATCATCATTAATGCGTTGCTTCAGGTCGTTTTAAAGTTAATGTAATTACAATCCTATTGACGTGGTTCACCAGGTGCTCGTATTAACACAGCAGTTAATAGTCTTATTAACACACAGCACTGGCACTAGTTAGTCTCATCCACACATCTCATTAATATGACAGCACATTCCTGGCAAGGTTCACTAAATTGTATTAAGGTTATCAGTGTTGACATCTTTCTACTAAGACTAAAATGATTTTAAATAATATAAGTTAATCTAATAAACACTAGTAAATTTTCAATAATTTTTCGATTTTTCCGGAGCTAGACAAGTAAGACCTATTATGCAGATTCTTTGCAAAATAACCACTGGCTGCTCAAAACAATGTAGACCAACCACAGCAATCAATTATGACCCATCACAACATAGGCCAAACGCAGACCATTTATTGGGTCCAACCAATCAGACCCGTCACGATACGAACCAATTTGAGCCTGCCAGTTGTACACAAGACTACGGTCAAGACGGTCCCATGATGCTGCCAGGCGTCCATCATCGTCTTAGGCCTGACAACAAACATGGAGGACACGAGGACGGCTCATTATTGGACGGCGCTCTTCCTTTCCTTGGCCTCTCAAAGGCGCCGACCGCAGCATCGACAAGCGTGAAGAGTGGCGGCTGCGGTGAGCAAGAAAAGCTTTGCGTCTCCGAAAATCATTTCAGCAGCCAAAAGTACGAGCAACTTGCTGGAAACGATCGTAGCCTTCCAGTCTTATGGAAGAAAATGTAAGTCTTCGAGACTTAAAGAAGCTCTCTTCTGTTGTACTATAGCCTTGTCAAAGTGAACGCCAGTCTTCAAGACTTACGAAAGCTCTCTTAGGCAGCACCCGTAGCTGTCTAGTTTTTTGACAGCACAAGTAGATTTTCCAGGATTACAGTGGGTTCCTGGGCACGCACGTACTATTTAGTGGCTACTATTTACTAAGTAGTAAATAGTATTTAGTGGTTTGAGCAGTTTCGAAGCCTTCATTCGCTCTAAAATGATATTTTCGAGCCTCAGATAAAAAGTTCGGTTGATTTCGAAGCTTACATTTGTTTAAATGAATGTGTATGTAATTCTTATCATAAACAGGCTACTTTTTCAAATTAGAGGAATTTCATTTGTTGTAGAAAGTTTTATAGAACTAAAATGTCTTATAGTCTTATAGAACTAGAACTAAAATATAGAACTAAAATGAATAATACGTACTGAGAAGCTTTGCTCTGCATTAAGCTTAAGCCTCTGAAGCAGTGGTTCCCAATCTGTGGTACGCGAGGGTCTTCCAGGTGGTACGCGAACACTTTCGGGGTCATGAACAATTTTTATTTTGTTATATTTTATTTCACAAAATGTTTACTGCCTAACATAGGGTAATATGGCAACGATTTGCAGTTAGCAAATCTTAGTTGATTTGCGTGTTCTACTTGTACAACTACGGAAATGAAGTGATATCTGATCGAATTTAGTTTCTCTGGAACCAGGTGGTACGCAGCGACTGTACGGGACCTCCAAGTGGTACTTGATCACAAAAAGTTTGGGAACCACCGCTCTAAAGTCTAAACGTATAGGCTGGTTGTCAAAATTCTGGTTCTCAACCTGATGATACTGTTGAAAACAGATACGAATATATTATCATGGCTTCTTGGAATTCAATTTTAACTTATTTGTCACTACGGCATTCATGTAATTTTTTGTGTTTCTCAATGCACAATTTTCGTTCAAAAGCGTCATGTAGGTCGGAATTGACCTAACCCTGGAATTTCTTTATTTTTCATTCATTTGATTCCTGTTTTTCTCTGTGATTTCTTTGATTGCAGGATCATCATCATTTCAAAATGCACCTTTGAGCAGATAACTTTTAGTGGAAAAGACCATACAATTCTTTACTTATTTTTCATTGAAATGGAGTAACTGTTGGGAGTTACCGTTCGTGAATACTTTTCAAAGGAGAGTTTTTAAACTCATAAGCCTGCGTGGAGTTTTCAATTCGGTGGTCTCCAAAACTTTTATTTTCACCGAATATTGCTTGTACATTTTCTATGTATTATGATGATACAGTCAACTTTTTACGATCATGACCCAACTCTGATTTGGGACTCAATTCTGACTTTCTCAGGCCCAATTCTACTTTTTGATGCTCCTTCCTTGTGCTCAACTTCAATTCTATGGAGTGCAACAATAATTTTTTATGACTCAACTCGAATTTTTTAGAAGGAAGACTGTGATTGTTGGCTGGTAACTCTCTATTATCCAGGCTTGCGCGGCTCAAAATTGACGATCACGAAAAAATATTAACAAAGTTTACTTCTAACGTTACGCTTTTGTTCACTGATAATTGTTATTAGTACTATTATTATTTCTTTTATATTGTTATTATATTATTGTTATTCTTGAAGCTGGCTGAAAAGATCTGAGCTGCAACAATGCTTTCTGGAAAGAAAAACGTAAGTTCTTTATTTAGATTTGTAGTGCAAAAACCGTTGACCGCCGCTGTACTTGGCCATTATTTGTGATAGTGGAAGAAAATACGTAAGGATACAAGTACTAGTTAGAGATCATTATTTAAGCTACTCAACTTGCAAACGACAGCTTAGTTTGTTCAGGAGCTCGGTTCGGTACTAAAAATTTGGCTCCAGTCTTACAGGAACGATTTAATGGTTTCATTACGGAGCTCGGGCTCACCAAAACTTATTGAACACAAAGTGCTGACTCAGCCTTGCTCACAAGTTTAAAATTCTTCCCTCACTGCAAGAAGTTAACACGTTGACAGCGTGTTGGTTCAAGTGTGCCGGTGTCTCAGTCCAGTCCTTACAGCATCTCGTAGGAATAGCGTGTAATGTGCGAGTGAATTACCATGATGCCAAACAATAGGTTTGAGGTAGGTTTCATCATTAAACAGCTTTTCAAAGCGTTAGAGAATCAGTGTCGGCGTTATTGTGTGCAAGACGAAGCTGCAGTTAACTTTCAGCTGCAAGTGCTGTTTAATTCATTAACCTGATTTTCCAAGATCAATTGCAAGTCATTGAGTTCTGCTACGACACAAAATTCTTGGCTGGACTTGAAAGATAGCATCAGGTAAGACATGGAATAAAAAATTAGTGCTACTTTTTATGTATGGTGCAGATGTCTCTGGTTATGTATTATATGAATCGTGTGAAGCTGATCAATGTGCATATTTTAATATTTCAAAGATTTATTCCACAGATCTCTGTAGATTTATAATGGGTGTCTGTGTGACGTTGTTTACTTTTATAATATTTCATCACTGGATTTGACCAGTATTTTCACTCACTGCGATATTTTTCATATAATTTTGTCAATGTTGCGTGTAATCCCAAGCTCAGCCAAATATGGTGTTATTTGACGTAATTCTTTCTCAATTAGAGCCACGCTTTGGCTTAGAAACAAAGAATTTCAGTTTAATTTAAACAATGCGTGTTTGAGAGACTATGTTCGAGTGATGTGCCTATAAATGCCAGAGTTCCAGCTAGAAACTTTAGAATGGAGAATACGAGTGGGCGTGGCAACTTTGTGATCACCCTACAGGGCTTGGTTTGCACCTCGTTTTCTTTCACAATAAGTATGGATGTGAAAAAAAACTGGCACCTTCATTCGTAACGAGTAGAGCAGACAGAGCCGCTCGACCTTCAATGTACGTATAATAGCTTCACAAAGACTGAACTGAGAGTATGACGAGGCCGTGTGTTGTCTCGGTTGTGTCCCTAAACTGACACATCTTCGTCTGCTGTGTATCGTAGAGTTATGAAAAACAAAGAGGTAATGAACATTATTTGGTTTAGTTTTATAATCTGTGACAGACCTAAGTTTGAGGCGGCTACCCCTCGTCATAAGACGGCATTAATGGGATGAATTACTATAATAATTCATGTATATTTTATTCGCCAAATTTCACTCCAAACTTGCCAAATTTGTTCAACCTTTCTAAGAAGTAAACTAATAAACACTATTGACCATTTTTTTCTGACTCGTGATGGCTGGAAGAGAGAAAAAATCCTGTAAATGCACAAATGCCTGTATTCTGAAGTCACAGCATTCTTGAACTACTTTAAAATTCGCCGGTCTTCAAAATTTGCTCCAAACGACAAAGTCGGTCGCACTGCACCAGTCCGGCGTTTCATATTCAGCATGATACAGAGCGCAGTCTGCCCAATATTAGCTTTTTACTTACGCAATAAAAAAGGAAAATTTGAATATTTCATCAATAAGAGACTAAAAAAGTACGTGCTGGAAGTTGTCGCATATTAGGAGCTTGTCAAATTTCCCAATTTTCATCGAAATAGGGATAATATGAGTACTGCTCATTTCATATAATAGGGAAAATATGAGTAACATATTTCAAGTACTGCTAAATTTTCCCTTTAAAGTAAAAATAGAAGAAAAAAGTAAAAGAGGAATGCAAAAGTAGAATTAAATTAGAAAAATATAGCAATGTAGCAATAATTCTTATTGCCATCAGTTTCATGGAAATTTTTGTATAATTGTTCGACACTTGGCTGATGAAAACATGCAGGCGGACGGTGTTTGGACTAGTAAATATTGTAACGGAAATAAAACCTCGACACTGTTTAGCTCCCCAAAAACTTTTACTTTAACCCTTGTGTGGTATTTGGGTCTGGGATCCGCTTTCATTTTTACCGCTAACATGTTTACTGTTTATACTGCTTGTACTTGGGATGAAATAAATATCTGTTGTGTATAAGAACATAAAAGTGTTTGAATGTCAGGCATTAAAAACCACAAAATGCAGCGGGTCCACCAGACCCACAAACACTGGCTGAGTAACAAAAATATGAACACCATACAAGGGTTAAAATATTTCCATGGTCTGAAGACGCATTCACAACTGATGATCTCGTGTAATCATCTGAAGAATGTAGCAAGAGGAGTTGAAAAGCTCTCTTTCTGTAAGTGACGCACTCACTTTTGTATGGTTGCTGCCTCTGGATGTGCGAACGAAAAAATTAGGAGTAGAAAAAAGCTTCCTCAGAGTAACTTTCGAATGTGATGAAGGATAAAAAAATCTAACTAGTATTTTATGTAACGTTACATAACACTGATAAATTTTCTAATTTTCTTAGCCCCATTCCATTCCTTATTGTGATCTCTCGCACGTTTGTTTTGCCTTCCAAATGACCAGCAGTCTGCAGCAAATGCCACTCGCTAAAATACAACAGCAGCTAGCCGGTCGAGTCAGACTTGTTTACGCTGGCGTAGCAGTATTTTATTGAGCTCTGTGGTAGTGTGGTAGTGTGGTAGTGTGGTGGTGTGGTAGTGTGGTAGTGTGGTAGTGTGGTAGTGTGGTAGTGTGGTAGTGTGGTGGTGTGGTAGTGTGGTAGTGTGGTGGTGTGATGGTGTGGTAGTGTGGTAGTGTGGTAGTGTAGTGGTGTGGTAATGTAGAGGGGAATGTGGGTGTGGGTGCGGAAATCAGGAGCAGAATTTCCTCCATCATGGAGGTGTGATATTGCGTCTTTATCAACACACCTTCTCCTACACGGCTGCTTCTCTAATATAAAATATATTGTGAAAATACACTTTATACTTTCACAGAATTTATTTTCGTTGACCTGTTCTTTATAATGTCTACACGAGTTTTTCCATTCTGTTTTTAACACCAATTTTATAACCTTGCCCCTACATCCAAATATTTTAACGGAAAACAAACGTAAATAATTCTTCCACCTACCAAAAATTGGTTTCGTTACAATTTTTACGAGCCAAAGCAATAAACATTTATTTACTTTCTGACTGCAGGACCTCCCAGACACGAATGTTTTATTTATTCTTTTGTTTGAGAAGCCCCAGCAAAGAGCTCTCCTCCTGCAGAGCCACTTTCTTCACAGCTTTAATCGCCAACTTGACGATGTCATTCGGCAGTCCAATGAGGATTATTGCGAGTCTTTCTAGTCTTTCTGTGTTCTACGTAGAGGACTTCCTGCTTTTGTAATGGCCCTTGAAGTTCCAGGCCGGTCACGGCGGTGTATCAAATTTCCGTTTAAACTTCAGCTCTGCAGGATGACGCTCACCCAGAACTACTACAGCCCCACTCAATTCCAACACCCATTTTCCTCGCTGAATTTCAAGTCTGCTGCTACAATGTCAACTGAATCCACGTCCGAAGCCCGATATTTCGCTAAAAAATTTCATGCAAAAGCTGTCGCGTGAAATTCAGCGCAGACTCACTACGAACAATGTTACAATCAGCACCCTCAGAACGTGAGCTTCTGAAAAAGTGACTATTTTTACATGCACTTCTCTCTCTAAATGGATAGTAAGTTTTAAATTTTTATTGTCTAAATTGGATTCATATCTCATGACATGTTCATATTTTATACAGTTTCTGTCAGCTTTGCAGAGCGTACCTTAGCGTTCGTTCAGCAAAAAATAATTGTTAACATTATAGATTGGTTAAGAAAGGAAATAAGACATTTTAAGCGTTGCAAGCAAAACATCGGTCCTGCTGAATAAGACAAAAAGATATAGCAAGGAAGTGAGCAGTCGCTTTTTATCATCAATTGTTTATACCTGCATACTTCTTCGCTTATAATTTTTGCCGTTGCCAAGTCGTGCTGCTTGATTACTATTATATCTGATTACTTCTGATTCTTTGTCTATAGTTTCATGGTCATTGGCACTTGAGCTTTAACTGAGAAGCTTAACTTTTTCATGTGAGACAACTACTCAGCTATTTAGGCTCTGTAGTAGAAATTAATACTAGGAGAAAGAAAATATTGTCGCCTCTGTACAACAGAGCAGTGGTTCACCGGGCCTTAGATGCAACTTGTTACATTAACAGGTACAAGTAGAGTACATTACAGTTTTAACTATCGTTAGTTAAAATTTACACTCTTGAGAGGAACTATGATAGATGCTCCTCAAGAGACGAACTAGTGGCAACGTATCCTAAATAGCTGAGTATTTTTCTTTGATGCAAGAGCTGAGCTTTTCAGCTAAAGTTCAAGTGCCAGTTTTGAGCTGGACTGACATTGTTGAGAATCTTGCTCATCGAAAGTATTATAGTTCTAAGCCAAGGGTTTCATGAATTGAGTTACTCGCTTAAAAAAACGTCAGAACTTACGCATTATTTCTTGTTTCAGTTACTCAATACTGTAAAAACACTTGAATCGTTCAGATACGAAGTAATTATCTCGGTGTCTGTTTGATCATTGCATTTTTGTAGGTAATTATCTGTATTAAAATGGCAATGGCATGTGTAAGAATAGTTTAAACACAAGCAATTTTCACTCCACTAAAATCCTTCCTATGTTTAATTTTAATTCGTCTGCAAATAGCAATTCCACACAAAATAAGACCTGTTTGATCGGCTAACCACAAAGCCCTTATATGCAATATTTTTTACGCAATCTAATAGGCTCAGTGAGACAAACAACCACAGGCTTGTCTCCTTATATAGCGTTTGATCGACTAATATAAGCAAAGTAGGGCTAAACTTGCATGTCTGAACCAATTCATGTTCGTTTTTATTTTTTTAAATCCATTATCCATCTGCCAAATTTTTAAGGGGTGAAATACTTGGCATTAAACCAGATATTGCGATCAAATATTTGTCAGGGATTAGTTTAAATATTTCACCATCATAAACTCTTACCTTGATTCTCAAGATCACAGGAAGTAACGAACAAAAGAACTCGCCTGGGCATCTCCCACGACATCCCCTCGCTGCGTTTCCACTAACAGAAAGAAAAGAAGAAAGAAAGAAAGAAAGAAAGAAAGAAAGAAAGAAAGAAAGAAAGAAAGAAAGAAACTTTAAAGAATGTAGGTATCATATACATGAAATATATAATGGTTTTTGAATTCTTATCGCAAACATCTCTAGACTAGTGATCATGCTTCCAACGGCTTACAGAATCTTTGATTAAAGAAAAAGCAAATAGTGCTATTGATCAGCAGTGTCTCATGACTTTAACTCCTAGGAAAGCCGTTGCTGAAAATTGTGCAGCAAAATTCCAGACGTTAACCCTTTCGGTACTATGATGCAAATATCAAAACCTTTTCAACATATTTATCATCAAATTTAAAATAAGATGCTTTGTGATGTTTTACGGTCACTGCATTGTTCTGATCAAACTGTAGCTTGCACTGCCCTACCAGCGTTTGCACAGACACACGTGTTGCTCTTGATCTTGATTAGCGAAAAATGACTGCCGCTACCAGAGATGCCGTCAGGACCGAAAGGGTTAAACACGCTTACTCAGCCAGAATACAAGCAATTCTAAAGAAATCAAAGAAATCTTATTAGAATTCTTCAATGAAGGTTTCTTAAAATTATTCAATGATCAAGTCATGAATGAATTATTTGAAAGAATTCGTCTTCGCATAGAAGTGAAGGCAATACGAAGAATACTAGCTATTGAGACGGGTGTTGTAGCCTCTACTAAATATCTGCAAGGCACAACTGTTGCGTGTGTGTGTACTGAATAATGAGGGATAGCTTTAACAGGCCAGCGTTGAACACATCGAGATTGAATATTCATGCTAACAAATTAAAGTGTCTCTCACAGTTTACAAATAAGCTTCATCACGTCAACTTGAAACTTTCGCCCAAGTGCCGCGATAAGTGTCGATTAGAAGCTGTACTGTCAAATCTTGGGACTTGCGTAGCAACCCTAAAATGCATCAAATTTGCCCTGATACCTCTTGTAGTCATAGTTTGTTATATTCTATCTCTAAAAATTATAAACTGTTGGGTTTTTCATGTTAAGTCGTAGAATTCGTTTCTCGACGTGTTCAAATTATTTTCTGTGATTTTTATTGTTCGATTTTTACAAGTTAATGACCACCGATATAGAGGTTTCAATTCAATACTTCGGGAAACAATCATTTCAGTTATTATGTCATGTCTATGAACACCAAATTTTATAAGGATCATGTACTGTGGTAATGTGGTAGTGGGGTATCATATTTATCTTCACATTTTCACTAAACATTCTAGATGATGAGGGAAATTTTAGCATTAAATGTTATCAAATTCTCGTGAAATCTTTTACTACGGTAAGTTTACCATTAATTAAAAAGAGTCTCTCTTCTGAGCAACAAGACTACACGTGGGAGCGCATAGATTGAAAATTTAATATTTTAAAAGCCAAGGCTGTAATTTTGGTGATTATTCTGTGCAAGAAACGTCGCCTGGTGCGCTGTATGTTTCTTGTCTTCAAGCACTGGTATTTCAATCTACTCAACTACTTTCTTTCCATTTTCTTCCTATTTTGATCAAATTATTGATGTGATGAATGATAAAAAGATTCGTATACATATATTTCAGAAAATATTGAAAACATCTGGAAGAATTAGATTTCATTGTTTAACAACGATTCGGCATTCATTGGAGTGTAAACGCCTAGAGAAATTCTTCTTGTGTTGAACTTTGCGCTGGGAAATTCTGGGGCTCTCCTTGAGCCCAGTTACGGAGCTGGCGGTGGAGGAGGGGTTGGTTGGCAGGTTGGAGGAGGGGTTGGTTGGCAGGTGGGAGGAGGGGTTGGTTGGCAGGTGGGAGGAGGGATTAGGTGGCAGGTGGGAAGAGGGGGTTAGTTTTCAGGTGGGAGGAGAGGGTTAGTTGGCAGGTGAGAGGAGGGGTTAATTGGCAGGAGGGAAGAGGGGCAAGTAGGCAGATGGGAAGAGGGCATATATGGCAAGTTTGAGGAGGGGGTTGGTTGACAGGTTGACGAAGGGGTTAGTTGGCAGGTGGGAAAAGAGGGTAAGTTTGCAGATGAGAGAAGGGAGTTGGCAGGTGAGAGGAGGAGTTATGAAATATTGGTGAAAAAGAAAGTTCACTAATAAAAACCTACAAATATAATAGACAATTATTTTCATCTCTCTCTCTCTCTCTCTCTCTTTCTCTCTGTATTTGTGTGTGTCTGTCCCATTACTTCCTATCTATTACTGAAGAATAATTGTTGAACTGAAATTAGAACGGATGTGCATGTATTATAAGCATTGTATTGTGGATGCCAAAGGCTCCGGACCACTGTAAAATACTGAATTTTTTCTGTTTTTAGCTTTTATTTCTTGCACGGGCATGTTATCGTTAGATCAAATATAGAATGGAATTTCTGTACATGTTGATAAAAAATATTCGCGGGCAAAACTGAAAAATGTATATTATATCATAGATATTTAATTTTATCACTTTTAAACCAAGGAATATCAACAGGTAGTATCTGGGCCAAGTTATCGGTAGATAAGATGTAGAAAGGTAGTTCTGAATGAAATTAATACAAAATATTCATTTCAAACACAATAATTTTGTGAATCTTTAATGCATCCAACTTTATAATAAATTCTAATTAGTTAAATCTAAATCGTAGAATTTCCACGGGAACTGTCTAGTTATTCATAGTTCGGAAGTTTCTCCTGAATGCTGAATTTAGAGTGCAGTCAGTTAATTATTTAAGCTAAGTTTTGCTGTCCTACTGTTCACTGATGAATGAAATAACGCGCTAGTAAGTCCTTGCATTGCATCACCACTAAGACAATGTGCAAAGAAATAGGAAAATTTAACATTCTGTAAAAAATTGTAACCTTACACATTACAACGTTATCAACATTATCTTACGCACAAAAGAAAAAGTCATAAGCCTATCATTAAATAGGGTTAGATTATTGTTGCAATGAACATTTCAAATTTGATAAAAATAGTTTTCTAATCGTGTTTTAGAGTGTAAAACTAGAATTCTTTCATGTTGTTGCTTGTAAAAATTAATTGTTCTTCTTTAATTTACAAAATAAACAATGAAACAAGCATTCCAAAATTTATGAACAAAAAGGGACACTTTCATAAACAGAGTCTTTGTACAAACATATTTAATACAAATCTGAGCCAAAATACTTTGCTTGTATTGGTATGCCATCTGAGTGGCCAGCTTACGTAGGGGCGGGGCTTCGTTCCTCATGCAGGTTGAGTGCGCTATAAACAAAAACAAACAAACAACTTTATTTCCAATCAAGTACACAGTACATAGACATTAGTACATTGGTTTTTCAAATTCTTAAGGTTAACATTCTTAGAGTAAGGATGATGGTGAGCTCCATGCGACGATCCTGGGATGTGTCCATGGGCGGGGAGTTGAGGGCTTACCGATAAGTGCGAGCTCACGGCGCGAAACGAGAAACAGCTCGTATTCATGGCCGGGTTTCGAACCCGCGGTCTGTCTGCCCGAAGCAGAGACCTGATACCTAACACAGGCCGCAGACCACTCGACCACGGTGGCTGCAATCTTATAAATGCACTACATGCGAACTGAATTTCGTTTTTAACTTCTGTGATGTTTCTTAAATCTTGTACGCAGTTATCCGTGAGATAACTTCAAACAAGGTAGCTTTAGAATAGAATAGAATAAGGCAATAGAAACAAAGCCATTTGGTTCATATTTGGGTAGCAATCCAACTCCCATACCGTCTAATGTAAAGGCATCAATCACTCACGGACACCTCGATCATGCAAGCCAATTCAGTCACGTACATGCACTTCACTTAAGCACAAGCATTTGAGTCATGCGCATGTACCACACTCATACACTAGACCCAGGAGTTAGGGACATAAAATGAGTATTTTATAATACTGTTGTCTCGTTATCCGATATTTTTCGAGACGTTTTTTGAATGTGTTCACAGTGCTGTAGAAACGATGTTTTCGGGCAACTGGTTCCAAGTTGCGGCAATTTTAACAGGAAAGAAGTTTATAGCTTGGGATTTCTCGAAGTTTCTTATTATTAGTTTGAAACCGTTATTCGTGGTTCACATTTTGAAGTATATTTTAAAAAGTACTTCCAGGGAAACATCGTTATGGCTGTTCGGATACTTATAGGTCTCAATGAGTTATCCTCGCAGTCTTTTTTGTTATAGAGAGATAAGTTCTAGCTGTTGAAGACGTTTTTCGTAGCTGAGATTGCGGAGTTCAGGAATCATTTTCTTTACATTATTCTGAATTTCCTTCATTTTATTAATATCTCTTTGTAGGGTAGGAGACCAGAATTACACTGAATATTCCAGATGTGGCCGGACTAGCGCTTTATAGAGCAGTAATATTATGTTTTTTGACTTGTATTTAGAGTTTAAACCATAAATCCTCTTCTCGTTTCTGACGCTTTTTTACTTGTTTGTCATGCGTGAGATTTTTAGTGATAATGATCCCAAAATCTCTTTGTTGCTATACTGCTTCAATAGGTGTGTCATTCATCCTGAGTTGGAAATGTCGTTTATTTGCACCAACGTGCGTCACTAGACATTTATCAATGTTTAAACTTATTTATATGATTTCGGTCTATTGTAGAAAACGATTAAAGTCTAATTGGATAGTTACTCTGTCTCTTTCGGTGAACACTTTGTGACAGAGTTTCGTCCTATCCGCTAATATTTGGATTTTGCTAATGATTCCGGCGTCGAGGTCGTTGATGTAGATGATGAAGAGGAGCGGGCCCAAAACGCACCCTTGGGGGACTGCTGATGTTACATGCGTCGAATCACTTCCTTGAAAATGAATCATCACTCGCTGAGTGCGTCCAGTGAGCCACTTTTGGATCCCTCGAGAGTAGTTGCCTAGTATTCCATGCGCTTCCACTTTGGCTATGAGCTTCTCGTGGGGAGCTTTCTCGAAGGCTTTTTAAAAGTCAATGTATTCAAGGTCTATGGCTTTTTTACAGTTGTATATGCGCCTGACTTCTCCAAAGAAATCGAAGAGGCTTGTAAGGCAGCTCCGTGTTTTCCTGAATTTGTTCTGTGTCAGTAATCAGGTATTACTCCTGGAGGGATTTTGTTATGCGAATTTTGAATACTCTATTTATGGTTTTTTATGACAGATATTAGGCTGATTGGACAATAGTTATTGGGTGTGTGTTTATTCCCCTTCTTGAAAATAGAGGGACATTTGCCTGCTTGGATCCTTTAGAACAATAAAAATTTCAAACGATAGAGTGACGATGTTGCTGTGTGTTTACTAATTACTTCGGGTGTTTGTTTGAGTATCCTGGTAGCAAGGCCGTCGGATCCGGTTGACTTATACAGGTTTTAAACTTTGAGCTGTTTTTGCACGCCTTCTACTGAACTGTCTTCCAGGATTTCCTGGGATTTAAAGCATGAGGTTGAGAAATTTCAGTAAAATTTTTGCAGGCGAACACTGAAATAAAGTACGTATTAAGAATTCTGGCTTTGCTTTTCTTGTCCGTTTGAGTTGAACCTTCGAGTTCGATCAGTGGCCCGATAAAGTCTTTTTTGAGTAGTTTGTCATTTACATATTTGTAAGAACTCTTCGGGTGAGTTTTGGCTTGTGCTACACCTGAAATTTCTTTATTTCATTTTCTAGATTTTATCGTTCGCTCAACGTCCCTGCAGGTGCAGATGTGTTGTTGAGGATAGGGTTCTGTTTAGTATCTTACAAGTGTTCTGTACAACTGTACAGAACACTTATAAGGCGCTTGATTTCTCGTGAGAATCAAAAAGGTTTATTAGATAGTTGGCCTCATTTGTTTTGTCGGGATGTGGTGCTCTGTGGAGGTTGTAATTTTTTCTTCAAGTATCATGTAGCATTCTTCGACGCTTTTATTCCTCATGAGTCACACTTGCCTGCTTCTGCCCAGAGGAACAGTCCCAGTTTCTAGTAATAAATTGAAGATGTTCGTTAAGAGCTCACTAATTACTTCGGATATTTCTTTAGGCATTCGGGGAACAAAGCTATCGGGTCCGGTTGATTGAAATGGGTGCATGAGACTGAGCTGTTTTTCTACCTCTTCTATTGTGAATATACCGTCTGCCAAGACTTCCTGGGTTGCAAAACGTACGGAATTTCAGTAAATCTTCGCGTGCATAAGGTACCCTTTATAATGCAGTTTCATAAAATGTTAATATCTTTTTGGCATAATTCCTTAATAACAATAATTGCATGAAGTATAAACAGTTTCTTCTTGTGAAATTCTGTGAACGCGTAACAAATAACTTGATAAGAAAGCCTGAATTTGTTTCACACTGTTAAGAAATGAGATGAATATGATATATGTATAAAGAGCAGAAGCTTTCTTTGTTTTGTAAGAAAGAGAAAATTTACTCGTAACTTCAATTTGAAAAAAGTTAAAATGTTTAAAAAATTCATTTCCTGAGATAGACAAAGTCAAAATAGGTGCAATCAATCAGTCCTGCAACATGGAAGCATCAAAACTGGTTGTTAATTGTGATGTGAAGAGCCGTGTGGAGCAATTCCGTAATGGAGATCGAAGTTTGGCACGCCTCTTTACTGCCAACTGCAAGCTACCGAGAACTGTTATTCTATGGCGAATGTCTTCAAAGACGAGCTGTCTCCAAACTCCGTCTCTTGATTGTATACAGGTGATCAGACGAGCCTTTTGAAATTCAATTATTTCGAACAAATACTATGAGGTTTCTGAGGGCGACTCGTGATCATTCAAAGGAAACTTGCATTCATCATTCAAATGGTTCACAACAAATACTCATATGCTGGGCCCAGGAATGTTTCCTCACATCTGGGGAGTAACTAACTATAGAGGATTCCGTTCAGATAAAAGAGCTCAATTCTCGTCACTACAAAGAGCCTCAGTCACCTGTACGTTCGTACTACAATGCAGGAACAACAATTGTGCTGGAGTTAAATTATTACCTTGAGGTTTGCGGGACTAGAACCTTTTGGCAACTACTCCAAATCCTCACATCGAGTCTGCTGCTAGTGAAGGTGCTATTAAATAGAGTAGCATTTTCAATGAACCATTGAAGAGTGAGCTGTTTTGACTACTTATTATTCAAAGACAATTTTGAACATAGCTGTTCACAGTAGCTATTAGTGTTCCTGGACAGAGCAAAGTACACGCTGATTTTTCCGTGGGACAAAGAGTCATTGCTTGGCTGGAAAGTATTACCTTGCTGACAATCCTGCGAATTATATTTCATTACATATCGATTAAAGATAATATCTAAAATACGTGCAAGGCCTTAATTCATAATTATATGACGCACTTGATTTCAGACTACTGTACTATGCCGGATTGTGCTTTACGGCAGAGGCAACTCTACTTCGAGCATCGCCTTAGCGAAAAAGTTGCATAAGTAACAATTTCAACTTTTTTCCAATTAGAGTTACGAGTCAATCTTCTCTTTTTTACGAAACAAACATAACTTCTTGTCTGTCCAATCCGTATTCATCTTATTATATTTCTCAGTCATGTGAAACATATTCTGGCTTTCATAATAAGTTATTTTACATGAGTCTACAGAATTTAACAAGTAGAAATTGTTCGTATTTCAGGCTTGTTCGATTATATTACGCACACCATATGTTCCTTTAGCCCTACACTGCTTAATTTACTTTGTATGTTAAACATCAATTATTGTTATTATGGAATTATGCCCAAAGGATATTAACACTTTATGGAACTGTATCATGAAATATACTTTATGCAAAATGGAGGAATTCACCATAGATCGACGAAAATGGTTCCTAAATTGCACAATCTCAGCTACGAAAGGGGTCTTCAAGAGCTTGAACTCGTCCCCGTATAAAATAGATGACTGCGAGGAGAACTCATGGAGATCTATCAATATCTCAAAGGCTTCAACGATGGCTTTTGACAGAAAAACACGTGTAAACCAGAAATAACGGACAAAAATTCATAGTAAGAACTTCAAGGTTTCCCAGGCTCTAAAATTTTTTCCAGTTAAAGTTGCTGGAATCTGGAACCAGCTGCCCAAAAATATAGTTTCTACTAGCATTGTGAACACACTCAAAAATCGTGTCGACACATATTGGATAAGGACACATATTGGATGACAGTATTACATAGAAAGTACTGTTTCAACGTATGACCAGAACTCATGTATCCCGTTGAGTACAAGCGTACACTTACTGTGTACTTTCGGTCATACAAATATTATATTCTACTACCCCTGCTATCAATATGTATCACGAGGCCTATTATTATTGTAACCAGTGAGTCCCAATTATTGTGTACTATGAATCATAGAATACAATTGTGTAAATCACGAGCCATGTAGTTATTTTGTACCATGCGTCTGGTAATTAATACTACCTTGAGTCATAGTTATAGTTATAGTTATTGTGACTACAAGTGATGTTATATTGTGTACACGATTCGTACAATTATAAGCATTATCCTATGAGTATAAAATTATTGTGCATCGCGAGCCATTTTATTGTGGTACTACGGTTTATATAATTCCTGTATAAAACGACCCACATTAATGTGTACCACGCGTTCCATAGTGTGTTCTACGAATCATGTACTCTCTGTGTACCACAAGTCATGTAATTATTGCGTACAGAAAGTCATGTAATAGTCGTATATCTCAAAACACGTAATACCTATGTATAGCGAGTCGTATTATCATTGCAGACTTTGAGTCATACACGAGTATAAGTGCAGCGTGAATCATATTTATGTGTACAGCAGGTGGTACTACTGTGTACTGCGAGTCGTATAATTATGGTGTTGCGAGATGTGTATGGCAAGTCCTGTGTTCAATGTATTTTGCGAGTTGTAGAATTAATGCGCTTCATGAGCCATATTTATGTACACTACGATTCATGTAACTGTTGTGTGCCAGTAGTCATATAATTTTTGTGTGACTGGAGTTATATCATTATTCCGAGTACGTTAGGAAATTAGTGAGCAGAAATTTATAACTGAAAGTACGATTGTTACCCCTCCTCCTTTCATCCTTGCTTACTCATGGGGTCTGTGTGTAATTGAAGGGTGGACAGCACTAGTGGACTACTTGCATTTTTTCCCACGGGAAAAAATGCAAGTAGTCCACTAGTGCTGTCCACACTTCATATAGAAAACTACTGGATCGTAATCGCCTCTGTCAGCGCTGTGTTAGCGACAGCACGGGAGTGGACTACTTGCATTTTTTCCCGTGGAAAATATATTATATTTACCACGGGAAAAATGCAAGTAGTCCACTAGTGCTGTCCACCCTTCAATTGAGGTGCATCTACGTGACTGAAGAGTCTATGCATGATTAAGTTGCCTGCACATCATTGATGTCTTAATTTTAGACGGCATGGGACGTAGATAGCTACCCAAAAATGGATCAAACCGTTCGTTCCTGCTGCTATGTTCTATTCTATCTTATGCAATGGAGGGCTAAATAATGACATGCAGCTGCATGGGAAATATCGAGAACCAAGTTACTCTGTGACTTATGATGCGGAAATGATTTAATACCGACTTAGAGATATTTTAGTGCACACACTGCAAAATCATGGGTAACAGCTCCAGCCAGCAAGTAAGGAAATGTACTATGATTAAAATTACCATAATGAATTACATGTGAGGAGAGAAAAAACATGGAAACTAAAATTATCATCAATAGCTGAAATTAGACCTTAACACATTACACCTTATGCATAATAAATGAACCATTTTATCGTAGGAGATTAAACTCTCATTTTCGTCATCAGGTTTCTAATTACTCGGAAGGATAAGTGCTCAGTTTGAACTGAAATTGTTCGACGTCTCTAAAAGATCTATGCAATATGTTCAGCCTATTAGTTTTCAGTTACTAATTTCACTTTAACATTTTCTGTATGCATGCATTCCATAAATGAATGCCTCACGACCCCACCCACGCGTGATGTGACTATGCTAAACTTCTAATATTTACATGTACACAAATGTCCGCAGACAAGGTTGCGGGACTGGAGCTTTGCATTACCGTAGAGACAATAGGACTGATAGTTCTCTAAATCTTCTGAGAATGCCGTGAAGGACGCCCTAATGGAGACGTCAAACCAAGCTTGTTCAACATTGTTATCTTTGCTGAAGGCTTAAGCAGTTCTGGCAACACACTCCCACATTGTAAGCTTTCCCACTGATTTTGAGCCTCGCCCTTTCTTTCTCTTATGCAAATTTTCATTTACTCGAGCGCGATCTATTTGCATGGCATTACCTCAAGGAAAGAAGCTGGTACGATGAAGCTGTCGTGAAGCTTTCACGCCAGCTCTGAAAATTTAAACTTTGCACTTGAGATCCTCTCCGATGGCTGAAAAGTAAAAGATCGGAAAGTCTTTTGCTTCAGGTGAGCACGAAGGACCCTCCGACTTATGTTTTAGGGACTCTTCGGGGCCAAGTTCTGCTCATACAAAGACAAAGACCGACCCGTCAACGAAAGATTGCACGCTGATTTTTTTAAAAGGTAGGGTACTAAAATTTCAGTGTTCACTTACAGTATTCTAGCAGTTTTTCAATACTAAAAGAATAAATTTTTAAAGACTTAGAACAACCACGAATCGCTGCCCCTTTTTCCTGCCATATAAAGTTTACTGAAGTATTTGTTTTGAAAGCACTGAGGTATTTCTATGCGTTAAGCTGGCAGAGGACACGTCGTCTGGCCTAGGCCCCTCCTGCGTCTGAGGGGTGCCCGCTACAGAGTGTTGTGTAAGAACTATTTAACCAGAATGTTAAGCATGTATTAACTATTTAACCAGAGTGTTAAGTATGTATTAACTATTTAACCAGAGTGTTAAGTATGTATTAACTATTTAACCAGAGTGTTAAGTATGTATTAACTATTTAATAATAGTGATAAGCATGTATTAACTATTTAACCAGAGTGTTAAGTATGTATTAACTATTTAATAATAGTGTTAAACATGTATTAACTATTTCAACAGAGTGTTAAGTGAACGAATGAACCTTTACATTTGCCGCTAAATGCGTCTTCGTTTACTTAACTTCGTTATAGCAATAAAAAATCCAAGTACTTTAAAATTCTGTCTTTTCCGCATTCATCATTATAACAGCTTCACACGTATATTTTTTTCGTGTCAGGTATCATATTTTTCTCACGTTTCAGTGTTTTATTTCCATTTCCTCTCAGATATTCTTCAAGTATCTAGCCAACAAAATAATTGTATATTATATCGAAGAAAATAATGCAAAAAACATCAACACTTGAAACTTGAATTGTATTTTGCTGTTCTCATCCGTGATCCGTGTCCCGTTCGAGCTGCCTTTACTTTCACGCGAATGGAATCATACTCACAGTAGTACAGTTCTGCCTCCTAAGAAAACTTCTAGCAAAACTAACTGCACTCAATTCAAACTACTTTTTAGTCATTTTTCCTCATTTGCAAGCTAATTTTTCGGCAATGGACTCCGCTTCATAAGTTTCAACGATGCCAATAGTGAGCGGACGAACGCTACCCCAAAAATTTCAGGACTACTATGGCTCGACATCACCTCAGCTGAACTTACAGGAAATGGTTTTGTTCATTGAACATGGATTTGGGACATTCCCAAATTACACAGACATGCAAGAAGTAAATAGACGCTTTTATTTCTCTAAATTTTTGATCTAAGCGTCGTGATATATTTTCAGCGTTGTAGAACAATAAACTTTAAAAAATACATCGAAATACCTAAGCAAGGACTACTTTTCATGTATTCACACGATAACATAACGAAAAATCAATTTTGTTGATGAAAGATGGGGCTCCATACCCCACAGCGAAAAAGACTCTACAATGGGTAACTGAAAATGGTTTCAAAAAGCTTCATTGGCCTAGCCAATCACCAGACATGAACCCTTTTGAAAAACTTTGGAGCATATCAGATAGAGCTATACGAAAAACCCAGAAGAAAACTTCATCTAAAGATGGATTGTTTTGACTGTTCTGTGGAAAGTGGGCCGAAATTCCACAGGAAACAACCACAAAACTCATTAGTTTAATGCCAAAAAGGGTTTCTGATTTCAAAACTGTAAAGGGGAATGTCTACTACATACTAAAGTGAGTAATCCTAACTTTTTATTGCATTTCAATTTGTCCCTTTACTTATGAAATTAGGAATTTTCAAAATTAAAGGTGGCTATTCACTTCCTGCATGTCATTGTATGCAGTCACTCTCACCGTGTTACCTTTTACATAAATAATTTTCCTCCCATTTTTAATTTGAGATTCAAGGCGAAATTAAGCCGCTGCTCGAACAACATCAAGACTACTTTTAGAACCTAAAATTTTTCATCGATAATGAATTGGGACACTATTTCTGAAAACATGTTGCACTGTTAAGTAGGAATTATTGCTTGATAATAAAGTTGTTTAGTTAGACAGGTTCTATCACACTATTCAGCTCTTTGAGCTCATCAAATCCCACTTCTAAGCAGCATCACTCGATAAACCAACGTAATAAAGCAAACAAATCTGTCGGCGGTTGCACAAGCACCGCATGTAATGGTACTATTGAGATTGATCTTTTAGTTGCCACTTCGGTCGGACCTGTGCGACCTGCTGTCTGAGGGCCTTAACCTTAGCAGATTACTCGTCTCTGTAGTATTTGTGCCATGATGCACTTCATGGTCTTAACTAACTCATCGAGCTCACGGTGCTTTCAGATAAAACTACTATACTGTATTTATTTCTCATTGGTTTTCTTGTTCTACTTTGTCGCCCTCAGATATTTTGTGCCGGGAGCCAACACGACTGAGAATTGTAAATGTAGGAATTCCTTATTCCATCGACCCGCGTACTTCCAAGTCTAACACGTCTTTGAACCTAGTTCAGAAGTTGTGTAAATTCAATGGCGGTTAAACTAGAAATATAAAACATTAATGAGTAAATTCATTACATTCAGAGCTATTTACCTTCATTGTTTTTGATTCTGATAGAATTTTTAAAAATATATTCACGTTAATCATCATCCAAAGCAGTTGAATGATTTCAAGAAATTCTAAAAATACTTTGGTATGTGTATTAGAACAGAAAATTAACACGTGGTCACCTCCCTTTGTTATTTTATGGACTTATGGAATGTTAGCACACTGGTGTTTCTTTCATTTGTCATTCACAGCTTCATTTCACTTGAACAACATCCATTATTGCTTTGGCCCACTTTACCGTATCAGTATTATATTGCCTCTATTGGCAGCAAGGAACCCCATTGTGCCTTAGCTGTGCCATTTATAGCTCCTTTATTTAGAAAATTCAAATACAGTTGAATGTTTTAGAAGATAAACTGTGTTAATACTGATTAGTTCTTGAACAAAGAAAATCCATTGAAGAAAATATTGAACACAAATTGGCATCTCACTTCACTCTGCTACTTCAAATAGCGAAATCCTACGTGGAATCGGTTTCCATAGGCCTCTATAGAGCGAGTTTCGAAGAGTTCTATGCTTCTATTCACTCGAGTTTGAGCGTCGAGAACTAGGCTGGTGTTGGCGGCACTTACGGTCTTTTTGGCGGTCCAAACAAGCTTTAGAAAAGTTGTACAAAGTTCCTCACTTGGATATGTTCTCAAATTATTTGCATTTGTAGGCCTCTACACTTTCACCTCGACAGTGCTTGCAAAAAGAACCAATTATGGGTTTCGCTTGAGTCTTTTAGTCCTGCTAATACTCAAGCTTTTGAATAGATTCAGATTGTTTCTGTTGCAAGAGGGTTTTTAGCTCGTTTTCGACTGTCACAAGAGAGTATTTAGCTCGTGACTGACTAGTGAGAGAGTATTTAGCGAGTGTCTGTTGCGAAAGAGTATTTAACACGTGTCTGTTGCGAGAGTATTTAGTTCATTTGCAGCTGTTGCGGGAGTATTTATTGTAGCATGTGACTGACTGCTATGAGAGTCGGTCTGAGAGTTTAGGAAAACATGAGGCTATGGAAAGCATTTCTGACCAGAACACTAGGCTATTTAGACTCAAACTTTTAATAAGGCTATTAGGCTGTTTTTGACAGCTGCATGAGGTTATTCACATTGGGAATAAATCTAAAATGGTCATTGAAATTAATAATAAACTCAAATTTGTAATTCAGATTTTTTAATGATGTGGGTAAAACAGGAGGCACATAGAGAGACACTATTATTGGATAGTTACCGATCATTTTCGTCTAAAAACCATTATTCAAACAAAAATATCTAAAAAATGTTGATATTTTGTAAGCATAGTTTTAAACGATAAATTACTTTTAGTTTGCAAAAATAAATTGCTTCTAAAACCTTTAAATAAAGAATTACTATTATTAGTCGAATTGAAAGACATCCTTCGAGAATTTCTTTATCAAATCTTAGATTTTGAAATGACTTTATATTTTACTAATCTTTTCTTTGACTAAAAAAATTATTGAAACATATGTGGTTATTTCAGTTAAAATCTACATAATTAGAGGAACTCTGCCTTCACAATTAGGGAAACTGTTATGTTGGTGGAATTAAAATTCGCAATTTCTTATATTTTAAGCAATGCACATAAAGTTTCAAGTCCACTAATTGGGTGGAGTCCGAGAGCTTCTGGGCTCTCAGGACATCTCAACAAAACAGCTGCGAACTTTTATTCTTGAGTAAAATATTCATCATTCAGGTCCTGAAACAGGAGTATCATGAAGTTTACGTGACAGAAAATATTTCACTTCAGAATCTCAGTGCGCATAATATGAGTATGTCGTATATTAAAGGCCCCAATTGCATGATGCCATTCAAGTGCTACATCACACCCACCTGGTCGTGTAAATTGTGATAGACACTCAGAAAAAGAAACGCAAACACACAACCTTCTTACTCTTACCCCGCACTAATTTCCTAGACGATAAACCTAAATTTCCGACTCGTGAAGTACTGCTCGCAGAAATGTCAGCTGTACAGTGTAGTTGATGAGCTTCAATAAAGCCTCCTGGGTAATTTCCAAGTCTGTATTGTAATTCTGAAGGTTTTATGTATAAGCTCACCGTGGGACTGCAGAATGCTGGAATCTTTTCATTAAGTTGAGGAGAATACAGCGCAGACAACCTCGGCTTCCAAGATTGGGCTTCTTTGCTGGAGTAACTCTTGCCCATTTAGTCGAAAGCTTCGCTGATTTGAATGACATGCACGAACTGCAGTCAAGTTATAACACCTAATATATTTTTTCTCCTGATTGAAAATAGATAGAAACATGCAGTCTGTTTTACGATGCAAGTGTACTCGTTGTGTTTGTATGACCGATATGATAGCCCTGTGTGTTTAACGGAATTCTAGCGGCAGCGGTGATAGTGAAGACTGTGTATAATACTCAAAATGGCGTATGGCTTCTATGTCTGTGCTACCATTAAGCTGACTAGCTCTTCTTTTCAAGGTTGAAAAGCAGCATCCATGTCTCATCCATTGCCACAATCGATAAAAAGAAAGTTTCATTCATGCCGTCATCACGCTTCAACATTGCCTGGCAACATGCCACGTGCACAGGCTTGTGGTCGTCTGTCAGCAATCATGGCACCCACCTGGACGCTTATCGCGTTTTCAGGTCTTCATGCACGATCAAACGCGCAGATTCCACCGAAATGCCAATTCTTGAGCCGACGTATTCCACACTCATTCGGCAATCCTCCAAAGTAACTTTCTTCATTCGCTCGATCATGCCGTCTGACCGGCTGGTGTGAGGCCGACGTTCTGCCTTCTATCAACTGTCACACCCACGAATGTACATTAGACACATCCGTGATACCATCACTAAATGTCTCACTCAACTGGCAATAAATTTTAATCGGTGTCGCACCACTCAAATAAAGAAAACAAATGATTACACGCTTGTCTTAAAATGTAAACGTCTCCATTTGAGAATCAAAAACAGTCCTCACTCTCCCCGCTGTCGTACTGAGTTCGCGTCATAGAGTTCTGTGAGCTGTACAGTGCAGCCATCTTTGGCGCGCATTCACAACAAGTGCACGCTTATTTTAAAATGACCTGCATGTTTCTATCTGTTTCCAGTCCTGAAAAAAAACATCGGAGGTTTTATAACTAGAATGCACCTCGTATAATGTTCTTTAAATGCTTTTTTTCACTGATGAATGAAAACACAATGATATATCATGAAGAAATACTAATAAAAATATAATTTAAATGTTACATTATATCATTATTTTTCTTCCATAAATATATGTTTTCTTAATAAAGAATAAATGTGCAAACCGAATCTGACCCATGCAGGTCATTGATGCATGGCAAACTATGTAAACTAACCAAATTTGTTGGAACAGCTATGCGCTAATTGCAGCCGAACTGGAGACAAGTTTGTCGATTGCTACTTCTCCAAAGACAATTAATTTCATCTTTTTCCTGTGTGGATTAGATGCGCGTCATTACCACTTAATTGCGCATCAATTGATTTTCAGGCCTCAATTATAAGTTTAATATTTAAATTTAGAGCTTGTTGTGTTTATTTCACAAGTGAAATACCCTTAAGAGCTTGCTCTCACGCAATTATCTAAATTTCAAGCCGCGTTTTACTAAACCAAACGACGTAATATTAGAGACTGTGCACTCTAGGACACGTGGTGTCTCACCATGATTTCCTCAGCCATGTAAATGATTTTAACGATGTAAATACTCACTTCAGGAGGCTCTTTCTTTCATAGCATGGTGAGCGCAATGTCTCTATTAAACGGTTCTGATAATTTCAGCTTACAGAAATGATGCACTTAATCATTACAGCCTACAGAAGTGATGCACTTAATCATTCCGGCCTACAGAAGTGATGCGCTTAATCATTCCAGCCTACAGAAGTGATGTGCTTGATCACTCCAGTCCACAGAAGTGATGCACTTGATCATTTCAGTCTACAGAAGTGATACGCTTGATCATTCCAGTCTACAAAAGTGATTCGTTTGACCATTCTAGTCTACAGAAGTGATGTGCCAGACAATTTTAGTCTACATCACGAAAGAAATTTGGGTTTAATGAAGATGAATATTAGAAACACTTTGAATTCAAAACTGAAAACGAACTATTAATTACTTAGCAACTGGTTGTTACCATCATAATTTGATCCTTGCTCTTTAGAATCTTTTACATATATGGGGAAAACATGATGCCCTCTTTCTAGAAAATGCTAAGAGTAGATCAACTGAAAGCAGTGAGTGAATAATATTCCATTCGAATACCTTCATGTCTACGTTCTTGCATGCGTTTAATATTTTTGCAATCAATTTTAACGTTGAAAATAAGCCTGGACTTGAAACGTTCAACGTATATGTGTATAAGATATCCCTACTTCACCACTTACAATTTCCAATTACTGAGTAAAAAAGTAGTAAGTTTAGAACATGCAAGATCATCTGCAAATGAACCTGCAAGTTGGTACGGATTATGAGGACTAAAGTTAAGATTTGGTGACTAGTTGCTTCTCTCTAAATGAGATGTGGAAATATTTCATATCCAAACTCTTGACATATGAAAGCAAGATATTCCCCTAAATGGTGAAACTCTTACAACTCAAACTAAATTTCTCTTAGTGATTTGCTAACTACTGCAAATGAAACTTCTGACGAGCATTTATTCAAAAGCATGAGTGAGAACTCCTTAAAAATTTTCCACATTCTCAGAATTTTAGCATGTAATTAGGATAAGATAGATCAAAAATAATACTCTAGAACTCATGCTATTTGCCCGACATCTATGGTAATTTTCAACTTCTACATTAGAATTCTGAGCGTGCGTCATACTGATAGTCTTACATAAGCAGACATTACTATTCTGCTATACACAAACTTGATCGTTAGTGACCGCGTGTTGAGATGTAACTCTGGTTGTGACGGCCGTATATTACTTATATTGTATGTAATGTTTTCATTTTTATTAGTCATGTTTTTCATTGAAAATCAGAGACAGCAAACTATTCTTGTCTTTTTGTGGTTTTGAACTCGGTTACTCTTATTGCTACTAATAACTCATAGGCCCAAATTACTGCGTATGACTACTCCCCGTGCCCTACCCCACGTCTCCACCCTCAGAAAATAAAGGCTTTACAGAGGAGTTCTGTCATAAACATGGGCACTCGACGTAAATATCCTCACCTTATGGAATCACGAAAGTTTAGGCAAGATGGGCGTAGTTTGTGAGCATAAACCTCCGCTCAACGTCAATTTTAATGCCTAGATCAAAGTAGGCCTAAGAAAAATGTCTTAAAAACGGGCTTGTGTATCAGTCAGTTGATGTGCTCAGCTAATGAGGCGTCCACCCACTGCATGCCGTGCAGGAGGTCTTGTTGCTCCGAGTCATGAAGTCTTCATTCCAGTCGTAGCAGTAGTATGGCCTACAATTCCAGTCCCCGATATTGATATGCTCGATGAATTCAGGTTACTATAGTATTGAGCCCCACAATTCCAGTGTGCAATATTGATATGCTCGATGAATAATCAGGTCACTACAGTATTGTGCTTCACAATTCCAGTCTGCATAATTGATATGCTCGATGAATTCAGGTTACTATAGTATTGTGCTCCACAATTTCAGTGCACAAAAAGGATATGCTCAAAGGATCGAGGTTCCTATAGTATTGTGCTTCACAATTTCAGTCTAAATAAATAATTTAATCGATAAATCCAGGTTACTAAAGTAAAATGTTCTACTATTCCAGTTTAAAGTGTCATATGTTTAACAATTCCAGTGTATAAAAGAGATATGTTCGACAAATACAGGGTGTCTCAAAAAAATGTACTCGCCCTTTAACCGTTGCCAACATGCTGTCTTCTTTGTGTTGCAGGTGTGAACCTTTGCGAACATGATTAAATGTGATTAAAGAATCATGTTCGCAAAGGTTCGAACCTCACACCTGCAACACAAAGAATACAGCATGTTAGCAACGGTTAAAGGGTGAGTACATTTTTTTGAAACACCCTGTATACATTGCAAAAGTAGTCTTCGACAGCATCAGCGCGCAAAAGTGGTGTATTTGACGGTTCTAATCTACACAAGGCCTTTATTCGACAATTCTATTCTGCAAAGGTCGTGTCGTGCTCGACAATTCCTAAATACAAAAGGAATGTGTTCAACAATTCCAATCTCAGAAAGTGAAGCTCTCTAGAATTCTAGTTTACAAAAATGATGTGTTTAGCAATTTCAATCTATAAAAGTGATATGCTCGACAATACCAGGTTATGAAAGAGAAGTGTTTGACTATTCCAGTCTACACAAGACATGTGCTCGACAATTCAGTCTCACTTCAGTTTCCTCAGAAAAAATTTGCAAAAATTAGAGCTGCTCGTACACCCACTTCCAATTGGGGAGTTTCTGAATTTTATTTCTAGAAATTAAATAGTTTCAAGGTACAGTTCAGGCTCTTATATTGTAATTTGAATTACTTGAGAACCTTAGTCACATCGTATTTCTTTAATCAATAATTGTGAAATAAAATTAAAGTGTATCTAATCTTTGTTGTGGAAATCATCGGATTAGCTTTAACAATCATCACTCCACTTTATACACCATTACTTACTATAGGTATGCAGCTCAAGTACTTCTATTCAAAATTTTCTATTAGTCGCATTTAATAATCTATAAAATAACTAAAGAATACTGGAAGTTTGCATCATAAATTAATATCATTTATAAATGATGAAATTGTATTAATTTTTTCCATCAATACCTATAATACGGAGGCAGTTTTATCTCCGTGTGTTTTTAAAATTACAAATAACTTTCCGTAGATTTATCCTGTATTTTTTCCTCTTTTCCTCCTTCTTTCGGTTTCCCTGCGTTATTTACCTACCACTATTTTAAGCATGTTTTTTACCCATGTGATTTGTTACTTAAATCCAACACAATTACTGCAGCACACTTTACAACTTGAGTTCACATGAACGTTAGCATAATCTGTACCAGAACTACTATATTTCAGAACGGCGCTTTAGCAAAGCTCAAACTCTTCATACTGACATCCTCAATTCTAATTCCAGCCCTACCATATTATAAACAATGGCTTAATAGCTTTCGTGATTGAAATTATTCGATAAAATGTTCCATGAACAATATCAATTGTATGTGAGACTAGTCCGACGTGAGCAGGCGTTGCCATGGCGACCTGAAGGTAAACAAACAGAAGCTTCAGGTGCACCTCATGCATGTAGTGCAACACCGTGTACTATCCGGAAGGGAAATTTCGTCTTCAACTCCGTCCTGTCTATTTAAATCTTAACTGGGCCGTATTCACGATAAGCTTAGTAAACTACAGTCATCCCAACAGTTACATTTCTGTGGTGTTCGTAGCAGTGGTGAAGTGTAGGAAAGCATGTGCGAAAATTTTTGAACTCTAACTTTTTATCTTCTTAATTTTTTCTTTGCGATCTTTTTGAGATGCAAGCTGAGCTCAAAATTTTGAATTTCAATTTTTTTCTACGATTACTTTAACGTACAAACGTCTTAAGTCATTATAAATGATGTTTTACGGATTGATTGTGCTAAAGAAAGTGAACCTTCTCCTGAAAACTTTATTGTAACAAAACTATCATCTTAGATCATCGCATTTGTATCAGGCTCATGGCCACGGTGTTATACAAATTATTGGGTTTTATTAAACAGCCACATAACAACAGAAAACAATCACCAACATCAGTACACACTTAAATTTGACCGTTTTATGAACACTTCTTTGAAGTAGTACCTAGAAATAGAAACCCATTTTTCATAATAATCCGTTTATATTTCGTAGTATTAACTAAGATAATCATTTGCTTTACGTCCAAACACCTTAGTGTTTCAAGCTCTGTCTCTGTAACTCTCTATTTCAGACAACCCGCCTATTCTGTGTTGCTGTATCATTCCTTCTGTTCTTCACCACTCGGTCCCCACCTGAGTTTTCTTGCGCAGTGAAAGTGTGGTGTGGTAACCGCCAAGATGAGTGATGAGATCAAATTTGTGGTGCAGGAGCTCAACAAGCCTCCGTACAAGAAGAATCTTAACATCATTACCTTCGACTCTTTGGAGCCAGAGCAACTGTTGCAGGTCAGACAGTGTGTTCTCAAAATGTTGTTCAGTACACGCTCAGTTTCATTACAATTTCTAGTTTTACCACAAATATGTTTCTCCAAAGTTATGTGGTCAGAATAAGGGAAAAGTTTGGTTTTGTGTCTAAAATTTAAATTATGATGCTTTAAAATTTAAACATATACATAAATATATTCATAACGAGAATTTGTATGATATATATGAACCAAACCTAATCAAGTCCCATCTCCTAGCCTCGATTAGGGGCATATGTATGGGGCTCGATTAGGTTTGGTTCATATATATCATACAAACTCTCGTTATGAATATGCATGTATATGTTTAAATTTTAAGGCATCATAATTTAAATTTTAGACACAAAACCAAACTTCTCCCTTATTCTGACATCAGTATAACACCAGCTTCAACTTCTACCTCTGGTGGGAAACAGTTGGTGCAGGAAAGGAAAAAGTTTAAAAATTTGCCTCAAATATTATTTTTTCAGCCTTATACATCATACATTCAAAAGGTGTATGAAACAGAGATAAAGAATTAATTTAGTGAATGTTTTCAGGAATATAAATGCCGGAATATTACCCCACACATTTAAGACGGAATGTTTTGCTACTTGTGCACGGACTGTTTCCGATCAGTAGGAGTAATTTTGACTTCCATAAAGCTTCCTTTTAGTGTAAATACGCAAGGAACAAGACATCTTTGTTTCTGTATTTTATAAATTTAAATAAAAAACATTTATAAAAAAATTAAGCGTACGTGGAAAAATATATGTTCGGGTAAATAATTGTATCAGTGAGTGCAATAACAGTGAAAGGGTATTTCAAAATAACTGTCGCGGTCATATACCATTGCGGTCATGATCCAGAATTGAAATCTTTCAATTTACGAGAAGCCTATCTCGGCTTTCCTCTGACGAACGGCCTGGAAAGTTGATGTATTCATTCAGACATGAGTGCTGGACCGCGCTTTTGAGCCTCAGCGACAAGGTCTGTAAAAGCACTCACCGGATCGAGTCAAAAAGCTAGGCAAATTATCAATAAAATGGATAGAAAAAATGTTCCTCTGGCAAACGCCGAACAACTTTCTCTCATAAATGCTTACTTATAATGTTTGTTGGCTCTTGGGATTACCTATTCATGTGGCATAGTTATTGTTTACCTCGTCAAAAAGTTCATGAGATGAAAGCGACAATGTTTGTGGCCTGTGGAGGTGCTGAACGACGTCTTCGCTGAGATCGACCCGAAGAACCGCCTGGATGTGAGGGAGGAGGAGCCTGAGGCTATGGCGGTGCGCATGCTGGGGATGCTGCGTCTGCTGCAGTACCGGCCTCCTGACCACGCCATGTGAGGCGTGTGTAGTGTGGGGTGTGTGAGGCGTGTGGGGTGTGTGAGGCGTGTGGGGTGTGTGAGGCGTGTGTAGTGTGGGGTGTGTGAGGCGTGTGCAGTGTGTGAGGTGTATGGAGCGTGTGAGGTGTGTGGGGCATGTGAGGTGTGTGAGGCGTGTGTAGCGTGGGGTGTGTGAGGCGTGTGTAGTGTGAGGCGTGTGTAGAGTGTGGGATGTGTGAGGCGTGTGGGGCATGTGAGGCGTGTGTAGAGTGTGGGGTGTGTGTAGAGTGTGAGGTGTGTGAGACGTGTGAGGCGTGTGGGCCATGTGGGGCGTGTGAGGTGTGTGGGGTGTGTGGGGCGTGTGAGATGTGTGAGGGGCTTGAGGCGTGTAGGGCATGTGAGGTGTGTGGGGTGTGTGAGGTGTGTGGGGCGTACGATGCGTGTGGGACATGAGGCGTGTAGGGTATGTGGTGTGTGGGGCGTGTGAGGTGTGTGGGGCGTGTGAGGCCTGTGGGACATGAGGGGCCTGTGTGAAGCATCTGCTGCGTGCGGAAATCCAATAATTTTGTTTCTTAATTGAAATGTTTCATTAAAATTATTTTTGATCCATTGGTTTGCGCTATGAATTTCAACATTAGGAAAATAAGAATTCAGAGTAGAAAGTACTGAAACGTGCATTATTTCTTAAAGATCGAGATTGAAGCTTCTTTAAATTTCTTTATCCACACGTGTCAGGAATGTTCGAAGTATGGATTTGCTGAATGGTTACTCAACTACGAATGTACTATTGTATTTCAATTTCTTTGTATACACTGAAACATTGGAATGTATTTGTTCATGACGTAAAAATAAACTTACGAATAAAGGCAATGAAATATGAAATTTTTGGTCAGGATAAGTATGACAGATTGGAAAATAGTTCAAGAGTAACTTCCTATTTCGTTTTCCTTTCGATCATGCAGCTTAAATTTAATGGTGAATGTAGTAATGTTATTTACTGCTTTAATAGAGTTATACTGAAACAAATCAAATGTGTCTTTCGCCTGTTTATATTTTTATGATTTTATCTTTCTGAACAAAAAATTAAAGTCTGAGACTAACACTTTCGGTCTTAGACAAACAAAAATTTCCAGAGTAGGAGAAATTTCTTCCAGCACCCACACCGATCGCAGAGGATTTTCCTTATTTCAAAATATTTCTTAGACATGAACATTCAAAGTTATTAGTTTCTTTGTTAATCTGAACATTTTAATTTTCCGACGACTGTGTCGACACTAGAAATCGAATCTTTCACCAGACTCGTCGGTTGTTCAATCGGCATACCGCGTCTTTACTCTTTAGAATACGAAAAAGAAGCGTGAAATCATCATATACAGGGCGCAGCAACATAACTTCCTCTTTGCCTTGTAAAAAGTTATGAAAAAAGGGAGTTATGGTGCCGTATCCTGCATAATTAATCATCAGATTAATCACGTAAGAGCTTCATATACAATAAGAAGATTTATCGATGATGTAAGCTTTAGCAATTGTCTGATGATAAATCGTGCCTTTTAGAAACAGTCGTCGCATCACGTTGTCTTAGCAAAAAGCCTTTCTTCCTAACAGCATGACTTTGGATAGTTTTTAGCTCACAGTATGGTGAGCTAGTCCTCAGTTTTGCAAGCATAAAATATTTCCTTTCAGGCAAGATTTTCGAGCCGGTTTGGTGGCTGGTGAGAAGCACGTGGTCCAGCCAATCATAGCGTGGCTCCTCCAGAGGCCAGATGATCTGAAAAAACGAGCGTATCTTGCTAAATACCTCGTCAAAGTTGACATTCCTCAGGAGTTTCTGGGCGATGCTGACATCAGCGAAGTTTATGGTAAGGTAAGAAGAAGGGAACAGCCTGTGGACCGAGGAAATCTTGGTCTTCTTCAGGGATGCCTTACGTAAACAAGGAACGATCGCTGGTTTTAAAATTCTGTCCTTGCTTCTCTTTACTTCAGTTCAAAGACTGGCAGAGTATTTTGCTAAGCTATCGTGAGTGTGAGCTCATGCTCTTTAAGTGTATAGTGTATGTAGTTCTTGATAGCAGCCTAACGATAAATAAAATCTCATTCTAGTTTCCAAACGATTTTGATTTTAGGTCTTCATATGTTTTGGAAAGTTTTTGATGCCAACACTAATTCTGCAGCAGTGAGCAGAATAATATACTGGTAATCTGGAGTTGAATTCTGTATTGGACTTGTGTATCGTAACTGAAGTTGATTTATTTAGGGACGTTCATAGTGAATTTTTTATAGCAGAGACATGTATTGCATGCACTCTTCATAGGACGAGAAGAAGATCAGAAATACTATTATCACTATATTTACGAGTATGTGTAACGATGATATTCATTTTCGCAAATTCCCGTCAGCTTTCCACTCGTCAAATATACGAGATGCTAAATAAAAAGCACCGTCAGAATTCCCTTCCATACGCCCTTGAAGTCTGTCGTACAATATCTACTGACATTAATTTCCAACCATGGATGCAGTACAGAGGCACACTGTATGTTCCAACCTATTTTTACACGTACGTAAAACTCAAGTCCGCGTTTCTTTATCCGAGTCTGAGTTTTTGGTAATTTTTACAGAAATTTGTATCTTATATGATGTTTCAGTCATCATTGTAACCACTAGTTACAAAATATATTATCATTCTTTTATTTATGCAAGAAAATTTCACGTATTTCTCACGTCTATGAACTTTCTTCTCCATCGAGCTGCCCAGTATTCAATCCTACTCACTCGAAAGTAAATAAAGATCACACACACAAACTCTGAACCAAAATGTTGGTCTTATATTTCATATCATTTCACACAAGACACTGGACTATGATCTCGTACATCCAGTACGACTGCTGGAGTTCATGTCCTTTTATTTGCATATTGTAAGGCCGGTTGACATCAGCCAATTATTATGTTTTTGGGTATTACATTATTATGAATCCTGAAGAACACTTAAAGTAACTAACACGAAGGTCTCCAGCCATGGAGCCATGTGACAGCATTTACAGTCACATACACCAATCTTTTATGTGAAAATATTTCATTTGTAACAGTACATAAAATACAGAACACCTGGTAAGTATCATATTTTTATGGGTGCTGAAATATTTCTTAAGGAACGTTATGGAATCTTGGTTAGAAATATATCAGGAAGCGTGCGACAGAGACCATTGTGACACAACAGTGCAATTTTCCTCTCTTGTACTCCCTGCCGTACTCAGGAATACTTTATATCTTCGAGGATCTCGGTAAACTTTTTAGTATCGCCCTTCTTTTCTTCCATTGTTGCTTACCTGTCTGAAGTTACTGCCCATATCTCACATTTTAAGAGCGCCGCTGGACTTTAAAGTTCACATCAGGGATCAAGGCATTCATTTTAGACACATCTGTGTGATATAATCTAATCTTTGAGGGCAATGATGATAAAAATGTTAACACTTTGGTTTATAATGTTACACAGCAAAGGACTTCAGATTAATGAATTCTAAGCGTAATAATAATTGTCGATGCATCATTCAGATAATAGGAAAAGGATATTCAAACTTAGTTTGTAAAAGTTAGAGAATCAATTTCTAATTACGAGTAATATTATTCCAGAATATCTACCAGTCTCTCAGCGTCAATCCTTTTGCGTTCTTAGGCAATAGTCTTACAAAATGGTCTATTTTTTACGGCTGTGTGCAGAGTTCTAAACTGATGGTGAATGAAATCAAATTCTTCATTTGATTTTAACTAACACGAAGATGAAACGAACTGTGCTGGAATCCTGGGCATTTGACTTTAACTATGATGATACAAAGATGCAACGAACTTCGCAAAAATTCTGGGAATTTGGCTGCAAATATAACGATAAAAAGATGCATCGAACTGTGCAGGAATCCTGAGCTGAAGCTATAGAGGGCATCAGAGACGAGAAGCCCTCTACAGCAGTTGCAATTCAGCCTCACATGGTCACATTGAATACACGTCAAGTCTGTCTGCCCTCAACTGGCTTCCTCTTAGGCAAAGCTACCATTGATTAACTAATTAACATTTACCAGAGCAGGCAGCACTTTGTAAACAAGCTAACTTCAAACAGAGGTCTGAATGACATCACATTTTAATTAACTCTCTTCTGTTAATGTGACGTAGTGTACTGACTGGTAGTGAACTGACTGGTAGTGAACTGACTGGTAGTGAACTGACTGGTAGTGAACTGACTGGTAGTGAACTGACTGGTATTTGAGTGAGAGCATTTAGCACAGCGCTGTTAAGTTTCTAGTTAAAGCTCCAGGTGGAATAACTTAATAAATATAAAATTAATTACCGCTGCTTAGCGAAGTAATATAATTTTATGAGCATCAAGACAACTGTTTATTTTGACTTTATTCATTACCTTATTGTTTTTCCTATTGAAACTGCGCAGCATGAAACTTTAAAACTTGTTGCATCGATTTCAAGAATCGTTTCCTGAACTACATAGCATTGCAACCATCAAATGTTTTTTTCAAAAATTACACTCATTTGATTCCTCATCAAATGATCTAATGATTCTTCATCCCTTTCACTTTTGGACTGCCTGTGTTGCCGTATGATAAATAACGGTGTAAAGGCGATACATGTTCGTTATTTTAATTCCAGTCG
Organism: Trinorchestia longiramus; assembly: GCA_006783055.1. NCBI lineage: Eukaryota > Metazoa > Arthropoda > Malacostraca > Amphipoda > Talitridae > Trinorchestia > Trinorchestia longiramus. The sequence goes on along the minus strand of VCRD01000207.1, from coordinate 39,878 downwards.
AAAAAAACAGAGGAAAGATTTCGAATCATTGGTGGGTAATATGATGTTGCCTAATGAACTTTGGTTGTGTCACGACGAGCAACTGGTGGAACAGTTTAACGAGGGGCTCTACCTTTGTTGTAATTTAAAGTTCAGTAATGAGCTCTGGGATGTTGTTGTAATTTTCATATTATATCTGTTTTGTTTTTTCCCGTTTTTTCTTGTTGTGATTGTGTTTTGTGTGTTACTCCGTTGTAAAGTGTCATTGTGGCTATTTAATAGACCCTGGTTGTGGCAGCACGAGCACCTGGGAGAGCAGTTTAAGAAGGTGCATCATCTTTATGTTAATTTAATGTTACCTAATAAACCGTGGTTGTGGCAGTACGAGCACCTGGTGGAGCAGTTCAAGGAGGTGCACCGCGGCTACGAGGCGCTGCAGAACAGCGGGTACTCCACGTCAGAGCTGCGCCGTGACATGGCAGCCATGGAGGAGGAGCGAGACTTGCTGACGCAGCGTATAGCTAAGAGCAAGCAGAGGGTCCAGTCTAACCCGGGTTATGAGGAGGTGAGGGTCTAACCCAGGTTATGAGGTGAGGGTCCAACTCGGGTTATGAGGAGGTGAGGGTCCAACTCAAGTTATTAGGAGGTGAGGGTCCAACTCAGGTTATGAG
>VCRD01000207.1:13118-39088 GCA_006783055.1 Trinorchestia longiramus | reverse complement strand
GGAGGTGACTGTCCAACTCAGGTTATGAGGAGGTGAGGATCCAACTCAGGTTATGAGGAGGTGAGGGTCCAACTCAGGTTATGAGGAGGTGAGGGTTCAACTCAGGTTATGAGGAGGTGAGGGTCCAATCCTAGGTTAGCCTCTAGTGTGGGGAGATAAAAGTTCATTCCACGGGTTGGAGATCAGATCCCAACTCTTGGGTTTGGGGAAGGTGAGGATCTTTGGGTTTGGAAGAGTTCCTCCGAACATCGCAATAATGCAATAATGACTTGTTCGGTGATGAAATTATGTCTCTTTGCACGGCAACGAAAGATCCACCAAGTTTGAAGTAACTTTCCGTTATTCTTGTTCGCTGTTCTTTTCGGTATTTCGTCATATGGGGCAACTTAACATTATTGATGGTTACAAGTGAAATATATTTTTTGTATCACCATCATAGATACTTGATATAACTACAAAAAAAAACATTTGAAATGTGACTCATTTTTTTAAGTTACTATGTTTTTTTTGTTCATTTCAAAAGTGTAAAGTGTTTCTCTGTTTCCCTTAGAAATTACTTGAAATTCATTAATGTGCCGTGTCGTAATTTGTGCACTCGTAAAATTTGATTTCAAGAAAAGTGCAATACATGAAAGAGCAGCGAACAAAAATTATGGAGCTTTACTTCTAGCATGATTGATGTATTTAAAACGGTACATAGTCTATAGCACTTAATTACGTACGGTGGACAAGCACATTTAATTAATGCACGCGTACACCTCAGTTCTTTGGGGTTTGTTCAGAACTCACCGATTTCTAGGTCCATATTTCTCTCGGATCGGGAGAGCATGTTTGATAACAGGATTATATTAAGGTAGAAAAAAAAATTGTCTGTTCTCTCGCTTTCAATGTCATTGCGTAAAAGTATACGACCTACTTGCTCGAACAACCTAATTCTGATGAATAAATTGTTCAAGCTTGAGGAATCTACCCTACATAATAATGATGTCAATAAACAGATGCCATTCCATAATAAGAACAAGCAGCCTGGAGTTTTCCGACACCATGGCTGGTGTACCGACACCGTCAATGATGTAGCGACACCGTGAATGATGTACCGACACGGTAAATAGTGTAGCGGTACCGTAAATGATGTACCGACACCGTGAATGATGTACCGACACGGTAAATAGTGTAGCGGTACCGTAAATGATGTACCGACACCGTGAATGGTGTACTGACACCGTGAAAGACGTACCGACACAATGCCCCGACTACCGCTAAGAGATAACCAAATTTTAGAATGCAACACCTGCTGTGAACTGCGTAAAGGAATAGAATAGAATAGAATGAGGCTATAGGAACGAACCTTCTGGCCCATTCTTGCATTCTCTGCTGCAGGCGCTGGTGTCCGCACGCAACCTGCGCCTGCAGAAGGAGAAGCAGAAGGAGATCGCGACGCAGAGGACAAATATCCTGGAGGCCAACGAGACAGCCAAGCAGCGCCTCCGCAGAATTGAGGAGCAGATCAGGGACCTGCGCAAAGCCAGCATTGGCACCACGCCTGATGGTCAGACTTGACGCCCTTAATTTATGCATGATTTATGCCCAATTTTAGGTTGCGTGCGTGAAATGCGTTTATTTCGACACAAATTTTGCCCGATTGAAATGCGGTAATCTTCACATAAATTATGCCCTATTTCATGTGGCATGGATTTATTTGGCGTTTTAAAACTCGCTTGCTGTGTTCATAACTTAGTTGCGAGTCCCGAAAGTTCTTGTTTGGTGTACCACCTTATTCACATATTTCATACGCATTCATTGTTCCAAAAGCTCATCTGTACATTCAAAAATCATTTGTCCCTAGAAAAATTCAATTTTACCTTCAAAAACTTATTTGTTCCTATAAAAACTAATTTTTACCCTAAAAAATTCATTTACATATACCTGCAAAAACTCATTCGTAGTTTTTGAAACTTAATCATAACTTCTAAAACTCATGCGTTGATTTTAACACTCAGGTGTAGTCCTTAAGTCCTGTGATATTTTTGACGTATATGCAGTACGTTGAACATCTTTGCAATTTTAGGACTTTCCTAAAGTGACACAATCTCGTCAGGTAGACTCTGTAATGAAGAATTATTTCCCAATTATTATTATTATTATTATTATTATTATTATTATTATTATTATTATTATTATTATTATTATTATTATTATTACTATTTACCTATCCTGTAGTTATAATTATTTTGCTTGAGTTGTGTCGGATTAGTTTTAACGAGAAGCAAGTTTTCTTGTCGAATGATATTTTATTTTCAATAAAATATGATTGAAAGTCGTCAAAAAAATGAGATTCTTTTGTTCACAGTTGGTAAAAATTACTCAAAGTTTTATGGTTCATGAATTCTAGATAGATTTAATAATTTCTATTTCACCTTTCAGTAATCGGTAAAGCATTTCTCTCATAATTTTTATTCATTTTCTTACATCTTCCTGCCCTCATATTGAATTAATGTCCAGAACTCGAGACTTTTTCAGACAGGCAAACAGTTGTCCGACAACGACGTGTTTATTGGACCAGTAATTGTCTGATTTCCATGTTACTGTTAGCTGTCTCGTGTTTATTCTTACAGCTGCAAGCTGTAGGAATAACACCTCGAATCATAATGCGAGGACAAAATCACCGGCAGAGGGATGACTGAGTTACCCCATGTTTGGTAAGACGCAATCTTTAAATAATAATGTATTTTCCTGGTCAGCCGGCTGAGCTATGACTGCAACACACGGGCTCCTCAGTTATATTGAATTAAAACTGGCTAGTATATGAGGCTTTTATTGTCATTTAAGGAACTTCTTTCCGAAGTTAGGTTGTTTTAGACATTGTACTTCTTGTAATCCAGCTAAAACACAACATAATATTAGCCTATTTTAATCAATATGCCAAGTAACATGCAGAGTTTTAACAACCCAACTCTGTTCAACTTTGCGTAGGATGTGAATATATGCACAAGTTTAATAGTTTAAACCTTTCGATCCGACTGGCTACACCAGTAGCCACCACATTTTTTTCGTGTTATTTAGTTTCCTACAGCGTTTGCAGCAAGTGTAGGACGACCGGCATCTGCAGTAACCATTTTTCTATCCTAAGAAAATGCGGTGGCTACTGGTGTGGGTGGCATTTTGCGGCAAAAATTTGTAGGTGGCAAAAAATGAGGTGGCTACTGGTGTAGCCAGTCGGATCGAAAGGGTTAATTAAACCTTGAAAAGCACTCGCACATCCTTACATAAATTGCATCGTATGAACTATTCATGGAGAAGCTGTTCTTAAGTTAGATAATCCACATGAACCCCTTGTTCTTAAATTATTTTAGGACAATAAAATTCATTCTGATCGGGTATTAAATCGAAAAATTATTGTTTTTCAGCCATAATACGCCGTCTAGAGGAAGACCTCAACGTCAACAACTACATGGTCAACGAGAAGCTTCCTCGGGATCTCAAGAATCTTGAGGAACAAGTGGCAACACTGACGAATATCTCCCGGATGCCTGCACTCGGTCAGGACGATATCAATGCCATCAATGCTAGAGTAAGTTGTTCTAGAATTTGTGAGATAAGTTATTGCAAATGTGAAGAATCTTTGTGTATGGGCTATATTAAAGAGGCCCCACTGTGCAGTGCCGAGAGAGAAATATACTATTGCCGATATACGGTGGGTACAATATATATCGAACACATTATAAAAAGTTTTAATTACTGTACCTACCAAGGACTACTATAAACAGGACGTGCGCGGTCATATAGTGGACTACGGTAGCGGAGGCAAGTTCACTGAGCTGAGTTAGTCACCAACTGTCACAGTGCGAACATTGGCGTAGTCTGTCGGTCGGTTTGAATCCGACATTGTCGTTTGTTTCGAGGCACATTGCTGCATTTCTAAGTGGATACTGCTTTTTACGAAGTTTATTGCTAATTATATGTATTAAAAATGCCAAACAAGTGTGGGGTTGTGAACTGTCGGGATAATTACAATAAGGAGAACAGGCACCGAGTGTTTCGCCTGCCGAAAGAGCAGTGTGAGAGGCAGAAGTGGTTTGATGTTCTTCCACCTCGTGAAAACTTTGTTCTTAATCCAGACAAGTTTTTCATTTATGAGATACACTGGGGTGCTGACCCACTTTTGATCAAATTGCGTGGTTGTTCTATGCGACCTAGAATCCCTCCCAGTATCTTCAATGTGCCTGCTTCATGTATGCCATCTCCAAAACCTGCACCTCGCCAGGCGAAAGTGGGAGACCAACAACTGAGGTATTTTCTTAAGAAGGATAAGATTACTTTAGTTGATACTTTCAAACCTGAACGTAAGCTGCAGAAACAGTAAAAGAACTTGATTATTTCAAGGTCGAAAGAAAGGCTTGTTTGTTTGTTCATGACCGACAACTTCAGTGAGTGCAGCCTGTCCGTGATTGTCGAAAACAAGCCCACTTTGTGTTCCCCACTAACTCTCAGTGCGTTCAAGAACGGCATTAGTGTACCACTGTTTAAGATACTTTATCCCAACAATGGTTTGAGATCGTATACTCAATTCGAAGAAACTGTGCGTTTGGCAATGAACTATGACATCTCGTTTGACAAAACGATCCAAAATGTTGTCACTCTTCTTCAAGCTCACACATCAGCCTGTGTCGACATCGAGAAGGAGAAAAAGTTGGTATTTTTGACACGTCAGTTAGAACTTTTATCACAGAAGCAGGTTTCCATGAATGATTATTGTTTTGCTCTTCAATCATGCCCAAAGTGTAATTATGAACAGCTCAGAGACTTTTTGGTGCTGCCATGCAAACGCAAGCTGCAGTACATCACTTCATCTATTGACAAGGACCAGGTGCTGAGGGAATCATTTGACAAAGTCCAGACACTGCAGCAGAAGAATGTGTTTCTCTTGATAGATGAAGTGCAGATTCGCCTGAATGCAGAATGCAGTCCTTCTTCAGACCTCTGTAAAGAAGGCCCGGTTAGCTGACTAATCGCTGCAGTTTGGTAGGTTTTTGCTTCTATGTCTGTTTGTTTATTTGCGTGAATGTTTGTATGTTTGGTTGTTTGCATCACTAAGCTCATACAATAATACATGTTAAGTCCGGCTAAAATTGGTATTTCAAAGCATTACAGTGCTTTAAACGATTTAAAATTCACTGTAAAACCTTATTATCCTTTCTATTGCTTGAAAGAAGTAATTTTTTATCAATTTTTCCAATAGAAAATGTTATGTTACTAAGAATGCAATGGCCTCCGCTAGCGTAGTGTACTATACAATCGTGCACGTCCTGTTTATAGTAGTCTTTGGTACTTACGTAACTCAGAAAAAATATTCGAATATTTTGTGTTTCTTATGTAAACACGCATGTGTATCATTCAAAGCAAAAGTCATAATTTTACCACTGCTAAGTTAGTGAAATGAAATCCATGGAAATGTCCTATTGTTTTCAAATAGTTATTTTCAGCATGTTATTTGAGCGTTTATTTTTTCCGAGCGAAATTAAATTTATCAAGTACAAGTATTTCAAAGAAAAAAATTAAATTTGACAGAAACAATGTATATAACGATTATTTTCGATTAGATTCAGGATCTTGTCATCAGAGTCATGAATGTTACAATTACTGATGAATATGTTTTTATTTCTCTACAAAATTTAATGCCAACTGCACGATCATTGACTCATAAGAATCAGTATCCTTGCAGAAATGAGCGAAATTTCATAACTGGAGCCCAGTATGACTCTATATTCTTCAATTTAAGGAACTCGCATCACAATCTTATTCCAAGAGTGCTTACCTTTTTCGAACAAAAAGCATGTTTTACCATTTATGAAATCTATTATCATCTTATTATGATATTTTATGAAACATAATCATGCTTGACAACTTAAAGAACAAAAGACGTCATAATTCAAAACTTATGCTTTAGTAAAAGCCTATTTCCTTCTCTCATCTCAACTAACACCACGATGAAATACTTCCTCGTAAGAACAATGCTATGAGCAGAGGACAAACAATTATTGTACTTATTGGCCTATAGAATACTGTAGGGCCTGTGTAAGCACCAAGGCACTATTACGCAGAAATAGAGCAGCAAATGACCCGTTTTGGGCAACGACCTTCTCGTCTCTTTTATTCCTTCCAGCGATCGGGTCTAGTTTTTCACATCTTGTTATGTGTTGTTTGTTCTCGTACTGGTTCACGACAATGAGGCAAAACAATGAAAATTAAAACTCTCTTTGGCTTTCCTTTTGCTCATATCACATATTCTCCTACCTTAGTGATACCTGGCAAACGTTTGTATTCTAAGTTAATATTTTTGAAGCTTACGGATTTGCTTGTAGTGATTGTTCCGTGCAAATTTGAAGAGTCAATTAGCTGTTGTTTGTAAAGAAAACTATTTATGTTCCACTTCTTAAATTTTTGAATGTCGAGAACTAAATAATGTTTGAATGTTAAAAAAAGAGGAATCATTGCAAACAAATGTATGGGCTACATTTGGTTCAGTGCTCCTGTTCTCAGAGAAAAAGGAGCAAAAACATATTGAAGCTGAACTAAAAAAATGACTAATACTGGAGAATTATTGGCCATTTTTTCCATCAAATTTTTTCAGGAGACACCAGGTGAACATTTCTTTATGAAATAGCTTTTGTTAAATGGTGGTCTTTGTCTCAACGTAATCAGAAGCTCTTATTGGATATCGCTAAGAGAAAAACAACATTTATTATCAGGAGTGTTCCATTTTTTGCAGAGCCCAAAAGCACGCGGGTTCGCAAGCCGCCGAGTTAGGCTCATTTTTCCTAGCTTTTTTGTTAGCTCGGTTGGTCCGAGAGTCTAAAACCTTTATTCTATAATTTCTTCATTGCTAAATAAAAATTACGTTTGTACAATGATGATTAGTACACAATGATACTCGATTAATAGAAACAATAGGTGAAGGGCAATTATAACAATTGAATAATGATAATAATGAATTGCAACTCATGTAGGATTAAAAATAAAAATTCTTTACTGCTGTCTCTGCTTCGTACGGAATTACTACATTACTCTACGGAATAACACCCCCACATTTGAATACAGATCGAGGCGACAGTCGCTGAAGTCAACTCCCTCAATGCTCTCAGAATGAAAGAAGTTGAAGATGATGCTGGGGACGAGAGCAAGGTAAGAAGAGCGTGAACTTTACGTACTGCTAAGTTTAATTTAGTTACTACTTCATGTAAGGGATTCCAAACTGAACAGCTTCTGTGAGTTTCAGTTAAACGAGTGGCCTGTGTGTCGTTTGTAAAGGTGTTTATTTTGCGAAGAATTAGCTTATGTTACAGTGCCCATGAAATTATATTGAATATTATTGTCATAATTATATGTTTTGTTGAACCACCGCATCGAGGCCTATGAACAGTTTTTCATTTACTGTACCCACATTAGTTCATTACCTGTACGTGTGACATAAACTTGAAATGTCCAGAATATGTATGATATAAACTTTGCCTGATTTTTGGCACAAACTTGCTATGCCAAATTTTTTCATGTATGAGACATTAACTTCATCCTAATGACCCCTCTACCCCTAATCATTAAAAACAGATCAGTTTTGCTTCCACTGCAGGTGTTCTAGTTTATCTAATTCACGTTACAATATTAAAAAAACTCCGTCTCTGAGGGCTGTTGGATTTGGAAAGTTTCTTGTTTTGTTGTAGTTTTCATATTTTCCAGTTCTCTTAGAGTCTTCTATCACTCTAACATATTAGTATAACATATTTTCATTAAGAAAAGTTGATGCATGTTCTTATATAATTTCATCCGTGTGTAGTGTGCAAAATTGTGCAAGTACTTCACAAAATTTCTTTGATTTTGCCATGGCCGAATTAGGCGTCGCCATCGCCAGTCTAATTATCTTCAATCTTCATTTGTGGGGCTGCAGTCATCAGCACTCCAGCAATTGACAAGAGCCTCGGCTGGAAAACTAGATTCTGAAGTCCGTCCTGGAAAAAGAAGACACTACTTGCCGAGACCTGGAAGAAAATTTTGAAGTAAAGACACAGTGAGGGGATTCTCTGGAAATACTTCTAAGGAGGAAATGTGTAACGGCAACAGACACGAAATACGGAAAACTCTAATAAATGAGACCTTGAAAAAAATATGCTGCCGTGAAAGTCTGGAAAGAATATTCCATATGAGCGAACATTCTTGAAAAACGTGCGAGAATGGAAGGCACGATAAAAAGGGTCCAAGGTTGGCCATCGCCGCAGTGATCGAAAGATAACAATCCTGCTTGTGATGCAGGAAGACCCAAGTTCAAATCCCGTAGCTGCATTGGTCGATTGCTAAAGGATTGTCAGTTGACGAGTCTTGCCTGCTGTGGGGCTGAACACCCGAGATAGACCATCAAGCTCAACGAAACGCTCTTCCGAGACTCTACTTCAAGTTGCAACATAGAAAACGGAAAAGTCGCTGGGCGCATCGTCTCTAGGTTTAAGATACAATTAAACATTCAATGTATCTGTGCTGCATACTTGACTGGAAACAGAGTTTTTTCCATCTTTCCGTTACAAAATTAACAGTTTTGGAGTTTTAGGATGCGTAGAAATTAAACAAAAACAGAATCGGAAGAGGAAATCCGCACTCTAACATAGCAATTGCTCAAACACAAAAACTCCTCGTTTTTGATCTATAATTGACTAACATCATTTCAAAAATAATATCATTTTTAACTGTGTTTTGAAAAGACGATTCTACAGAAGGGAGCTGAAAAATTCTATTTTACAGCACAGGTCCTGCAAAGACAAAATAATATGCATAAATTTTTATGAAAGGAGTGTCAAGTATTTCAAAACATAATGAATACTTTACTAAAAAAGCTCTGAAAGAAGAAGGTTGCACAGGATATGATAGAAAAAGATTTGGAAGAGAGGGTCTTCAATTAACGCGGTTCAACATGGAAAAGTAAAATGAACTACACCAGAATCCTAAAAAATTGAGAATGTTTACCCTCGAAAACTTGGAAAGAGGTTTGAAAGATTATTCTCTAGGGATATGAAAGACTTTTTGTGAATTATCGCGAAAAATTAAAAAAATGATGGAAATTCATTTGTGCAAATGCTAGAGGGAAAAAATTCCTTCCGTCCTGGAAGACGAAAAGATAAGAATTTTTCTGGCAAGTCGTAGAGGAAAAAAGTTTACTCTACAAATCCCGCAGAGAGCCAAATGTTATTCAGTAAGTCTCGGAAAGAAAAAAAAATTGATCAGCAAATCCTAGAGAACCATTTTTTTCAAGCAATGTGACGAAATATTTTTCTTAGCAACTTCATGACAAAAAAAAATTCAATGGGAATGACAGGTCCTCACATACACCACAGGGAGAATTTTCTCGTTGAAACTTTTACAGTCGTAAATTTCTACGCGAGCTGTTATACCAGATCAATAATGTACAAATACAGCAATGATAAAACAGGTTAAGCACTGAAAATTGGTACAAAACTTTCTGAAGCTTGAAACGAGTGTTCCCTGAAGATAAAAAAAAAACAAAGGATCATCGAAATGACGGGATTTTACTCCCAGAGGTCTAAAAAATCTGACTGTGTTGCCTGAATCTAAGAGATGACGATCATTGCAAAGAGAGGTGCCAGCGAAACATTCTTCAATATCACCTCTTAGGGAATAGCATTGACGAGTCAAATATACGTTGCTTCAATATTTTCAACATTATAATTTAGATTAAAAATTATTCTTCAATTTTGTTCGAACGAAGTTACGAGTTCAGTCATCTGTATTGTAACCTTGTAATGTCAGTAATGGGATTCTTGAGATATTTCTATCTCTCGTTTAACATTCCTTTAATATCAACGATATGGAATTTATTTTTTTTGGTTCTTTCATTTAACTTTTCTAAACTTTTTCATCACTCACATAATTATGCATGACAATTAATATTTCATGATTATTTTTCACACTTTTTCGTTGTTTTAGTTTTTTTACTCTCTTATCAACGCAGTTGTAATAAAAATGTATTTCTTTTATATAATAACCCAATTTCTTCGAAGTGAGGTTCTTACAACCATCATTGTCTTCATTGTGTTTTTTTCACCTAGTATTTTTCTTCATTTACCAACTTCCATTTTCTTATATTTTCTAGCCGTCAACCTCACACTCCGTCCACCCACCAGCTCTGTAATTACTAACGATGCTCCTAAAGTCTGTGTTTGTAGTTAAATATTCACAAAAACTTTGACTCATTCTCTACATTTCCCAGTATCAACATTCATTGTTAATTTTCGCATAGCAACAACAGCAATATTTTTTAGACCCCTGTATCATGCTTGATAGGTTGCAGAATGAATGTATTATAGATAAATCCAAATACATACCGAACGTTTGAAACGCGTTTTGTAGTAGACGTCATACGCGTTGGATCCCCTCACAGAATTTATTAACCTCTATAGTTTTATACCTTTCATAGTTTCATAAACTCTATAATTCTCTCCCATACATCATTCATCCAATCCTGATTTTTATCATCTTCACGATTGTGAAATTTAACAATTTTTTATTGCTATAATTTTATCCTATTCATGACTTTACCATCAAAAATATTTTAGCATCACAACAATTGTTAACCCTTGAACTTTATTGAATTTTCGACTTCAGTGTCCATAATTCCGGTACCTCTATGATAAAATGGCTTTTACAAACCTGGTACCTCTGTCATTCTCATACTTCTATAATTCCATTACCTACCATCAACATTTCATTACGTGCTGGTCAATTTCCTTACGATTCGTTCCCTAGACGATTCCAGTATCTTCACAAGTCTATTAAAAACCCTATCATATGGTCTTAAAAATTCCATTATTTCGTTGACATCGTAATTACCTTGTTCTCACGGGCACGTTCCGTTTCTTGGTCCTCAGATGGGGAAGCTGTCTTTCTTCCGCCAGAACGCGGCAATGATCGCACGACGTAAGCAGCAGACGGCGGACCGCCTCACTGAGCTGCGGGGTGAACTGAACTCTACGTACGAGGAGCTCAAGGTGACCTCCTTGTGATGATCCAGTGACTCATGTGACCTCATAATGATCCAGTGACTCATGTGACCTTATAATGATCCAGTGACTCATGGTGACATAATGATCCAGTGACTCATAGTGACCCCCTCATAATGATCTAGTGACTCATAGTGACCCCCTCATAATGATCTAGTGACTCATAGTGACCCCCTCATAATGATCTAGTGACTCATAGTGACCCCCTCATAATGATCTAGTGACTCATGGTGACCTCATAATGATCTAGTGACTCATAGTGGCTCCCTCACAAAATGATCCAGTGACTCAGTGACCTCCTCATCATGATCTAGTGACTCATAGTGACCCCCTCATAATGATCTAGTGACTCATAGTGACCCCTTCCTGATGATCTTGTGACTGAAAGTGACCTCTTATGATGACCTGGTAACTGAACATGACTTCTTATGATATGGTGATTTAAGATGACTCTGTTATACTAGTAGACCCCCACTCAAAAAATTCCCGTGTTCTTTACTGAATTTTTAGTTTGATTTGCCAGTGGACGCAGGCTTTACGAAGGAGTTTCCACGTTGAAGGATGTGCCTTTGGTATCCATAATACAATGCCTACAATACATGTATGCCCTACCGAATTTCTTCTTATTTAAATCCATAAGTGCATGGCAGAGAGACGGATCAAGCAACCAAGCAACAAACTGTGTATTATTACACACTAGCAGGACCCGCGAATAATTTGCGGTTAGTTCAGTAGCATGATTTTACAGGTAGTGAATAAATTAAAGACATTGCGTCTTTCTTGGTCTCTGTTTCTTAAAATATCAATTAAAATTAAAAATATCAAAGCATCATGATGAATTTCAACAGAAAAAGGTCCAACGAAAATTTCTATTTGTAAAAATAAACCGATTGTATATTCTGGATACCATAATGCAAGTGAAAGGGAATTGAATTGCCACAGAAAAATAATTCAGTAGAATGATTTCTTGTATTTCTTAAGCTTTATCCTTGTTGCTATCAAAGCTATCGATTAGAAGAGTGTGACACACGGACAGACGGACGGACGGAGGACACGGCTCTTATTATAGTATAGATAGATAGATATATAATAGTTAGTGGGATGATCCGCTAACTCAGTGACTTCCCATGATGACCTGATGGCTCAAGGTCTCACCTCTACGATGATCTAGTAATCAAAATAACGTGTCTGATGGCCCTGTAACTCAAGATAGTTCTGTTCCTGTGAATGTACTAGTATCAATACTCGTATTTACAATGTTATGTATTACAAATGCAATATGAAGTCGCAATGCACTTCTTAACGTCTTTAAGTACGGATGTGCAATTTGCTATGCATGGTACATTGTTAATATAAAGCATATTAGTATATTTTTTCGTCTTCTATTTCCTTTCATTGATTAATTATTGTATCGCATTTATGTTCTCAGTAGGATGAATTTTACCTTATGACATATTTGAACATTGTACATGCAGCTCCTCTACCACATTTCCGTCTTCAGCTAAATTTTTATTCATTATATTACAAATTTGCAGATTTATCGAGCATTCAATTTTTTTCTTTGATATCTTCTAGTACGCACAAAGACTACAAATGATAAAATTCCTGTTTAATCTCATTACTATTTTGAGTAGCGTTCAATTTGTGACAATTTTAAATTTAACTTGTATTCTTTCTCCTTGGATTTGCAGCTGACAATTTCTCTGAAAAAATACAAACTTATCTTCACGAGCCTGCCTAATGACTTTCATGTCCACATTTTTTGCTCATTCTTTTACTAAAAATATGCAAATTAATCTCCACCATCCTACCACCCTCCAAACATAAACAATTTTTCTGGTACAATCTTTGCTGACTGTTGCTCCGAGAAGATGCAAATTGGCTCAAAATCGTTGCCTTTTGGGCACAGGAGAAGCAAGATCAACTGCAGCAATTCTCTGGGGAGGAGGTGCTACGAGGGGAAGAATTCAAACGCTACATCAACAACCTCCGCAACAAGAGTTCCGTCTACAAGCTCAAGAAGGCTGAGCTCAGTGACCTCAAAGCTGAGTTCGGGGTCCTCAGTCGCACTCAAGAGATACTCAAGGCCAAGGAAGCTCAAATGAATGAGCAACTGGTAAGTACTAAAGAGATAATGAAGACTATATGGCGCTCAAATGAACGAACAATTCGTAAGTACTCAAGGAGCTCAGATGATCAAACGGTTTGGGATCGCTCAAAAAATGTTCACGGATAAAGAAGAAATATGTTTCGAGATCGTCTATGAATGATATGCAATTTGCATAAATTCTGAAATAAAGTCAATGAAAGATGAATTAGCAGAGTTTGTCTAATGATCTGAGCAAGAATGTGCTTTAAAATTTTATACGTTATTATTTAAAACTGTGACACAGTTCTCATCCTAGAACATTAATTTTTTAACCAGATTAATTCAAAATATTTTTGTTAACAAGGGTTTACTTCTTGCGTCTTTTAACAGGATCGTACTAACCTTGAAATCTCTCAACTGAATTTAAAGTGTGTCAGTATTTTTCAATCTCCTTGAACATTTCAAAAAATTTCAATGGTTTGTTTCATGTGAATCAATATTTTCGATTTCTTCTTCCTGGACTGTAATTTAATTATTTGTAGAAGTTAGCACGTTAGCTATAATGTTTTATCAAGGGATTTCATGGCAGATTCTTAATGGATGTGCTATTTGAGAGCTACATAATAAAAGGCTTGAGTTGCAAAATAAACTGCAATTCTAGAATGCAAAAATTCATGGTGTCAGAAGCTGAAGCTAAAACACTTAAGACTTCTACGATGACTGAACGTTAACACTGTTCTTCATGGGACTGAGTAGACTCTTAAGGAGGAGTACAGAGAGAACAGCTCATACGAAAACTCCTGCATGAATACCTCACCACTTTAGCTCCCAGCGCTCTGGCAGTAGAAGCAACACACTGTGATGCATACAATGTGCAAGTGTTTAGTGCTCTATCAGTAGACGCAACATACTGTGATGCACGCAGTGCGTGTCGAACGTTCTGGTAGTAGAAACAACATACTGTGATGCATGTCGTGCACAAGTGTTTAGTACTCCGGTAGTAGAAGCAACATACTGTGATGCATACAGTGTGCAAGTGTCTAACGTTCTGGCAGTAGAAGCAGCATGCTGTGATGCATACAGTGTGCAGGTGTCTAACGTTCTGTCAGTAGAAGCAGCATGCTGTGATGGACGCTGTGTGCAAGCGTCTGAATACACCTAAAGAGGATACAATTAAATAATAACTTTGCTTACTGTTTAGGATCTAAATAGTAACTATACATAACTTTACTATCTTTAGAGTTAAAGAGTTAATCTATTTATTTTGATTAAAACAAGACGAATGTCAATTTCTAAGAAACATATTTTTCTACCTCTGAAATGATTGACAGTGGTAATAAACGGCAAAGAAGAATTTTATTTTCCAAATAGTTTCACAGCTTATATTGTGCAATTTACGGATGGAGATTTTAACAAAGAGAGATAATAAACAGTTTGACAGGAGAAAGAAATTAATGAAAACATGCATGATGAAGCTTAATAGAATAAAAACTTGAATACCATACAAGATCCTGACAACTAGGCTTCAAAGTAATAGACTTTAAGTAGAATACACAGATGCTAAAAATCTAGCATTTATTCTCGTTACACTGTCTTGCCTTGAACTACGGGTGTGATGGTGGCCTAAGAAAACACCAGCGACTTTCATTCGTCAGTGTCCATGCCACATTTGCATGTCATTTCAAAAGCAACGGAGGCACAACCATTAGCGAGCGGCCGCAGATGTGACTGTGATCTCTGTTCTGTCATCACACAGCTCGATGTTTGCAGACTGAGACGTTGAGGCTACACAGCCTACACTACACATAAATGTACTGTGCAGAGAGAAAATCGCGTTATTTCAAGTGGTAATTTTGTTATGCTCGTTCAGAGTTCGATGGAGGCTGAGCAAGGAGTGAGTGGATACAGGGCCGCTCGGGACACGATGGAGGCCGTGTCATCCCAGAAGGGCGACGTGGACCAGGAGAAGGGAGAGGCGCTGGAGCAGATAAGCAGCATGGTCATGGAACTCAACAACAAAATCGGCGACCGCAAGTCTCGGCTCGCACCCATCATTAAAGGTGAAGTATTTGCGTCACTGCAGTGCCGAGGAGTTTAAAAAATTGGTCAGCCATCTGGAATGTATTAAAATTTCTACTGAGTATGTATGTATACGATGGTGTTTTTAAAGAATACCGAAAGTGTAATTTATCCTGACTGCCTTTTGTGTTTCTAAGAGCAAAGTTTGATCTCATTGAACAAAAAATTTACCTAAAAATCCATAATTACGGTTGCATAAATGCAGGAAAAATGACGAAGATTAAGATTCTGAAACGTACGCACTGCTGAAAGTGTGTCTTTTATGCCAACAATAATTAAAATCATTTTCAGATTAATACTTTACTCTGAAAGTTCACAGAGCTCATTGCACTCTGCTTTTGAGGTATTATATTTTGTTAGAAGATGATTAGCAAACGTATATATAAATATGTAGTTTTACCCAACTCCTTTTTGAGCAAACGCGATTTACAGAAATCGTGACGAACTGAACTACATTATTGAAGCAGCTATCCTAATAGACTAGTAATAGCTATTAATTTCCGTCTAATGCTAGGATGGTGGAGTAGATCCTCAAATCTTCATAAGCTATTCTTAGGCTACAAAAAATACATCCGAAATATTAATTGTTGTAGTTCTAAGGCGAAAAGGTAGAAATAAACTGCAGTTATAAAATATTTATTGCTTATATCAACATAAGAACGCAGAAATATAAAGTAGATCTGAAATATTCTTTAAAAACAAAAAAATATTATCCTGCTCGTAGACCTTTCCATTTGCTCACGCTAAGTTTATTTTTATTTCTGTACCCCTAAGGTTATTGTTTCATAGTTAATTTTTTATAATTTAACAATCATTTGTTGTATAATTCGAACGTGAAATATTTTTCCACGATGTGTAACAAATTAAATTTTTTCTTGCACCAGAACAAGATTTTCTAATACATTTTTTCGTGGCAAGGTTATTAACTCATTATGTTTATTAACAAGAGGAGTAATACTAGCTGAATCCCAATCGCTTAACTTCTCAGAAATATATTACTTTCTAATAACAAAGTTATACCAAGATAGTTGGATAAGGCTTGGATCAAAATGAGCAGTGTCAGTAGGAAGGTTCATTATGAACGGTAGGTACATGATACATGAATAATATCTAATTCAGTTGTTTGAATTTTGTAAACGAAAGATTTACTTTAATTTCGTGGGCAGAAACACGTGTTCTTTACCTATTTATGTAACCACATACTCACATTTTCTACAAGAATAACTTTTCATGAAAACTTGAATAACTATTTCAAACACAGGTTCATTACACCTCAGTCAAATATAGGACAGTTGCCAATGAGTACAGGAGGCAACCATGAAGCTGTCAAGTATGAAATGTCTGATTTTGAACGGAAAATTTATTTTATATTATCTCGAACAGAAGTAATATAGTTTCATCAAAGTACATATGCCTCTACATTATTAACTCCTTTTCGCCCTCTTATACTCGTAGATAGCTCATTTATCGTCGCAGCAAAGAATTCGGGAGTGCAAGAAGTGATGATTGTTTTATTGATTTCATGAGTTAAATTATTATTGTTATTTTTTTAAGAGTAATGTTACTAGACCACAACTTCTCAAGCCAACGACGTACTCATTCGCCTCATCTTCGCCAAAAACATTGATGTTTCGAGCTCTCTGTGATGCATTAGTTCCACGACGGAACTCGTGTTCAGAAACAAGAATTTTTTATCTATCCATTTGTTCAGAAAATTGATTTGCGTAGAAAAATTCACACTATCATTTGACACCAGGAAGTGCATCTGGAAAAGTGATGACGTGTGTGTTCAATGCTGTTGAACAACGTTTGAAGATAAAACATGAAAGTCAACGACCGACAAATTTGGAAACTCAGACGTTTCATTATAAACGACAGGATTTTTTGATTATTTTAATTTCTTACAGAAGATATTCTTACGAGGTGTTTCAGACAATTAAACTATATAATACATTATTGTTGTAGTAATGTACAGAATTGACTCACATTTGAACTGTAAGACCCTCGGTGCGATAGTCTGAACTACTAAAGAGTAAGCAAACCTATTTATCTGTTACTTCTACTACTACTACTACTACTTGAAACTCGACGGCATGAGACTTGGGTAGCTGCCCAAGAATGGAGCAAACAGCTCGTTTCTATTGCCTTCTATTCTAACAATTTCGAGAGTAACAGAAACAGGTTTGTTTGTCCCGTAGAGTTACGGCCGCTGCGGGAGCAGCAGCAAGCGCTCGCTGTGGAGCATGCAGAGCGCAAGCAGTCCTACGACTCCACAGCTGCAGGACTCGACTCCACCGTCGGCAAACTCGAGCGAGACGTGAACGTGAGTCTAATGTCTTCAGAAATAGCAATGTACCCTGGTAGCTTTCCCAAAACAACCGAGTACTCGTTTAAAAAATAGAGACTGTATTTAAGGGTGAGGTATGTATGTTTCTAACAGAAGGATTTACCCATCAGTTTTCTCGCTCCTGACGCATTTGAGTTATTGTGTAGAAGCATGAAGCGCAAATGGGGCCATCATTTTTTTCAGTCGTGGATCAAAATCTTCAGCTATGATGATAATGTATGAGAAAAATGGAATTGATTCGCTCGTTATTCAAAACTGTTATGATGTGTTCACCGTAATGTCCAAATTAAATGACACGCACACATCTCAGTAATAAGTTTTGTAAGGTGTTTCTCCCATAATCACTATAACACTGCAGTAATTAATCCAAGTAATTTCATAATAACTCAAATAATTTCATACGTGTATAATTAGATCAAACGGTTTCCTACACGTGTAATAACCTCAAACAGTTTAGTTCCTTTTTTAATTACCTCAGATAATTTGATGCATGTATCATTATTTCAAGTAATTTTATATACATATATGTAATTACCTCAATTTATTTCATGCATGTACTGTATAGATACCTATAATAAATTCATACATGATTAGAATCTAATCACATTTACTCGATTGATACATGTACATAGTTACCTTTTATAATTTCCTTCATGTGTAATTTTATGAGAAGAATTATCCCTATGGCACGAGGCAGTGTAGTCTTCCCGACATCGTGGAGAGCGATTTTCTAGTCTGAGGAACTGAGCGCTCGCTGGGCAAGAAAGTGGTTTTAGGGATGGGCGAGGTTGAGTTAGTGCGCATGCGCTGTCCGGCTTCCGTGCCACGCACAGGCACACAGAGCGTCGTCCCCCAAACGATGTAAATCAACGGACAGCGAGAGGGTGAAAGGGGAAGATGCCAGGTATATTAAAACCATTAATGCTTTTGGGTGAACGCAATAGTAGGTGCTGTAGGTACTTGAAATACACTCCAACATCAATGATTTGGAAAGGATTACTTCATTGGAAATAAAAGCGAAATAATAAAAATGTAAAAATTGGTTTAAAACTTTTGGGATTACGAGAAAATACATAAAATTTAACTTACATAATAACGTGCAAACAATTAGCTGCGCCATAAGCGCCTCTAATTATTAAGATGGAGGTATAAATATACTGAACAAGTAGAAAATTTGCGGTGAACTCAAGAAATGCAAGTTTCACCGAATTCCTCCCGTTTGAGCCACCCTTCGAGGCACTCGAGCAGCCCGTTGTCCTTAAGTATCTTATTGGAACATCAGGCTGCAGAGGCCATTTAGCGGTCCATTGGGCTGCAAATAAAGCCGTATTGGCCGGGAAATTTACGTGCACCACACTCCGAGAAGACGTCTTTCTGTAACAGATGATGCAACACAAAGCCACTCCCACAATAATCGAACTGTGATTTCTTTAACAGATGATGAAACACAAGGACGCTTCTACAATCATCAAACCATGATTCCTTTAACAGATGATGCAACACAAGGACACTTCTACAATCATCGGACCATGATTTCTTTAACAGATGATGCAACACAAGGACACTCTCACAATCATCGGACCATGATTTCTTTACCAGATGATGCAACACAAGGACACTCCCACAATAATCGAACCATGATTTGTTTAACAGATGATGCAACACAAGGACACTCCTACAATCATCGGACCATGATTTGTTTAACAGATGATGCAACACAAGGACACTCCCACAATAATCGAACCATGATTCCTTTAACAGATGATGCAACACAAGGACACTTTTACAATCATCAAACCATGATTTCTTTAACAAGTGATGCAACACAAGGACACTTCTACAATCATCGGACCATGATTTCTTTAACAGATGATGCAACATAAGGACACTCTCACAATCATCGGACCATGATTTCTTTACCAGATGATGCAACACAAGGACACTCCCACAATAATCGAACCATGATTTGTTTAACAGATGATGCAACACAAGGACACTCCTACAATCATCGGACCATGATTTGTTTAACAGATGATGCAACACAAGGACACTCCCACAATAATCGAACCATGATTTCTTTAACAGATGATGCAACACAAGGACACTCCCACAATAATCAGACTTTGATTTTTTTCAACTGATTATGCAACACAAGGACACTCCCACAATAACCAGACTATGATTTTTTCAACTGATTATGCAATACAAAGACACTCCCACAATAATCAGACTATGATTTTTTCAACTGATTATGCAACACAAGGACACTCCCACAATAATCAGACTATGATTTTTCAACTGATTATGCAATACAAAGACACTCCCACAATAATCAGACTATGACTTCACAGATTAAAAGGTTGGTGAGGGTCAACTGATATAACCACAAGACATTTCGATGCAACGGAAACTGTGGATTTTGCAGGCTCTGTACGACGAGATCATGAAGAAAGAGACACAGTACCACCAGCTAGCGGCACAGAAGCAGGTGCTGGAGTTCAGGCAGCAGCTCGCAGACAACGAGATCAAACTGTACCTTTCCAACGACCCCCAGGACAAGAAGAAGTCATGCAGGTATGTGTTCCTTCATACTAGTATGAGTGTATTTGCACAAGTGTGGGTGCATTCATACAAGTCTGTGTTCCTTCATACTAGTATGAGTGTATTTGTACAAGTGTAGGTGCATTCATACAAGTCTGTGTGCCTTCATACGAGTGTGTGTTCCTTAATACAAGTCTGTATGTCTTCATACGAGTGTGTGTTCCTTAATACAAGTCTGTGTGTCTTCATACGAGTGTGTGTTCCTTAATACAAGTCTGTGTTCCTTCATGTAGGCCTACTATTAAAGTCTGTAGTTCAACTAGAACTGATCTTTTTCTTAATTGCTCGATTAAGTAAATATCAAACTCTTATTGAAACAGTTCCATGTGAAACTGCGAACATTCCCACTTGTCGCGAAAGAAATGAAATAAAAACTTTAAGTGTACCTTCATGAATATGCACTCCTTAATGATATAAGTATAGTATTATCAATTTTTGATTCTGAATAATTTATGGCCATAATTTTAGGTAAAACACTTCTGATGGGAATAATGAATTTAATTTCGCTCTACTTCGTGTGAGAACGAAAGCAGCGCTTATTTCTCTATGGTTGTGACACCCGATGCAATCCACACGATAGTACGAAACATTGTGTACTAGTTGTTGAGACCTGACTAGTCGTTGAGACCTGACTAGTTTAGACCTGACTAGTTTAGACCTGACTAATCGTTGAGACCTGACTAGTTTAGGCCTCACTAGTCGTTGAGACCTGACTAGTCGTTGATACCTGACTAGTTGAGACCTGACTAGTTAACACCTGACTAGTTAACACCTGACTAGTTAACACCTGACTAGTTAACACCTGACTAGTTAACACCTGACTAGTTAACACCTGACTAGTTAACACCTGACTAGTTAACACCTGACTAGTTGAGACCTGACTAGTTAACACCTGACTAGTTGAGACCTGACTAGTTAACACCTGGCTAGTTAACACCTGAATAGTTAACACCTGACTAGTTAACACCTGACTAGTCAACACCTACTAGACCTAACTAGTGCTTGTGACAGGGAACAGCTGGTAACGCTGGTGGCAGAGCAAGAGAAGCAAGGCAAGCAGCTGAGGGAGCTGCAGAAGAAAGTCAAGGACCAAGTGGCCGACTCTGGCAAGCAGCTTGTCATGTGGCAAGACGTCATCAGGTAGTGTAGCTGACAAGGAGACCAGCTTGTCATGTGACAAGACGTCATCAGGTAGTGTAGCTGACAAGGAGACCAGCTTGTCATGTGGCAAGACGTCATCAGGTCAGGTAGTGTAGCTGACAAGGAGACCAGCTTGTCATGTGACAAGAGATCACACTCAGTAAAGGAGGGTTGCTTGAACTGAAAAATAGTAGATACAAATATTTATTTCGTTTAAAATATTTACTGAATTCGATAATGAAAATTTTCACAAAGGCTTAATTCATGCTACATAAAGAGAAGTAAATTAATCAGATTTCCCAAGATTCACTTTCAAAGAGTTCGTTTATATTCTTTTTGACTGAAATCTATTTTATGATGTACAATTACTCAATGTAGAATCCTTTATAGTCTATTTTGCACGTAAGATACCATACATCTTCTTAATCACTCCTATGAACCTGCCACTCCAAATTTTTTTAGCTGTACATATGTAAAAATGAGATGAAATATGATCAAAGATATTTTAAATGGTCAAAACTGAAGAACAAAATAAGATTGTAACTGATTGATCATATAGATTCTGTGGCAATGTTTACGTAAGTCAAACATCAGGTTTCTGCTTTAATGAGTGGTCAGGAAGCTCACTTCTCCTGCAAGTCTCCAGTTCTTCACTCAATTGACTAACCTCAAGCGCTTACATTCCAGCTCACTGATGTTTTCATGCCTAGCTTAGGAAGCTTTAAGGAAGACTGGTTTGTAAAGTTGCACCTTCTTTTATCTCACTCAAATCTAGTGATTGAGTGAATCACACTCGAAGTTGAATGAGAACCCGTGAGTGTGAGTACCGTGGAGTACACTCATGTTGAGTGCATCACACAGGCTGATGGAGGTCAAGCGGCAGTGTCTGGAGGCATCACGTAACACTGGCGGTCACATGATGAGGAACAGCGGCAGTGAGGCTCTGGTGCTCAACTGAGGCAGTGAGGCTCTGGTGCTCAACTGAGGCAGTGAGGCGCTGGTGCTCAACTGAGGCAGTGAGGCGCTGGTGTTCAACTGAGGCAGTGACACACCATGAAATTTGTATGAAAACATTAGTTTTAGTAACGCTCTCGAGAGCCAGCACCGATAATGTAATCCAACGCATAAGATTATCGTAAAATTAAAACAGGAATTATGCAAAACAGAAGACAAACACGGGCAATTAAATTGTTATCCAAAACTTTCTTCAGTTGGAACCAGAAAAATGAAAACTTCGTACACGGGCGTGGCGTATCAGGTCAACCAACACCCAACTCTATATTTCCAGCGCATGTTCTGTAATGTTTGAGTGTACAATAAAAATACTTATTTTAAACACGTACCCTTGTACAACTCACTCATACAAATTATCATTTCAAACGCGAGTTCAGTATGAATGTTAAAGGTGGATATAGAAATTTTGTCAAGCTGAAGGAGAGTTGAGCAATGGTTTGACTGTGAAGAACTGAAGCCAATAAAACAGAAGTAGAATATTTGCAGTGTGAATTGATCGCAATCAAGCAGTAAAGAAGAGTACGGTGGGAGATGTGAAGCAGCTGATGTAGAAATGTATGGAAGCCTGGATTATTGTCAATGCTCAGCAGGATAACAAATTAGTCATAAGTGGGTTTCGAAAGTATGATTTATTCAGAGAAAATAAAGTAAGATCAGTTATTAACTAATAAAATTATTGGGTAACATTTTATCGACTCGCGATTATCTACTAAACGAAAAATTATAAATTAGTGTTTTACAATCGCATGAGCCGCACATTTCTCCAGTCTGCATCTTTTGCAAATCTTGTTGATCAACGTCCTAGTAGCGACAGAAACAACCACATCACGAAGACGTTTGCAAGAGAATTTATATCCATTTACGTTTGCTGCTTCTGTAGCATCGGCAACAAACGTCTCAAGTTCGACTCAAAGAAGATTGTAATCCAGAGTTGCTATCAGCTACATAATTTACTTGAGGACGTAAAATACGTATAGTTTTTTCTAAAGTTTACCACCAATATGTTTGACTTCTGAATTTATGGCACTATTTTAGCTCACAAATATTGTAATCGTGCATAACAATGGTCACATGAACATCCTCCACTAAATGTAATGTGCGTTATGTTTTACGAATGTTTTTCTATGTATTCAAAGTAGAGTGAGTGTTCCTTTCAAGACCTGAAGTGTTTGCGTTCTAGCCCAGCATGACATCATCTACGTAAAGGAAATCTGGTAAATTCCTCAAACAAACTCTAGTTCGAAATAAATAAAATAAATTAAAATAACAAATACCACCCAGTTTGCAATCACTTTGGTATCATGCCTCTGATCCGTATATTTTGATATCATCTGACTGTAAGGGAAGTTCACTCTACGCATAGTAATACTTCACTAGAAGTTCGTCACTTTTTGTGTTTATTTTCAATCTCGACTCAGCGCCAGTCCATCAGCCAGCCTATACACGTAGGAGCCTGCACGTTTGCTGAACAACACGATAAGGCGCAATCCTACACCAAACATAGAAATTGCAGTGCAATGGAACAGTGAACCGGAAAGTTCTCCTCGACTTTGAAATCTAAATATTATAAGTCATTTCCATCATCAATTGAAATTGACAACTTTGTTTTATTTGTTAAATCAAGATCTCGCTACGTAAAGTTCGTGTTTTACCTAGAAAAGATACAGCGTTCCCTATATCTGTTTATTAGGACTACTGGTGAGAATATCATTACATCTGCAGAGACAACTAAAACTCTCTCCTTTAACTACTTAATAAAAAATTATGTGATTCACTCACTCTGTGGATAATGACTGTTTGAGGTTCACAATACAGTAATTGGATTGAATACATCAATGTTCTTTGGAGTTCGAATAGTAATGAATTCGTGATGCGTAATGTATAAGATTAGTGTGATACATGAGTCCCATCAAGTGCAAGAGTTGAAAGAGTAGATAGTGTTCTGTAAGATGCCAGAATTCAACTTTGTCCCAGAGTTCTACAGTACAAGACTCAAACGTCTGTAGTTCAAAAGTTGAATATACTTCAAAAGTTAAATGCGGGGCGGTAGTTTAGTGAGGTACAAGAGTTTTGTGAAAAGCATGAGTTTTGTATGATGCAAGAATCATACGAAGTACTAGAATTTTATACTCTGCAGGATTTCTGTGAGGTGCAGAAGTTTAGTGTGGTGCAAGAATTGTGTGTCGTGAAATAACAAGTCTTCAACATTAAGCAAGCTTTGACAGTGAAGCTAGAGGTTTTTGTGATGCAAGAGCTTACTGTAATGCAAGACCTTGCTGAGATGCCAGACTTTACTGAGATACAAGACCTTACTGAGATGCAAGACCTAACTGAGATGCAAGACCTTACTGAGATGCAAGACCTTACTGAGATACAAGAGCTTGCTGTGATGCAAGAGCTTACTGAGATGCAAGACCTTACTGTGATGCAAGTGCTTGCTGTGATGCAAGAGCTTGCTGTGATACAAGAGCTTACTGTGATGCTAGAGCGTGCTGTGATGCAAGAGCTTGCTGTGATACAAGAGCTTACTGTGCTGCTAGAGCGTGCTGTGATGCAAGTGCTTGCTGTGATGCAAGAACTTGCTGTGATGCAGGAGCTTACTGTGATGAAAGAGGCCTACCGTTTCCACACTCGTAAGGTTATGTGATACATGACTAAAACATTACGCAATAGAAATACTAAGTTTGCATGAAAGGCTTTTCCAGCATTTCCTGATATATGCCAGAATTGAAATACACGAGTAGTCGAGCGGCTCTAGAAAAATGATTTGCCAAAGAAAGGTATTAAAGTGGAGCGATAATTCAGTACTAAGCCCGTTAAATATGCTTTAGTTCAAGAACTAATCCTACTATTGGTGATTATCGCTCCCGATATACGTAACTGTTAAAGGGGTTCCATATTTCAAAGAACATATGAACTACAATCCAAGGAACACTAGTGTCGGTAAGATTAGAGGCGATTTGTCAGTCATGAAGCAGATTATTATTTCTGTCACTCTCAGTATGACTCAAACGCTCCAATGTGAGTTTGAAGTAAATCTTCTTTTCTTCTTTTATGACGCGTTTATTGGAGTTTCGAAGACTTGTGAATGTTACCCTAGGCCAAAAGAAAAGTTGAGCTTTCGCTCGAACTCCGTGAACATTCCCTAAAAAATGACTCCAAATATTTTTTAATGAGTGAAACGAGTGTTTATTTCAAGTAGAAATCGGGTAACACGATTGCGACGGCAAACATAGGTTGTGAGCGAGTGAGTCCCTAAGTAAATAAAAAAGGCGTTCAATAGCTGGAACTTACGTGACACTATTTTATTCATAAGTTTCAGCCTAAAACGGAAAAGAAGCACTTGGATTGCACAATAATCTCTATTTATTTTGGTATAATTCTGTACCTAGAATTACGGCATGGGACTTGGGTAAATAACCGAATAATTACACTGGGTAACAAAAAAATATTTTTTGAAAATCGTCCAGGGTTTTCCAGTTGAATTAGACTAATTTTGATGCTCTGAGTCCGAAAATGACCTTGGGTATGCTCAATTAGGTCAAGATTTTTTTTCTACAGATTTTTTTAAAAATCGATTTTTCGTAAAAAAACAAATTTCTGCGGATCATCAGCTGAGAAACCCTGACGATTTTTTCCG
>VCRD01000206.1:402446-414552 GCA_006783055.1 Trinorchestia longiramus | reverse complement strand
CGTGCACTGCAATGTTGCGTGCACTGCAATGTTGCGTGCACTGCAATGTTGCGTGCACTGCAATGTTGCGTGCACTGCAATGTTGTGTGCACTGCAATGTTGCGTGCACTGCAATGTTGCGTGCACTGCAATGTTGCGTGCACTGCAATGTTGCGTGCACTGCAATGTTGTGTGCACTGCAATGTTGCGTGCACTGCAATGTTGTGTGCACTGCAATGTTGCGTGCACTGCAATGTTGTGTGCACTGCAATGTTGCGTGCACTGCAATGTTGCGTGCACTGCAATGTTGTGTGCACTGCAATGTTGCGTGCACTGCAATGTTGTGTGCACTGCAATGTTGCGTACACTGCAATGTTGGAGTGTGTGTTGGTGCCGTCGCTTTCTTACAATGCCGTCGTAATTGTCTCGTGTTGAGAGAAAGAAACGTGACTGCCGCGCCGCTTTGTTTTATGCGTTGATCTTCTGTGAACGCGAGTGCGAGCAATGCGTGCGTCCAGTGATCCATGTTTCTTCTTGATTTTTAAAAGTGATCTGCTTTCTGTTATCGTGATGAGACGAGTTACGGTTTTAGGCATTTTCTATTAATAATTGAAGGTAATTTTATTTTATTCCTTTGAAATCCGAAACATTTCTAAGCATTCAAAATTAAAGCCTCATGAGAACTTTAAATAGAAAACTATTGTTAGACAGGCTTAATATCTGGTGTGATGACTCGGGGTTCTGAAAGTAATTAAAATGCTCGCATTATTTATGTTAGAGTAACGCCAGTGCTAATTCCACGGAATCGTTGACCACAAATCTGCTGCTTTCCAAGTTTCAACTCCGGAAAATCGTGGTCTTTTACTTTGTGTGTTTTGCGCTGCGCTCCAGTGGGTTTGTCTGCTTTTTTTTTAATTTTTTTATTACTGAAGCTTAAATTTTCACTGAATCGTTCCTGTGATTTATTATTATGTTACCTTAACCCTTTCAGTTACGGCCTAAAAATACGAGGATTTTCATTTAAAAACTTTATTCACCTTCATAAACGAACCTCATGGACTAAAATAAAGCAAACATTTTTTCTGCGTTTGAAACGCGTCCAATAAACAGGCCAGTGTGACGCCTGTGCTCGTATTGAGGCGGATTTACTATTTACAAGCATTTAAAGTATCCAATACAATGAGC
Organism: Trinorchestia longiramus; assembly: GCA_006783055.1. NCBI lineage: Eukaryota > Metazoa > Arthropoda > Malacostraca > Amphipoda > Talitridae > Trinorchestia > Trinorchestia longiramus. Next base: position 413,388 of record VCRD01000206.1, on the reverse strand, counting down.
CAGGAGACTGAAGGGCTTAATTATCGGATGTGATGCTGTTCTTTCATCACATGTGACGCAACTGGTGATGAAATTGGCACTAAACATCAAATTTGATGTTGCTGTAATGATAGCATTGCATTCCAAAGGAAGGTTCCTTAATTTGAAGATGAGAAATAAAATTCGCACTCATGTCGTGCTTGCCAAGTTGTATTGGTAGTGATGGCGTATAAACTCTCCAATGAATTTCAAAATGACGTTAATAAGAAGGTAAACCTTCACGTATGAAGCGTAAAATAAAAAGTATAGTTCCGCTTCGATAGTTGATGGAATTTTGGTCATGTTTGTTGAAGGATTTCCGCTAATAAAGGGGCTGGCAAGGAACCACAGACGCTGCTCTGTTTCCTTCCACACAACATGTTTTATACAGGAGCTCTCGAGCCGAGTGCTTCTCTCGAAGCTTTCATGCCTCGAGTTTGATTGATTGATGTTAGTGGCGTGTTTCTTTGTTGTCTTCGTCCATCACTATGCTCTTAAAACTTGCCTCATGATCATATCCTAATAATTCTAATGGAACGTATCGATTTCTTAAGTAGTCCTATTAACGTAATTGTTTAATTCGCTGGCACACCACATGCATTTCCAGAAGATTTCTGAGCCATGCAATAGTAGACGTTACGCTTCATCTGTGCGCAATGATGACATTCTGACGGTAAATAAACTTGTGACCAATGGTCGAAAGAGCATCTCCTTAGCGTTATATTTTACCGCATCGGTGACATCTCGCACATCTGAGCAATGAGCCTGAGTCCTTCAAATGATTGTCTTCTCTTTTGTTGACCCATGAAATTGTGCGGGATATAATTACGTTATAGTCTCAAATGTTTATCTCTAATGGTGGCGGTGGTGATGCAAATAACAAAACTGTTGGCCGGCTCTTATTTTCTATTTCTTGACGAGTTTAAATCGAAGTGCACACTGCCCAAGTTTGCGTGGACCGATAAAGGCAACTGCGTCCTGCTTTGTTGTGTTGCAATCTAGAGGATTTCTAAAGTTGACCGAGAGGAGTGTTGGTGTTCGCCGACATGCTTATAGTATATCACTTTCAGCTGAGCAGCTGTTACTTTGGCCTTTCTATTCCTGGTAGTCCATCAATCCTGCTTAGTACAGCCGTCATCTATCTTTGGGCTTGCCGCTGTCAATAAGAAGCCTGTTTGACAGCCCCAGTTGTAATCCAGTCTGTCTTTTATGGCAATCTGTATACTCTATGCAGGACTGTGGAGTTGGAAATGACAGATGAAGTTGGAGTTTTAGTTGGTCCTTTTACAACTCAGGAGTCGGAGTCAAAGATTGAATTTCCAACTGTAAAGCCCTGACTCTATAATGTAAGCGTGTTTTATCAAGCCTCGAGCTGTGCACTCTATCACTGCAACGCTTCTCCATTTATGTCTGTCTCAGTTGTGGCCTGCATGTGTCAGCCTCAGCTATGTCTAGCGTCGTCAGCCTCAGCTATGTCTAGCGTCGTCTGCCTCAGCTATGTCTTGCTTCGTCAGCCTCGGTGTACGCAAGCTGCTAAGGGGACGTAGGTCCATTTGTAAAAAAAACATTTCGAGTGTGACTCGGTCATTTCGCTTAAGATATTCTAAAACGCCTCACACTCTGTACATAATGTCTTTGCCTTTGGCCTTCTCATCCTTGCTATAGTTAGAACCATAGATGAATAAGTATCCTCCACTGAAAGCGTGACAGTTTTTCCGTTATCTGTACCAGCTGTTGCTGCTGTACCGTGTGTGTGAGTGCGGGTGTTATGCTTAGCCTGGTCCTGCTTGCCTTCAACAACACCCCTATGCCCGAAACCTCCACGCATTCACTCCTATTTTCTCTCGTTGAGCTCATTGAACTCGAGGTGCCCTTGTCACTCAATGGTCGTCTGCGCACACAGACTTGTCGAACAGGACGGTTATATCACGGATTTCAGAAGTTGTGTTAGTGTTCTTCATTGTTTATTGCAGCTTGTGACTTTGTACTCAGTCGTGGAGGCTTTTTACTGTACGAAAACTTGTATCATCCAGGCGAGTGTGAATGAGCAATAATTAATGTGGTTATTCATGGAATTAGAATGATGCTTTACAACAACCTACAATGATTCTACTGAACGTCAGATTTTAACGGCAAAAATGACCACACAAGTTTGATGTATTATTTTATTTTGATGTAAAATGAATGAATTCATTTTGGATTCGCATGAACTAGAGCTTATGACCAGACACATTCTGAAGTATTACTGTCAAATTCTTGTAATTCTGGTACAGGTGCTTTTTTCGTGAAATAAATTACTGGAATCTCCTCTCACGACTCGCACGTGTGTTAATTTTTGTCCAAGTGATATATGCATATACTCCGTTATTTCTCGCCTATCATTTCAATGGAGGTCGCTTTCATTGTGAAAACTACTCGTATTTGTTTCCTCAGTTTTGCCATTTCATTTCTTTGAGTTGTGAACGCTAAGCTTTGTGTCACCTGAAATGAAGTCGCAGACACTCAAACCATCCTCGAGTTGTTCAGCGTAGTGGTCTGGATGACTCAAGAGCTGCCGTGTCTGTACAGCTGCTTCTGTCAACCTCATCTACCAGTCCTAAAAACTCCCGTGATATTGGCTTGGCTAATTATTCTGTTCTATTTGCAAGGGAAGTTTGGTAGTGAGGAAAACTGAATGGACTTTTCAGCGAACCCAATAGATATGTTTTGTCTGTTGTAATTTTGAATGATTAATACATTTGAAAAAATGCATCATTCTAAGAGCCGGCTAAGCATTTGGTGAGGGAAAGTTGAAGTATAAATGAAAGTTATCTGATTGAATAATTGTAATAGTTACGGGCTGAAAATATTTCTTGACATAGCAGCATCAGTTACAATTGTAATAGTTAATGACACGAGTATGAGTGGAATAACTGCAATAATATCTTCGAAATATGAGTTTTTCTGTACAAATTTGTTGCTGCATGAGCTGATAGGTGTACGTAGACCGTGAACAATAACCGCGCCGTGACCACGTGTACAGATGTATGCGACTAATCATTAACGAAATATGTAGTAATTAAACAAATTTATTAACTGATATCATAGTTGATTCATTGTGCACAAAGGAGAGAATGCTGAACTGCTTCACTTCAGGAACGTTTCCTAACACAACACTCGTGAGGACACGGCAGTTTGTAGTCGCTGTAAGGGCATAATTTCTCGCCCCCTGCAGGTTCTGACAGGGAATGGCTTCAGATTCATGCCCGACCGTTATTTAACACGTTGACTCCGAAGTGGTACGTATGTGTACCACTTAGGTTAGGTTCTGTAATTTTTTCAGATCCTTCTGGTGACTATGCGCACAAAGTGAAGTTTTACACCAATCGGGCAATCAGAGGCAACGTGTTAAGGAGGAATGAATAATAATTTTAGAACTTAATAATAATTTACAAATAACAAACAAAGTACAAAGTTAGTCAATGAACTAATTTGATTGAGGGAAAGCTAGTTAACAGAATGGTCAAATTCTGCACTAGCAGAGACTATATTTAGCCGGCCCCGAGAGCTCGGAACTGAACATCTAACAACTAAGCTAAGTTTAATTTCTCCTACTTATTCAAGTGATTCACCTATGCTGAACTGACACGGGTAAAGGCACCGCCGAAGAGGTCAGACCTGATGAGAAAAGGAAACAATTTCTGTAGAAAAAATAATCAACACATATCACATAAAAAGAAACAACACATATCATATCGCCAATCTAAGTTCCAATGGGACAAGATAATAATCGGCAGCACTTTTAGTTTCTTACGAGTTGCAGGGCAGAAGGATAGCACACTAAAAAAAACAAACGGTAGCGACCGATCACAGAAATAAAGAAAATGTCTTTACGAGGAAGAAAATCAGATCTATTCCCTGACCGCCGCGTGACCAGGCGTTGTAGTGGCTGTGTGATCTCCAGGAAACCAGACACTTATTTCTAGCCTTTATGACTATTCTTCAATTGTGTCCTCAGATGTGGTATTTTATTTTACCTTATGAATGGTTTGGTGAAAATTACTAGACTGACATACTGTATAGTGGTAATAAAAGTTGATAGCATATCGTAATGTAGTTGTTAATGCTGAAAATTTAAGTTGGAACTCTTCTGCAGGTTAGTAGAGTTGAGGAAAGTATCGGAGCTATGAGCCGTTCATGATGGTATTAAAGTTAAGGCTCCAGACATTAATGTAAGTATTGGTTGTGACCCTTTAATTCAGAGTTCAAGTTGCTTCATTGTGAAACGCAAATGTTGCAAAGGGAAATGATCGCATTCTATGTTTTCGATAGATATTTTTTTTTACATTCAATAAACAAATCCAGTAGCACAAAATTCAAAGCATGAAAATGGGTAGATATAAAAGTTGGTCCTGTGAGGATTTTTTAATTGTTTCCAGCTGATAACTCCATGGTGACTCATTGTCACAAACTAGTTCAAAATTGAGGCTTCTAATTCACTTTTACTCACGATAGGAAATACGATTTTGTTTGCATTCTCACTGCACAACTAGTAAAGTCACGCGCATCCAGCACGAGCTGCAACGCCATGTCCTCCCAGGGATGTGTGCTGGACGAGATTGTCCTTCAGTGTTCCTAGGGCGTTAACTCGAGGGATGTGCAGGAGTCCTGAACTCAGGTCCAGGTGTTATACTGACAGGTTGTTCTCTGCATTATTTTTAGCTTCTCAGAATGAAATCAACCATGCTTGTTGCAGCTGTCTCTTTGGAATTAGTACGCTTTTTTCTTTTGGCCCTTCTCTTTCTCGTGAGAGAAATCAGCGTCCTGTGCAACGGACCTCTTGCACGATTGTCTTCGTTTCTATTTTTCATTTTTCTCACTTCACTTTGCCGTCTCTTTGAGATGCTCACGTTTTCTTTGTCGTGGCGGGCTGTGCCATCTGAGATAACGTACACGAACTTTCATCACTTGTGCCACTCAAATTTTATCTTCACTGAGTTGCTTTGTGATGATAGCCATCATTTTGTGGAAACAGTGGTTAAGCAATAGATCTGTGAGAAACGAGTATTCAATACCAGGTGATACCAAAGCGGTGCCTCAATGTTTGTGACACTCGAGTGGTTTTTAATGCGGCTTGTGGAGGCCGATGAACGAGTTTTAACTTAACATGCATGATGCGCTACCCACATTTTGAAGAAACATTTTTCTTTTTTATTTCGTGTTATTACCGTGCCACAGTGTTATATAAGCTAAAAAATGTTTCACGGGTTTCTTTGTTTTTATATTTTGCTTTATTGGACGATAAACTTTTACTTTTTAATTGAGCTTCACTACAATAATCCATTTTATAGGATGCTAGTAAATTTGGGCGCAGCGGAGTTTTTCCTGCTATATGAAGCAGAACCTCTGCTCTAATGAGTCTCGTAGCGTAAGGTTGAACACGGGAATTTTAGAGCACAAGCGACACTGCTATTTTTTCCTACATTCAACTTTCTGACGAGTTTCCGTTGATAAAGAACGGCTCTCCTATGTGTACTGTCGTCTTTCCTGTTTGTTTCGTTCTGCTGTTTACTGCATAGTTCTGTCACTTGGAATACTGTGCATTGTTTTATCAGTGCCTTATTCTGAGCTTAGTTTATTTAGCTTCCTAATCGCATAAAAATTAAAAATTTTGTTCGTTGTTCTGCATCACAGACAATTTATGTGATAAACAATCTTATATTTATAATGGTGTTTCAGAGAAATAATAGGTAATACAAATATTATAGTTGCTGATAGGTATTGCAATTACGATACTGTCACTGATAGGTATTAGGTAGTAAAACTACGATAGTCACTGCTAGGTATTATGTAATACACTTGATTAGTTGGAACACTTGGAGCAACATTAGCTGATTAGGAGTATGGCTGCAGTCTGTCCCACGTGCCTGGTCTCTGTTGTCATGTGTCAGCTTGTGACAACACCTCCAGAATTACAGGGGACAGGTAAACCAGTGACCTGCTGGACTCCTTTATTTATAAGGCAGACCTCGTCCACGCACACAACAACCAACGCACACTGCCGCGTCCTAGTGTAGGAAGTTTGTAAGACATCATGTCCGGTATAGGGTGAGAGGTGCAATGTTATGTATTCATTTTTAAAGTGTGGTGCTAGGTAGAAATTTATTCTGAACTTGATATTTAATTGCTGCAATTATTGGTGTTGGCTAGTATCTAGTGTTAGAATTGTAACTGTGTCCCTCCATAGTTTGCTGAGACGATAAGGGGAATTTGTGTAATAAATATAGTCTCTTGTCTTGTTTTTAAATCCCCTTGCAGCTGTGTCAGCGAGACCACTTTTTGTGATGATTAAGTAATTATTGGGATTTAAATTATTTTATTCGAGTATCGTCTGTTGAACGTTTTTTAGTTTCTTATTCGACATCAGTTTTGGTGTCGGAAATACGTTCTGAATGTATTTGCTACAACGGTTTTCTCCACAGCGAGACGTTGCAATAATTACATCACCAAAGTGTGCTACTGGAACCAGCAATTCTTTATTTATCATAAACGAATCTATTCTCGTGTCAAAGAATTTCGAAATTTCATAAAAAGGAATAAATTAGGATCTTAAAGCTCTATATTATAGATTTTGCAGTAAAGAGGTCGTATGTCCGTAGATAGATTAATTCTTCTTATAGGTCACTGGTAATTACCGCACGAAAGCTGCACTTGTTGAGCACCGTGAGCGTGCTGGCGTGCTCATCTCTGCTCCTGGTGGTACTGATAACCTATCAGGTAATGGTGCAAGCCAGGGCTGCTGCAGCACCTCCGTGTCCTCATTACTGCTGCTGCTGGAGCTTTCAACTTCTTGATGGCACCGTTATTTTTGAAAATGAAGTTATTGTGAATGTGCAGTAAACTATGTTAGTGTGTGTAATTTATCTCTGTATTTAATATGTCTGACGAGTCTGGTAGATAGACATGCCTGCCATCGGGACCATCGCCTCTCAGTTGTACTACTTGTTTGCATTTAATTTTAACAATGACGCTTATTGTTTGTTCAATATATTGTCTATGGTTATTGGGGAAACGTAAAAAAGACTTCATCTTGAGGTTTAAATATTTTACTCTATCATCAGAGATTGGTTCTAAAGTTACCGTTCTAAAATCTAGAGTATCACTCTGGCGTGGCTGTGGTGTCACGCTTCACTCATTCATCTAAGGATCTTATTACACGCTGAAAGATCACTTAATGGCGAGGTCGCTATGTACTGATATGCTTACTCTGCATGAAGGCCTGATTTAATGCTCCTACTTAACTGCGCGACTCTATTTTTCTCAATCTTAACGCATGACACGAAGAACGAGTTCTACTGTTAAAAAAAGTGTCATCGTCTACTGTCAATCCTTTGTTAACTTCACGTGATCTGATGAGCGCCCAGTTCTGCATCAGAATGTAGGCTATATTTGCTTATGCACCGACTTAAAACGAGAGGTATTACAACGTACACTTCCATCAAGCGAAGTAACTTCCTCTCATCAAGCCTTCTTATGAAAACTTCTTGAATTATTGTTGTGTTTTCCTTCCGTCGATGAACTCTTGAATTGAAGCTATGCTGAACTCGGCTTGTTTAGTTCAAACGACTGGTTTTCGAGGTTGAGAAAGTCTATAGTAGCGGCTTTAGTCCAAGACCATCTCGAAAGTAGAGAACAATCTTACAATCGTATGAGATTTTTAAGTTTTCCCCTGGTCTGTGGGTGTGCTACTAGTCCATCGCACTTCAGTGCTAGGTTTGCCTTATTTGCACGACGCTGTTGATGAGCCCTGAAGGAATTCATAAGGATTCTCACAAAGTTGAGACTTGAAAAGCATCACATTTATGCTCTGCTCCACCGAGTTTTTTGTATCACTATGTGATATTCTTGACATAATGGAAGGACTCTGACACTCCATCACACTCAGTCTAGCCTCTGAGTGTTGATCATAAGGCGCCTGACGATACAAGTCGGTGTCACTGAACACGCTGAGGACAACCCGCTGCTCGACATGCCGTGTTGGGATGAGAACTGCAGAGTTGTAATCGAGAAGATGGGTTTGTTCCTGCTAGTTTAGTTCAGCCGTTCCGTCCTACAGTTCACACTCGTCACAGCTAATCGACGTAACACTGATGCAATGAAAAAATTCGCATACACACACGGCGCATTCACTTTAACAGGAAGGTATTAGATTATTGCCTAATTCATTCGCCCAAAACAAGGACATGCACGAACTACCTAAACTTTTACTGAGATAGACCTTGGTGGAGAGTGTATATCTGTTTATGATGCAATAAAACGAGCGTAAAATAGATAATGATTCTCCTTTGCATTACTTCATCACGTCACAATTTCTCAAGTGTAAGTTTTCGTAACTTTATCAGAATTTATTTCGTTCAACGTCTGTTACTTTTATTGCTTCAAAGCAGTTCTAGTCTGAGTGAGAAGTTGATATGACCCTCTGATGGATGTTTCGTAACATATGGGCGGGATTTACTCTTACTTTTCAGCCTCATGAACTCGCTCTCCGTGTTCCAGGTGGACATCGGGGACCAATGAGCATCCAAACTGCTTGTCATCGTCGCTCTTATTTTCATGAGAGCTGTTGCCAAGTCTCCGTCTGACCTTTTATTTATACAGGGTGCGGCAATATAACTTCCTTTTTTCAAAGAAAGTTTCTCTCAAAAAAAAGAAGTTATGTTGCCACACCCTGTACATGGCTTTCGCATCAGCTTATTAGTTTTCCTCTTTTCGATACACTACTAAAGTGGCTGGCTTTTCCAAAACTTAGGTTGTGAATTAATTTTAATTTTTCAAAACTAATAGCTTTCGAACCAATTTTTACTTGTGAGTTATTGACTCGTTCCCGAGTTTAATAAAGAAACTTTTTTGCAGTGTCTTGAACTCAAAATTTCGCAGTTGCTATTTGAACTCAAAATTTCTACGTAGTAGTCTGATATTTAATATTGCAAGTGCCGTCAATAGTTTTTTGGACAAATAATGTTATTATTAATATATATAGGGTCTGAGACGTACATAATCGAACTCAATTGGTAAGTTTCGACTCTAATACGTTTTTTTATTAGTCTATGGACTCACATCCTTGTGGTATTATTTTGATCAGCGTTCTGAAGCTCTTCGATATCAGAGTTTTTTAATTCCTTGAATGCAATTTTAGCGCCTGATGCTTATTGCTCATAAGTATTAGGTTTATGGAAACATTAAAAACGTTTCATGTTACCAAAAGAAACCTAGGATGCTCGCCTTCAAAGATGTAACTAAGACACTTGTCTGTGTGCAGAAGTGCATCTGGAACTTGTTGCATCCTCGAGACGTCGTGTTGCCGGTGTCTTATTCGTTGATGTCCCGTGCATGTTGCTGCCGTTACTTCCATGATCAATGAGATAAAAACTAAACGCTCCCATGGTTTTTACTTCAAACCTTCGCACGCCACGCTGCTGTAGCTTCAGGCTAACATCAGTGGACGACTGAGTGGAGTTTGTCAGAATTTTGTCTAACGTAAGCCTTGCATATTAAAATAATAGAACCGTCTTATAAGCTATTATTGGCTTTCACTAGTCAAGATCTCGTTAGTATATGGAACGAAATAACGTAATAATTGGAAGTTCAGGACCTGAGAAGCTATACGATAGCATTCTGAAGCAAACCCATGTATATTTATCAACTACTTCCTTCAAGGGCGTTTTCATGTGATAGAAATATCAGAAATGAGCCTTTGGTAGCTTGTTTTGTTTTGTGCTGCATTGGAGTCGCTGTACTAGTGTGCAGTTCTGGTCTGTATGGAGGCACTGCGTGGGCTGAAGTTTGGTGGATGTGTCGTGGTCTGGTTATGAAGTCTGCCTTCCTAGGGTCAGGGCTCCGTCGTCTTCACACAGGCTAGGAATGACTTCTTGTTTCATAAATCAGTTTGTTTTATTCGCCTTAAAACCAGCAGCGGATTTTCGCTACAAATTAAATGTGATATGTCTTCTGATGTAACTCATCAAAATAGTCAGATAGTAATTTGTGTGAGAGAGATTTTTGTGAAAATTGTCAATTGTTTCACAAAATTCTCAAGATAGTAAATGTCTTAGCAGCTCGATTCTAGAGTTATAATTTATATAATGCTACGCCAAAAGTTACGAGCAGCAACGCGCATGCATGTTGACAATCTTAAGTAAAATTTTACTCTGCAGGGCTTGCAATGAGTGAAAAGCTGCATTAGAACGAATTTCTTAACATCACATAGGCTCGCGAGTCTTTTTGGCACTTGCGAATTGTGATAATTTTTAGTAAATCTTCTGTGACTACACGATCGTTCAAACATAAAATGCACATTCCCAGCTAACCACCTCAGTTCTGCCGAAATCTTAATGACTTCAACACCGTCAAGTTGCCACATTTACTAGCTCATACAACCACCAGTTCTGCCATCTATGTCATGTCTAGCAACGACATTTAAGTGCTGGCTCACGTAACACGGCGCAGAACAGAGGCAGCGCTAAACTGGTGCCTGTATTGTCATTGTTTGGTGGCACAGAACTGTGTCGCTGTCGTGTTCTGCACTCCTACAATGGACGTGTAGCCTGCACCTCCATTGCCTCATGCGCCTGTGCACGAACAGATACTCGTGAACGTTTTTTCGTGCATTGCTGCTGGTACTGTACCACACTTATATCTCCTGAATATGCTGTAAGCAACGACGATTTTTTCTATGCTGTGCACGGACACGACTGCACTGTGTCCGGAGTACACAACTGCACTGTGCACAAACCCCGCAAACCAGTGTTGCCAAATGAAATTGCCCAAAAGGTGCCAGATTCGCTATAAAAAGGTGCCAGAAAGAGCTAAAAACGAATGGGGTGGAGCTAAAAAAAGAGCTAAAATATTAATTTGATTAATTCATACCTACCACCTATCGAAATAA
>VCRD01000206.1:323021-402131 GCA_006783055.1 Trinorchestia longiramus | reverse complement strand
CAACACTGCCGCAAACTTGCTGGAACTGTAGAGCTGCCTCTCACTGCTGCTGCTGCTGTCAGCTTTGTGTTGCTGTGTCGACACATGAAAACGAGACGCCTGCGTACGGGTTTCTCTGTACTTTTTTATGATGTGCCTGTACTTGTACATCCTAGTCCAAATTCATCGATTTCAATGGAGTTAAAATGTCATAGTTTCTAGGCTACGAGAACATTGGGTTTTTGAGTTGTTGATTTCCATTGTAAAGGGGAAGTTCTCGTCTCAACACGCTCTGCTCTCCTTGTTTTCTGATGAATTCGTGCACTCCGCAGTCTCTTTTGTTCGTCATCAGCATCTGCGTCTAACAATTTCTGCGATTTTGTGGGACGTTTGTTCATAAAATATTAGGGAGAGAATAATTATTGAATCATGTAATTACAGTAGGATACGGACAATCATAAGTATTCATAAACGTAAGTATTAAATTCTATTTTCATGAACTTTGGTCGAGAGAGACGAATACGTTCAAAATATTTCGAGCAATGAAGTACTACCTTCATTTGTGTCAAAAGATTGTAGATGCTCGCTATTGTATCAAGTGCTTGGCAGTGGAGTAAGGTAAGCAGCATGGAAATTTCTTCTTATCCTTCTAAAGTTTTAGAATGGCATCTGAATTTTCTGTATGTTTATTGAAATCTAAAACTTTATTCCTTTTGAGCTGAGAATAATTGTGTATGCTATAAATCGACGATGGTGATAGCTCTGGTCGTTTGCTTTATTTTCGAGCCCTGCATGTATGTGTGGGAGATTCTTCTAATAAACATGAATTTCGATTGCGACTTGTTCTGACATAGATGCACAACCATCCTCAAGTGCAGTTTAACTGAGGTTTAATAATACCTTGGTGAAACGTAGTTTCTATGTAGAGCTCCAGTGTATCACTCAAATAGATTAGACTTGCTCTCACATTGGGATAAAATTAATGAGTTTAGTTTTGTCATAGTATTATGTGGATGATGGCTAGTCATGCCGATTCAATCAATGACCGCCATCAGTGCGCAGTGTTGCCAGTGTAATACATGTATAGCTAGTGCGTTGCAGCTGTACGTGGTGCGTGATGCACCTGCTCAGTGCACATGTATAGCTAGTGCGTTGCAGCTGTACGTGGTGCGTGATGCACCTGCTCAGTGCACATGTATAGCTAGTGCGTTGCAGCTGTACGTGGTGTGTGATGCACCTGCTCAGTGCACATGTATAGCTAGTGCGTTGCAGCTGTACGTGGTGCGTGATGCACCTGCTCAGTGCACATGTATAGCTAGTGCGTTGCAGCTGTACGTGGTGCGTGATGCACCTGCTCAGTGCACATGTATAGCTAGTGCGTTGCAGCTGTACGTGGTGCGTGATGCACCTGTTCACTGCACTGCTTAGCTTCTTGAATCATATGAACTTAATTTTTTGCTGTGATATGCATGGTGTTACGTTGTTTCTTGATTAAACTTTCATAAAACAGAATTAAAAGCCATATGAGTTTTCCATATCGGAAGAAACGTTACGAACATGGATGTGTACACATTAAAAGATGCAACATTGCAGTACCTGCATCGGTCGCAGAACCGTTCACTGTGAAGTGTGGCTCTTTATCAGGCAAGCGTCCCCGCTGTGCTCTTCTCAATAGAGCAGGTCAGCATCTGTGACGAATGAATGTGACATTTGCGCACTTCTAACACATAGCTCACTAGCATGTCTTGCAGCAGCAAAAACACTATGGCTTACAACACAGATTTGCGCAACATTGCTTTAGCTGAGAAATAATGTTCCGTGACCTCCATCACCCCCAGGGACCCAGATGAGCAAATGAACTGGGTGCTGTGCTCATGATTCCAGGATGCCAATCTTCTCATCGATTTCTGCCCATTACAGTCATCAACTTTTTTGAAGCTCCGCCTTAATAGCGCCTGGTATTTTTCATCCTGACAAAGAGGTCGTGAAAAATGATGTGCACAGAAAATTGTGGCAGTGCGAGTGAGGTGGTTCAGTGTCCTGTACTTCACTGAACTGGCAATATTTGGCAGCCCTTGTGGGCTTTGCTTCATTTTCTGAGTTTGAGGCAAGTTCTACTCTTTAAAAGATGATAATCTGAAGTTCTTCACGATTTATTTTATAGCTGTAATTTAGGTTGAAGTCATAAAATGAAACTAGATCTTCGCTCAGGTAGATTTTGATGTCTTATTATTTCCGAACTGAAATTAAATAAAATGCGTTTTTCAAGTGAAATTAAAACGTAACAACTAATCGTTAATTATCATACTGAACGAATACATCTTGGAAGATACGTTGTTCACGAGCGAGATTGTTTGTTGTGACGAATGATGTTCTTTTCAACGAGTTATTTTGCTTTATTCGACTAATACTGGACGGGGCAGTTTACTGAACTGTTGACTCAGACTCCTTTCATTTTCTTCGGTTTCGCTCAAAATTATCAAATTGCTTTGCTCATAATTAATAAATTCTATAATTGAGACGTAAATTTATACTCTCCCTGTTGCTTTTCCTTTCTACCGAAACATGAATTTGATGTCGAAAAAGTTCTTCAGTTCTTAAATTTGGCTTTCATAAAGATTCATGTTTTCGAGTCGGGCGTGTTTTTAGACAGGAAATTCTGGTCCCATCAATCTCATATGAATTCAAATTCCAAGTCTGTGCATCCCTCCACTTCGATATTAAGTTTTCTTTCGTAGTTCATAGCTACGATATTGAATAAAATCGTGAATAATTTAAAAAAAAAGTTTATTTTAAGCCTGGTTATCGTTCTTTTCCGACAAGTTGAAACTTCGTGAAATATGAAGGCTGTGGGGAAACTAGTTCATGAGAACCCACAGATTTATGACTAAATTTTTTACCCGTGTTTTGCTTAAATATCAGCGTTCAAATGTTAGTGTGACATATAGATATGATGTTGGTTCCACATCATAATGATGCACATAAATGACAATCTTATTTCGTGAATACAACTTCAAGTGACGTGGAATCGCAAAATTTAAATCCCTCTTATCATACTTAAGTTAGCGTGAAGGTTTTGGCCGCAGAAGTTGTTATGAACAAATTTGGAGAGCGATCGAAAATAGTTGTATCCTGTACACGGTGCGTCACCTCATCCTGTCTTGCTGCCTGAGAGTTGCGTGTGCATCTTTTTTTTTTCAATGTGAGATCTATTCAAATGTTTGGGAATGCTCCAGATAATGTTTCCTGTATTGACTCTGGTGCTAATTTATTTCTGTCCTGTAAGGTTAATGCAATTTGAAGCAATTCATATTGATTGCTATGCTTATTGCTGATTAGGTTTCTGCTACACTCGAATGGGATAACTGATTTTTCCTAATCACATAATTGTTATTTACCGTTGAAGCAAAGGGTCATTTACATGAGACATGACGCTTTTCTGTGTTTGTATGATAAAACTTGAGCCATTCGAAGTTACATTGCGCTATTGCATAAGAATATATTTTGAATGTCACTGTTTTTTGAAAGTTTGTGGACCAGTTGCATTGCTGACGCAGGTTTGTGTGGAGACGCAATGTAAGCATCGTGCTGTATGTGGGATGCCCTGCTGGATCATGCACGTGTCTTAGTGGTGACTTCACCTTGACGTCCCACTAATGAAGCATCTGACGCCATTTCTGGGATACATGCTCGGCAAACTAACCTTTTTACGATGCAGGGAATTTTTAAAGCAATACTTTAAATTTTGAATATGGAACGGGACACAAAAATCAGGATGTGCTAAACATAAATTATAATCTGCTAATTATAAATATTATAGGAGAGTTATTATATGAAAGAAAGAGGTTTCTCTTGTCATTATCACTCTGTAGGCGCTTCATGTCCAGCAGTCAAACTGAATTCCACCATGTCATCCAAATTCTACGTCTGCAAACATTTTCCTGAGTTATGTGTCACATATGTCTCGTATTATTGATTCGTGCGTCTTTCTCGTGCATTTTTTATTTTTGCGATTTATTAGGTACCTTAATTTCTTTTAGCTTCATACAGTAAATTACTAGTGAAATATGGCATCTTAACAAAGGAATTGCAAATTGTAAAGCTAATTTTCTTACACATTCACGGTAGTAGCAGTTGTCAACGAGCCTTCATAGGACGAGTAACTCGTGAGCACGTAATCCAAGCATCAAGTCAGCATAGATATAATATTAATATTCAGCTAGGACTGTGTGGCATGTGGTCATGGATTCAAGCATTGTGTCAGCTGGAGGCGGGATGAATAAAACATAACGTGACCTAATTGTTTACTTCAGCCGCCTGGCGTAACTGGCAATTTCCATAGCTATTTCCTAACTTGTTTTGTTTTTCTGTTTTTGGTTTGACGCTACGCTTTCGGACGGTATTTCGAAATGCGAGAGCTGCTGCTGCTGCGGCTTGAATAGTTGAAACCGTCTCAGGTGCTATTAGAAAATTACATTGTTTTCTTCCTTTCAACTGACTTTGTTTATGTAGATCATACTTTCGAAGTTTTACTTTTGGGAAAAATATCCCAGACTATTCACGCGGAATTTATGAAATAAGAAATTATTCCTTGCAATTAAAATTCATGAAACGACTTTGAAGAACTTGAGGGTAACTGCGAAAGTGTTTTTCACTGTGTGACACCCAGAGGAACTTGCATGCACGCTTTTGCGCATGCACCTGAGGCAACCACCGTCAGCATGGAGACTGTCTCACCACGAGTGCTGGAACTGCGCCTGTGTTTTTATTCGTGTTGAGTTTAACGCCCTGCGACTGAAGGAGCTGCGGTGGTCGCTATCCGTGACATCGCAGCTCCGGACACTGGGTCTAGGAGGAGGTGGAGCGGGTGGTGGGGGCGCTTGTTTGAGGAACGAGAAGTTGTGTGTAGAGAGCAGGGGATGTGAGAAGGTCCCTCAGCTAGGAGTTTTAGAGCGTGATGGGAGGGGGAAGGAAGACGCGTGTCTGGGCAGGAAGGTGCGAGTCCAACACTCGTGTGAGGTAGAATCCGAGTTTTTCTAGTATGGGCCTGATGCTGAATTGCGTCAGCGCTGATAACTCAAAGGCAAATGCACGCTGGTATCATAAATGCTATCAATTGATGGTTACAAGTTGCTCTTTTGCTAATCCAAGGGACTTGACTCTTCTTTGGACACTGATCAGATTCCTGAGCGTTCCTCATTATTTAGGGTGTACAAGTGTGTGTACTTGCTAGCGGCTCTGGAGAGCATGAAGTTCCCAGAAATGATCTAAGCTGCTACTCCTGTAGGAAAGCTTAGCAGCTCTGTCAATGAACACCTGCTGTGGACTATATCTGTATTAGGTAGGCTTCGATTCATACCTTAGATGACATTTTAAAACTAACAGTCGTTCACACTCACTTCATGCGCGTGTTAAAGAAATCTTATTTCTATGTTGTACATGTTGTAGAGGGTATCAGATGGATCAATTCTTGTTTTTGGATCGCTATTCTGAATGACAGACTGGTATTTTTTCAGGTGTCCTGACTGCTATTCCTTTCACAATGAGTGGTATTCGTTGTCATGATTCACGAAATTTAAAAGGCGATAATCGAGGTCTTGCGTTCGCTTTTGGTCTATTAATATCGTTGTCTTACTTGGACGTTTTTCTACATCTATTAGATAGTGAAGGAGCTTTTATCTGTCGTTGTGTCTGTGTTGGTGGGCTGGTGAGTCACGGCTTAGTGGAGGTCGCTTTAGCGAGCTCCGACGCAGCAATTTTTGCTCTCGCTCAGTGCGCCTGCGGCCTGGCAGGCAGGGAGAAACTAATCATATTTGTTATGGTTTCGGAATTTTACTTTTCCTGCTGCTACTTTTACGGGTTGGTAGTTTGCGTTGTCTGTCCAGTCTTTGCACTGTTTTATGTCGCAGTATTTGCGTCGTTACTAGAGCTGTGCATGTTACTCGAATGATTTTTTTCGCGACGGTAGTTGTGGTTACGAAAGCGAAGTTTCTCCGTATCATGATTTTTTTCTCGTTCACTTGATATGTTTCAAGTCAAGTGAGTTCATATGCGCGCTCCAAATCTGGAAACTAACTCAAAGCGTGAGAGATAACTTTCTTCTCTTTATTTTACGGTATAGATTTTATGCAGTTCAGCCATTCTACTTTCACTAAGCTCGCGCTGTGCTTGAGCAATGACAACAGCACTTTTGTCTCCCAAAACTTGAAGTTGTTTTTTTGTTTTTCTTTTCATCCATTTTCTGTGTGTTAGCCTTTATATCTGACCATCCCGTGGTGCTTTGTTTGAAATTACTTTTTCGGCTTAAAAATATGCTGGCCCAGCACTCGTACCTAACGACATTTGTTGCGGCTGAGACAGTGAAGACTTTCATTGTGTTACGATGACGTCGCCCGCTGGAGAGTTTTTTGCTCTGCACTGGTGGTGTCCAGGTATTGCTCTCAATTTTTTCCAATCATAAACAAGTGCGGAAATTTCACTTTTTCATTAGTATCGTGTTTGTTGTTTCATATTATTTTTAAAGAATTTGTTGCACTTTCGAAAACAATTTTAGGTATTCTATTGTTACTTGTACTCTATTTACATGCCAATTTTAGTGTTTATATTCCTGGGTTGCATAAAAATGTATGCCCGTTTAAGTCTGCCTTGATTTGTGGATTATTCCTCCATTTGACAACTTCTTCATCTTACTAGCCAGCCCTGCAAGTGTCAGGCTTATCGAACTTGCAATCTTTCGACGAAAATGACATCAATTATTTTCTTTTTGCTAAAATATTTTATTATTTCATACTTAATGCTATTCTTTATAATTTCTTTCTAGATGCTTTAGTCTCGCCTCCCCACCACAAATATGCAAAATGAAATTAGAATAAAATAGAACATAACAGGAACGAGCCGTTTGGTCCATTCTTGGGTTACTACCCAAGTCCCATGCCGTTTATATCAAAGTCTATGCCGGTACGCAAATCTTACTCTGAACATGTTAATCTTTTCCAGATGTTGACTAATATTTTTCATGACAAAATTTCATGCTTAATTGAACACCGGTGTTCTTTAATTTATGCCCTTTGTGCTTTTATTGAGCGTCATTGTTTTAATTTATTGAGCGTCTAAATGCAAATATTTTAGTTGTTTATAATGTCTTTAATATTAATATATGGTGAAAGTTATCGTTCATACAGAACGCTGTCGATGTCTAGTCCAAACTCAATCTCGAAAATTTTGTTGGTGTGGCGGTCCTGATCTTAATGAGAAACAATGATGAACATTACTGTCAAGTCCTCGTGTAGGTAACTCCTGAGTTTGTTTGTGTGTCATACGCTTCTATGTCAGGCATAACTCTGTTACTCACGGTATGTAGTTAGCATACAACAATGTGAAGTTAAAGCCTTTAGCGAGACTTCTTAGTAATCTAACTCCAATATTAGTTGCCATCTTAATTACTAATTCTCGTTATTTCGATGTGACAAGGAAGGACAAGAACCTATCAAGCCCTCAAGTACTGATGTCACCACTGGAATTCAGTTTTTTGTTTTGTATTCAAGCATTCGGTACATCGCTCGTGAACACTAACATTCATGTAAGAACAGACGATCATTTGCTACATTGCTCGTGAAGACCAACATTCATATCAGGACAGACGATCTTAAATGCATAGGGGCTGACTTTCTGCTTATGGATGTCAATTGAGCTCAGACGCATATACGGAGCTCGTGCACTTGTAGCAAGTGGCGTTAAATGTGTTTTTACTCCTGAACTGCCGTCATTGTCTTGTTCAGTTCATTGGTGCGATGGCTCAGCCACACAACTGTGATGCACAGTTGTCTTTGTTGTAACCAGGGTGACAACAACGCTAGAGAACCTTGTACACGAACACTGACCAACAAGCTGTAGGTATCTGACATGGTGTTTATTTATTCTACAACTAGATTTTTTTTAGGGTAAATGAAACATTGAAATATTTTCATCATCTACTGCTGATGTGAGTGAGCACGCTTTGCAAGCCTCTTATTTAACTCTTATTCACGATTATTCTCATTATTATGAACAAGAATTTTTTTTAAATAAAACGTAAATTTATTTATTTTTAATATAAACCTGATATATGGGTAATCAAGTGAGACGCGTCACCGTGTATGCCACTGAGTGCATCAAGGGCTACCACACGCAATCTTCGTGTGGCTTCCCCGTGGCTGTTCATAATTTGCTTACCAGCAGCAGCCTGTACAGAGCGTATGGTTCAGCTGCAGTTCGGAAGCGGAAGAAATAAAAAGCCTCTTCCTTTGTGCGTTTTTCTGACACTTGTCTTTACCTGTGGCGTAAAAGGAAAAAGTCAAATCGATACTACGCTCTTTATTTAGGATAGAACTTTATTGGAAAAATCATGTTCGCTTTTTGCTTATCACTGGAAAAGATGATGGTAATTTAGATCGCATTTCGGGCATATTTGTAGTATTTTGCCCGTCACATTTCTCAGAACTTCTGCGCCGTGAAACAATAGGGAAATGCAATATCATTTGCTTGTCTGACTGTAGCATGCCTCACTACTTAGTAGTTATAATTGTGTTTGTAAATATGTCCATGATATTTGACGGTGTAAGAGAAGGTTATTATTTCTGTTTATTGGTCCATCACTGGCTACATGGCTGCGGCTCATCACGGTCTGCTTTTGTTGAATTACGCTCTACTGCTGAAGACTAGGTATAATTCAGCGATTTTATGTGTATTGAAAACTAGTCACACGGCTGCCGCATGTCTGGATGATTCTGTAGCCCTCACTTCATAGCAAGATGCGTAGTCCAAATTTATTTGTTTGGAACGGATCTGAGTCTAAAATAATTTGTAATCACGTAGAAAACACAAGTAATTTTCCATGTTTGTCCTGTTAATTTTCCTTTAACTATGGCGAACTCGGGGGTTTCGTTGTACGTAGTCTCTGTTCATATAAATTTTTTATTTCGCCGGTTGTAGCGCTGAAAAAGATTTTTTATCGTACAGATATTGAGGACTAAGTGTTGTATGGAAAATGTCGGATTTCCAAACCTTCGCCACAAACTCAGCAATTGATGCAGTAATCTGTTGTGGGTTTTGGTTTTGAGGTACGGTAGCTTGTTTTTTGTACAAATGATTTGCATGCATTTTTGTGTTAATTCATTGCACGACTGACTTAATTTGCGCATCTTCCGAATTTTTACCTTCGCTTCTGTCAGACGAAGATGATACGATGCTTCTTCACGGTTTCCTGCAAGTTATTCGTGCTAAAGCATGAAAATATTGCGTCGGTAAAGTAATAAAGTATTCACCTTATCACCTTGAAAGCCTGTGTAATTGCTTGGAAAAAGTAGGTAAAAAGCCTAAAATGCATTATGTGAGAGTGGACGCAACAGTTCGAGCTATAAGCCCCACGGCCTGTGCTTATCTGCTTGCATGGTCGTCCTCGTCCTGCAGTAGCTCGCGTTGGAGGCCTGCCAATGCCAGGACCTGGCGGAGCTGCCTTGCGGATGTGTGCCTCTGAGAACTCTGTCAATTTGGGCTTCTTGCCTCTAAAGATTCGGCTCTCGAGGTCGCAAGATTGACGCTTGGCGCTTCTGTGTATTTACTCTCGAATTCTTGCGTCACAAGAATGAACTAAGCTGTTCTTTTTCTTGAAGGAAGCAGAGTGTTGATGCGATGCTCAAGTTTGGTCTGTATCGAAAGAGTGTGTTGGTACAGGCTATCATAACCTTAGGGAAACTCGGCGAATGCGATGCTGTTCAGTGGTGTACACGAAATACGATTCAGGACATGCGAGACCTCCAATATGGATAGAGATATCGTTGCTATAACAGGTACTGATATCGCTATCGAAATTTGGTAATTCTTTTCAGCAACTCACACTGACAGATACGGGTGCTAAAAATTTCTAAAAATGGCCGATAGTTTCCGTTGGACTACGCAATAGATTTTGAGGAGAGTTTTAATAGATACAAATTCAGTCGGTTTGGGAAGCAAATTGATGTAATTTGCGTTCGACAAAATTTGTTCGAATTCGTTTGTATCTATGTAACTGAATTTTGTTCGGTTGATGGTTGAATTTCCTAGTGTGATCTACGAGTGAGTTATTTTTACTTGAAATAGATATTTATTATTGGTAGACCCGTTTTCTTGTTTGTGCTTGCGATTGGCATCAAATCTCTATGATTTAGTAACATTTCTACTCTACCAAGATTTTGGATTTCTCTTCGAAGTTAGGAAATGAACATTATGAATAAAAAGTAAACTTATTTGATTTGAAATAAAGAAGTATCACATTTACTTCCAGGCTGGATGTAGGCCTCATTGATTATAAGAATTAGGATGCTGTTCAGGTGCAACAATTTCAGATTTTTTGTTAGACTGTCCGAGCAATTTATCAAAGGCTTTGCTTATATTACTTTAAATGTTCTAGTTTTTCTATACAGCAGTACTCCAGCAACATGCAATCAAAGTTTACAGTTTTATAATTAGCAAATAGCAGCGTCAGCTCATCAAAAAATCATTAATGAGACACTTTCCAGTAGAAAATGCAGGTACGCGAAAGAATTTTTCAGAAATAACGCGTTGGAAAGCACAGTTAGGTTAAAAAGTACTTAATACGCTATAAAATAACTGATCCAATTTTAATGAATAATGAGAATTACAAAGCTAAATTATATCGAGATAATGGTTTGACCATTAGGGGGTAATAATGTTCAAAAATGTAAAGGAAAGTTATGGACACAATTTTTTTATAAAAGAAATTAGCGGAGCTAAAAAGTACTGGGTACACTTCTGGAAGAAATATTGTCTGGTGTTCACGAAAATGTATCATTAAAATTCGGATATTAGAGTTTCGAAATCCAACCAAGAATTTAATATCATATTTATATTCTAGGAACGCCTAATCTTCAATCTGATTGCCCTTTGACACTATCAATAAGTCAGTAAACAACTTGCCAAATATTGAAGAGCTTAGTGTAGGTCTCCGAGGTCGAAAAGCCAATGTCGATGTTAAAGGGCATAGAGCAATTGCAAATCAGTTTAGTGTATTTCAGTACACTGGAATAACTAACTAATAACTGGAAAATGGAAGAAATATTCGTTCTAATGCTTGAAAGAAAATTTCCTCTCATCAATCAGAAATATTGTCAAAATCATGTTATGGAAAGCCTCAAAGGTACAAGAACTGAAGTTATTAAGGAATTTAAAGCCGTGGGATCAATTGTTTCCCGTGAGACCAATGCATTACGGCAACAGGGTTTGAGTTCTTACAAGGCTAAAAAAGTTCCTCTTTTAAGAAAACGCCACGTGAATGCACGACTTGTCTTTGCCAAAAGGTATTCATTAATAACAGCAAGTTACTGAAACAGTATTCTCTGGTTTGATGAGAGAAAAATGAGACTATTCAACCACAATTTTAGGCTCCATGTCTGGAGAAAGAAACACGAGGAATAATTCAGTTCGAAGAAAACTGTCTGTACCCTTAAATTTGGCGGAGGCTCGTGCAGAGCGAGTGTGCACTGCGTCGATCTCTTCCCAGCAATTATTTGTATTTAATTTAGGCTCTGGAAGTAGAAATAGGCCTCACTTTCGTATACTATGATCGAGTTTTTTTTAACCCTACGGAATATTTCACTCGATTTTTCACTTTTCACTCAAGCACGTTGTATAAACGACACTAGTTTTTAAGAACGTTCACTTTTTCTTCTCCGTTGAGTACATGATGCATTTCACTTGCTCTTGCAGGAAAAGAAGTGCGGTGATGTTGCTGCTGCAGTATATGAAGGTACTAATTTCTTCAATTCAATGTGGTGATGAGTGATGACCACAGACCAAGCAGTCGAGGCAGAAAGCAAGCACATGACCTACGAGCTACTTTTCTAGGGAGGGAGGGTGGTTGCCAACTTACGTGAAGTGTTTTGTAATGCTGTGTTATAGTTTTTGGCTGTGATATTTATAATTGTTTTTTAATGTTTTCGTTGTTTCGTCCGTTAAACTTCAGTTTGTTTCTAAGAACGGCGTGTTGTGTCTCGGCCGAGTACCCAGCACAGGCACCATGCAATGACGCGCCAGGGGTTGGACAGAGGAGATGCTGCGTCCTCTTTGTCTCTGTGGTGCAGGGAGGCGTGCGGGTTGACCCCTGTTTGTGGCACGACCTACGACCCTACTTTCCCTGCGCTGTGATTGTGCTTCTCATATTGTGCTGTTCTACAGCTATTGTGCATGTGCACTTGCCTTTGTTTGATCACCGCAGAAATACGTGATCATTTGCTCCGGAGCTTTCTTCCTTAAAGTTCAAATCATTGTTTTTCAGATGTTGTATCATGTTCAGCGAAAATCCTTTTTTTTGGGTGGTTGGCATGCGTTTTTTGTGTGCTATTATAGAACACATTTGCACCATTTATTTGTAGCGTAGTTAAAACATAAGTATCCCCTACATCTGGGGCAGGGTTCCTTTTGATGCGTTAAGGCCAAGTTCACTTCGAGTGCGAAGCCGTACTAAGGAGTACAGCACATTTCCTATGCTAATGATCAGTTCTTGTGTGAGGGCACACAAGATCAGAACTGCTGTACAAATTGAGGACAGTCCAGGGCGTTAGAACTCGTTTACAAGTGACGCGTGTGAGCGAATATGTCACCTGACTGCACTCGTACTTGCAGCGACAGAGCTTCTTGAAATGCTTGCGGATCACCCTGTAAAACAGATGCTTGTTCCAGTATTTGGTGCCTCAAGTGTCCGGTGTAGTAAGAGTAATGCAACGCGTCGTTTGGTCTGGATATGAACGCTAGTGCCTGGTGGGGGCACACACTGACCTTAGGAGGTCCTGAGTATCCAGCCGCCTTCTCTTTAGAAAAAGTTCTTACAATTAACTGCAACTCAGTTATATTATCTGGTGCCTTTACCCCTCTGTCATGGTCTGTGTATTATACAAGACATGGATCTTGCGAATCCGTTAATAGGAAACCACACAACCGCGCAGGGCGTAAGTATTGATGTACGAGTTCCCTGAGTTCAAGCTGAGGACCTTAAGATTAAACTTCCTATTAGTGTAGCAGGAGTGCAGTATTTGGAAAGTTAATGCCACCATACAGAGCTACCGCGATGTCAGACCTGTAAATATGATGGCGTGTTGTTGAGAGTACTGAATCACTAGGTGGATGTTACTGATGTTAGGGCCAGGCGGGTGCCTAGTTTAAGTGTGGGTTTAAATGTTGCAGCACAGAGTTGAAGTCAAGTCTGATGTTCATTTTTTATTCTAAGTAGTACAGTTCTTGTTGGAGTTGTGCAATAGAATATTATAGCATTGTATTGTAGCTCCATAATAATGTTGTTTGTTAATTTTTATAAGTGGTTAATTGTTCGTATACACTTCATTCAGGTGTAGAAAAACAATTTTGAGTAAATATTTTTTGCGTATTAGGTTTGCTTGCATTTTACATTGCACTAAATAAAAACCTTAGTCTAGTGCACGTTTTTCTCTTGGCCCTCAAATTATGTTTACGATGGTAAGCAAGTTTATGAAGCAATCGTTTAGCTAAGGCATGTTTGCGTAATTTAAATTGTTCAATATTCATAATACGACTGCTTCATAAAAAGGCCTCGATGAAAATTATCTCGATAAATGAATTTGAAGTTGCTCTATGAATACATAAATCTCTGCTCAATTAATTTCTCAGTACCGTAAAAACTGGATCATTTAAGGTTAATTTTAACTGGAGTTCTCTTGGAAAAGGCTTTGAGATTTGGAAGACGCTCCTGACGATACGTCGAGTCACTGTCTAATGGAGGACCTTACGTAATTTGTATTCAGAAACTTGGCTGTCTCATGCTGGTGGTTGGAGGCCCAGGACGATGTGTGTTATAGCTACCAGCCGCTTGAGAACCTAGATATAGCCTGGTGTATGGCGATGGGGCGAAGATCAGCCAAGAATCTCACTTAATAAACACTTTCCTATTTTTGGTACAAATGCATCATTGTGTTTCCCCATTAATCAAGTTTTTTGTTCACTCGCCTGTTTCCAGTATAGTTAAGGTCACTAATGATGGTGATCGTTTTTTGTGATGTAAATTCCTCTGAATGCTGCAGTGAAAGGAAGAGGCGAGCGCATCGTCGAGACTCGATGCATCGTGCGGCATGACAAGTGGGTGGCAAGTTCGAGCTCTTCTCAAGTGGAGTCTGTGATGGTGTTTGTGTCCTTGTTAATTCCTCCCGAGCCCTTGACTGCTCTCAAACGTGTCAAACAACACCTCTTGTAGACTCGATCGCATTAGTTATGAGAAGCTGCAAGTTTCAGCTAAGTAAACTTTTTTGTGTTCCTGTTCTTTTCGTGCGTCATTTTTGGTGAATTGTTTTTGAAAAATATTTTCTTTGTCCATCTTTGCTTTTCCGCGTTGTTTCTGCCAATGAATCGTCTACTGTTTGTGAACTTCTCGACCAAATGCTCAGTAACAAATCTTGTTTACCTTTTACATTTGGGGGCTGACGTATTATAAAGAGGAATAAAACATGCATTGAAGTTTGAGAAAAGGTTTTGAAATCGCATAATTTTATATCCTCATGCAGTTAAAGGCCTTCGCCTGTCAACAGTTGTTAGTAGCATTGGACAATGTTTTAGAGAACTTAGTTTGCATTTGTACTTGTCTGCGTGAGGTGAACGCTGTGGTAATCGGTGGCTTATTAGACGTGCATTATAAACTGCTGTCAGAGTATTAAACCTTTGCAGAAACATTAATTTTTTGGCGTACAAATACTTGAGTAACATAGACAACTGCTTATTAGTCTAATTGAAGTCCCGTCGGCTTAAGATTGAGAGCGTGTATTCAAAAGACCTTCTTGTGCTGGAGGCGGAATAGTGCCGGAGCGCCAGACTGCGAACGAGGTGTTTTATATAGGCAAGTTGCGAGTGCGTCTGGAGGCAGATGCCTTATAAGGCTGAGCTTATCGTCAGTTGGGTGGTGCGTGTACTGGCCGTCCTCCTCGACTTGCACGGGCGGCACTCGGCCGTCCTTTGTGTACGGCGGCTCCCAGACACCGCCTCTGCCATCCCTTGTCTCTTCTCCACGCACTAACTTCTTGTTCAAATTTCAGTTTTTTTGGAGTAACTTTTCGTGTATTTTATGTATGCGTTCTATGATAAATAATAGTATTTCCTCCTTGTTTTTTACAATTACTTTTTTGTATTATAACTCGACACGTTTCCATGAAAATTGTTCACTCGTAACTGTACTGTGGTGTACGTCAGATCGTTGACTGCAAAAGCTGAAGTGATTCTTTTGAAGTCCGGATGTAAGCAGCATCACTTTTGAATTCAATCTTGTACACACTACTCAAATTTAGATGGGGTAATTTTTTGTGACGACCGACACTAAAATGTTTCACATGGATGATCAGAATGAATGTTTACTGATGCAAATGTCATCATCATCACCGAATACCGAACCTCTAAACTGTTTTGGTCGATAGAACTTTCGAAAATAACCCTTAAAATGGGACTTGCATCGTTGCCATTCGTGCTCTTCTATTGAGACTGACATTGGAGGCTCAATGAGATGAACATTCAACAATTTCCGTACGCACGAGCTCCATTTCTAAAAAAAATGGGAGTATTAGTCCTCATTTGTTGACTAGTCCTCCTAGGCCTATGAACGGATTGAGCTGAGCAGCAACGCATGAGAGACATTTTACGTTCCAAATACCGAGACTTGAAGACCGTGATGACCTCGAACTGCAGGCCAGGGTTTTGTCTAGCTCAGTATGACGAGTACGCACAACAGTCATGTCGAGAAAGATATTTTAAACATCTTCCCGAGAAGAAGCTACTTCGTATGCAGGTATTTTTCGCCTTCATAGTATAGTAGTTTATATTTACGGTAATTAGTTTAGCTTATTTAGCTTTGTTGTATTGTGCTGTGTTCATCTCCATTATATTTGCTTGGAGCCAAACAATGAACCAATACAGACTTGGGCGACGACTTCTATGTATTTAACTCGACGTTAATTACCGGTTCTAATTGAGGGAAGTTGTTACAAGCTGAGATAGTGGAGATTTTCAGAGAAGTTGCGTAATTGATGTCGCACGTTCGCCTCATGCTACAGTCTTAAGATGCAATACGTCCTGAGTCTCAAGGCCGCTACTTCTGCTTTACTGCCTCTGTACTTCTAGAGAAAATTTGAATGATTCTTTTTCTGCATTTTGATTCAAGTCGCTGCTTGTGGCCGTTAAGATGGAGTGAATTCATTAAAATGGATTCATTGTTTGACCTTATTTTCTGTGGTACAGCTCCTAGGAACGAAGTGAGACGTATCTGTGGGAAAATACAAATTCGGATTTTCCGAAAAAAGAATGTTCCCGAAGATTATGGCCAAAGATTAGAAAAATACTTCTTTTTACTGTGGCTACTGAACGACGCAACCATTCGTTCAGCATACACCTTGAGAAGGCCGTGATTGCGCGCAAATTTTGTTCAAAGAGTAAAGGCAACCTGGGAGGCCAGCGTCCCATTGATAAAACATAATAAAACCGCTGCTTTATTAAAAAGACGAACTGGAAGGTTTTCAGTTGTACCAACAACTTGCTATGTCATACTCTCGTCGTCGTGTCGTTGCAGGTCACATCTTATATGCAGCTGCAGACTTTGTTAATCTTTTAATGTTGTATGAACGGTGTTAGAATGCATGAATGCAAAGCTAGGAAGCAAACAACTAAAAAAAACCTTGTCTGATACACAAATACTCATTCAAATCTTTACCTCCAGGATCTTACTATTAGTGTAAGATCCTATTAGTGTAAACACGTTCCGTAAAGTATCAGAATACTCTCAGGTTAATGCTTGAGTTGCCCGAGTTTGTTTTTCTTGAAATGTAAAATCAAAATTTGATTGATAATTGAACCTTTACTCAGTTGGACAAGACAGGATTATCGAGCCCTCTGTGACGTCAGAGAATAAAGTCATAGCTTATGGAATAATATCCGCATTGCCAAGAACCTAGCAATATTGAAAGTTTCTCTCCGTAACATACATAGATTAAAAATAAACGAAGTAAAATGACCGTACTTCTGTGTAGGGTTAATTGGAATGAAATATTGTTACGCAGTGAATTATTGAAGACTCGTTGTTTATCTGAAACTGCCTGCTGCACAGTGAGGCGGGCAGCGGCTGGGCTTCGAGGTATAGTAGAAGGAGCTGCTGGTGCTGGTGTTGCTCCTTTGGCCTTATATGGCAGGTGGACACTCAACCTGCCCTCCTGCCCTCGGCCCCTGTCCCCCAGTACCGACTGGCTCCGAAGCCGTGTTTGATGATGGTCCTGCCGCTGCTTCTCCGAACTCCGGCGGCCCGCATCTCCTCCGCTACCATCGGGGGAGCGTCGAGTTCTTATTCTGATATTTCTGTAGTTTAAGTTTGTCGCTGGGTGCATTATGGGAAAGTTATGAGCCGAGCTGTAGATTTTGACTTGGATTCGAGGAACTGTCTTAGAAATCTTGTGCTCAGACTTGGAGTAGAGTTAGAGAAAGCTAGCTGTTCAGTAACCTGCGTGTGCGGTTGCTCGAGTAAGTACGTGCCTCTAAGTATAATATCGTCCAGCTTTGCGGTGTCGCTGACTTGGTTAATATCAGTCATTTTTAGTATCTTCAGTAGTTATGTTGCTATCGGCTATTTTCATTGTATGACGCGCGGATCAAATACTGGTCATTCACATTTTATTGTACTGGTCTACGTAGATCATCGGTATTGGCCATAAATTTGGAATCGGTGCATAACCTACGTAAAATACTGATGAATTGGTCTCTTCTTACTGGTGTAGTCCTTAAGATGCACAACTTCATACGGTGGCCCATCTTTTAATATGTCACTTGTTCATTGCGTCCTCGAGCCGCTCTTTATTGTCAGAACGGTTGAATGAATATCCGAGTGGAACCAAAGTAGAAACAAATAATATAGTTGATTGATGTTTTTGTATTCATTGATCAGCAAGAAAAATTAATGATGGAGTTCTACTTTACAGCTTTTCTTACAAATGTAGGTAACAGAGCCTCTATGAAGATTGTGTCTTCTGTTGATGCGTTTGCTTTTCCTGTACGCGGTCATTGCTTGCTTCATTGAACTTTCTTTGGACAAACTGCCTGTAAAACTACGATTTCTAGACGTTATGTGTATGTTTACGTTACTGTCAACTTCTATGGAACTCCACAGTATGTGCAACTGTTGAGACTTGGGTGCAGAAACGGGCACTCCTGAGTTCATTATCACTGAGTCTTTTTTAAAAGGTTCATATTCCCTGAGCTTCCATATCCCTTAAGTTACTTTCAAAAGATTCTTATTCAGTGACGCTCTTTCTTACTTTCAAAGTGTTCATATTCCCTGAGGTTCAATGTTGCTAAGTTACTTTCTAAGTGTTTATATTTCCTGGGGTTCTCCCCCAAGACCCAGAACCTCACGACATCTCCCCAGTGCCCACATGCCCTGAGGGCTCGGTGGGCGGTGATGCGCGACTTAACAGCGGACGCCTCACTGCTGCCCTGCAACGCTGCCGTCAATGCAAGGATAGCGTGACGGTTAAATGCTCTGGCCAGACTAGCTTAGCTCCTAATAACCCACAGCTCTGAGTTACGTCCAGTTCTAGCTTCAAGAGTTGTCTCGAATTCTGGTGGTAAGAACTACGACTCGAGCAACGCTGCGTCAGTGTCTCAACGTTCAGAAACAAGATCATCATTGCAGAATTCATTTTGTTTTGTTTGGAGCGAAATCTTGTAAACTTGTTGATCTGAACAGAAGCACGAATGACGAATGCTAATTATTGACGTTGAAAACTATTTCTTGTGGTGAGATTGTAAATGAATATTTGTAAATAAAGCATTCACGTACTGACTTCTACTGCGAGCAGTACACGCTAAACTAATTTATAGCGATCTCTTCCATTACAGTTTATATTTCTGTTTGCTTTGGCTTTTGTAAAGAACACTGGGAACATTTCTCTGATAATGCAATATCTTCCGATAAATTTCCGTGAGTCGTTAGTACACTGCGGTCAGCATCCATTATCAGTCATTGTTTTGCAGTGCATGATATTAAAGGATTTATTAAATTCAAATGAATTGTGTTCAGTAGTTTTAAAATAGTTTTAAAGTAGAGTAAAATATACATGTGTCACCTGATCGCAATTCCACTCCGGTGGCAATTGTGTTCAGCGGGTCGTGGGGACTTCCTCCTTGCCTGACACTATTTCTGAGCAAGAATCAGGCAAAACAAAGTGTCTGTCTTCGTCTGTGCATCTGAAATAAGCGCTCCTCTGTGGCATTGTCAGCTAAATTTCGCAGCACTCGCTGGACAAGTTGATGCTGTGTTTGGTTTGCTATTGGTCTTGTGTTTTGCGTGAGTAACCGATGTATGATTGTAACAGTTTCAATTCCTCTCTTCTTTTCACCTCACCTTTTCTTGTCGAAAATCACTCTAGATTTTCAAGACTGGAAGTTGCAGCGGGCTGTGCTGGCGAAGAAGTACGAACCTCACTTGACGCCTTTGTGTGTCACTTGAATTAAAACGCTAAGGAATGGGAAGAAGGTAATTATGGCTCTGATGTTGAACACGGGCGGAAACACAGGGATGTTTTTATTCTGATTTAGATGCTCAGTACAGAAGAAGCTTGTAATCTTTGAAATGATGCTGAACAAAATTAAAATTGCATAAGCCCAATATGAAGGGGTCTGAACAGCGCAATGAAGACGACGGCAAAAAAGGCCAGATTTGGACATCGCTGTGGTCGTCTATTTCATATTAGTTGAACTTTATCGTACGATGAGTAAGGAGGTACTCAAATACTCAGCCTGATCTGGAGACTGCACTCTTTGTCCTATAGTTTATGCAAATAAGGTGGCCTTTATCAGCTGAGGTGATCTGCCAGACCTGCCCGGCATGCTTCATTTCAGCGCCGCCCACAAACTCTCCTGCTTACAGCGTCTACGCCCAGCGGTGGGTGGTGGTGTTCGTAGTGCGGTGTGGTGCTCGCTTCGTCCTCTGGTTCCTGTCTTGCATTCTTGACCTACCGCTGCTCTTTGCTATGTTTTGTCTGTATTCTTCCTCTGGTTCTAGACTTTGATACTCATACTGAAATTAAGGAAACGAAGTCAAACGTACTTATTGGGGACTCGTACAAACGTACTTATTGGGAATATTTTTTTTTCAATTCTAATTGAATTGTATCGAAGATATGATTGAAATAGGGTCAATTTTGTGGCCTGCGATCAGTCGAATTAGAACTGCAATTGTGAATACTTGGTCCAATTTAGGCATAGAAACAACTCAAAAATATAATTTCAGAAGGGAAACCCACTGTCATTCCAGTTGCTTTGATGATTCAGAAACCCTCAAGTTCATGTATTTAAAGCCTTATCATTCTTTGTCATGATCCTGCGTTCGTTCATCTTGCATCGATATACTCTTTTCTGTAACTGTTTCTCTTTGCTTTCTTTCAGTTTCTAATGGGAGCGAATTTTTTAACAATATTTTTTAATTAAAAATATTCATTTTAAGTTATTGATCTCTACTTATCCCTTCAATTACTCAATTATTTACCTCACCGATTATTTTTCCGTGATATTCTCTCTCGTTGCCGTCAACTGCAGAGGATAATTTTGTACTTTTCAAAGAAGAAGCTCTTAATTTTGCTTACGTTTTCTACAAACTGAATGAGTCGAGTTGTTTGAGCATGTTCAAGGTATGGAGGATAAATAGCTTCTTTTCTTTAGAAATCCTTGAAACAGTGTCACCCTAGCGGACGCTAGTAGCTTCAACTCAGCAGCAGCGTCATGTGTAGTGATGGCATCACTGACCAAGTTTAAGTTCCATGTAAATGGTGCAAACTCGCAGTTCTGATGTCAGTTCTTGGCTGTCACAATAATTTCAAGGTTGCCAAGTGGCTTAGAGTGTACGGTAGCTTTGTCAGGAAGGTTGAACGCGAGTTGGTTGCTTCCAGCTTCAACCATGAAGCAACAGCTGCTAAACAGGGTCATGCTAGGCGGTCTGGCTGCTAGATGCATGACTAGTTTACTGCGTAGCTTCAGAAGATTGTAACAATCTCAGCTATGTTACGACTTACGTGGCAAATGGTGTGAGGTCAGTTACTGACTGCCAAGATCAAGGAAAACGAGCTCATGAAATCCAACATGTTGCTGAACGAGCTCAAGTCGCCCATGGAGCAGGATGTAATTTGGTGTAGTTTTTAAATTCCCCAGATGTCAATTTGATGAAGTTTTTGAATAAAGTTTAGTGTAACAGAAAATCAATGTAAATGCATGCAACACCGAGACCGAATTGAATAACCTTATTAAGGTAGTCTTCGCTAATCCTTCACAGAAGGTCGAGAAGAATAACTGTAGCGAGTTCCTAGGCTGTTATCGACGCTCATCGTGTAAAAACTTGCCAGGGAAGTCCATGCAAATGATTTTGTTATTATTTTTAACCAAAAATTTCTTGTGGATAAAAGCATTTTTAATAAGACTTCAAAAACTGGTTATTTATTCTATGCACGCTGGACTTTGCTCTCCTGAAGTCAGGTAGTGTCGATTGAACAGTTGCAAATCGAGTTGTTGTGGTCGTACGGAACCTGAAGATAAACATCAGAAAATCTACGAAGTCGTAACCGTGAGATGGAAATTTGGGGTTGCAAAATTTCAGCTTGAATGTTAAATTAATAAAGCTTTTCTTCGATATAATTCAATGTTGAGAATAAATCGAGTCTAATGATAAATTGAGTTATTTCAAATAGCCCCATACTGGCAGGTGAGCTGGTGTTCGTCAGTTAAAAAAAACTACTTTTCGGTCGTGGAAAAGGCAAAGCACATTCGTGGACATGATTTTAATTGTATAAAGTGTCTTCCCTACTCAGATTGTTGGAGAAAACTGGCACTCATATCTGAAATGCATCGTTGTTTTCGTGTTCGTGCATCTTCAAATGTTTTTCCGTGTCTATTGCTCCATTAATAATTCTTGTAAAATCATCTGCTGTCGTAGGGTTGGCATTTGTGCATGTGCATTGGTAGAGCTCCTTTAGTTTGCGAGCTTGATTTCATTCATAGTGTTTTAAATGAATACTACACCATGAATTTCATAAATGAATTATTTTGCCTCGAATAAACTACTCTAATGAACTGACGACCCGTTGTTTGCTGACGTGTGGGACGTCTTCTAATTATTATTTCCATTAGAGAATCTCGAAATTTGCCAACATACCGAAAGATAATTTTATTTACTTCGTTATGTGGTAATTGTCATTTAGAAGCTTCAAGCACCACCGTTGCTCAACAAACTGTTGCACGAGTTGGGCGAATACTCTGAACTGTACGCAGTTACTGCGTAAAAAATCATTCTGTTTCTTGAACTAATATTTCCTCGTGCGATCACTGCTTCATGAACAAACTTATTCACACAACTTGCATGAGGCTTGACAGCGCGTGATCCCCACCACCGCTCTGCGTTACTCCTTCACATTTCTCTACAGTGATGAACACAAACATTGCCCCGTAGTACGTAACTTCTACTCACAGAGACCTGTTGTCTCCCACATTAAGAGCGTATCGCTTACTAAACGCCCATTTACTATGTAATATGTTCCCTAACACTTGCACGAACCGTGCAAATTGACGAGTTTAGATTTGAGGTCTGCTTAATGGCTTGCAGAAGAAGTTTGAGTAGCAGCTGCGTTGCGTGCTAAATGCCCTGTCCTGCAGTGCTAATTGTTCTGTAACATCATAGCAGTTGCAAGGGCCGCTCCAACATTTTAACTCTTACCTCAGAGGACAATTAGTGTGGATTCCGTACGTGCATGCTAAGTCAGCGAACGCTGGATTGTTTACGTTTTTTCCGTTTGAAGTCCCCGTTTGTTGTACTGGAGTGTTGAGTTGTCATGGTTCTCGGCAGAAAATATCGTTTGGCTTGAGTGTTGAAGCGATGCTAAATGTTAGTTTGTATTTACAAAGTCCGCTCGAGCGTGAAAGTTTGAGAATAACTCGCCTGAACTTCGTTCATCAAGAATAATTTGCCCGCTCATAAAAGTAAATATAACTGCTACTGCTATGCACGAACTAGAAACCATTGTTTCAAGTCCGTGCCTCAGAGCTATTTTCGGTCTCAGTCTTGGTAGAATGCGATAATTAAAATTTCCTGATGTGTGCTATGCTTGAGAACGATGCTCTTGTTTAGCTGGGTGGGTGGTCATTAAAGCCCACTCGGTCAAAATCGTCATTTGCTCTTCCCTTGTAAAATTCTATGAATGAAAACACACTTCCAACTAAAATAACCGAGGCAACACTATTCTTACGACGACGTGCTTGTATGCTGTGATGTCATTACTTGTGTTTAAAGTAATAACCAAGAGTGAAATGAGTGATTACCTTCATCTGAGATGATCAGCCTCCTGTGACGAGGCTTCTTGCTTCAAGCGAGTGACGCAGGTGTAGAGCCTCTGCTCTTAATGAGATCTTCACTCCAGCAGCAGTTCCACAGGCCATCAAGCCACGGTAACTGCGCTGCGACTCCTGTGGTTGTGTGCTGGCGAGCTGCTGCTGCTGCTTCTCGTCTTTTATGATTACTGTCTTCTTCAGAATATCAAAAGATTGTGCCAGGTTTATCTGTGATCAGGGCTACTTGCTTTTTTATCATGAAGATTAAGTGAATTATATTGCCAACGTCACGTGAACAATGGTGAACTTCCTGTTACAGCGTTCCTTTGTTATGTTAAACATTTTTTATCTTCCAGAATTTTATGGTATTCGACTTTCACATTCTCCATTGCTGAGCTGATCCAGAGACACGTGCAGCTCGTGTTCACACGTTTTGTGGCCTTCGTACCTTGATTTCAGTAACATTCATCCCTATAATGATATCAACTATAATGATATAACCTACTTTTAGACGGCATGGGACTTCGGTATTGAACCAAGAATGGGCCAAACGGCTCGTTCCTATTGCCTTATTCTATTCTATTCTAATTTATTTTCACTTTCATTCCTAATCAAAATTTTCAAAT
This sequence comes from Trinorchestia longiramus, assembly GCA_006783055.1. Classification (NCBI taxonomy): domain Eukaryota; kingdom Metazoa; phylum Arthropoda; class Malacostraca; order Amphipoda; family Talitridae; genus Trinorchestia; species Trinorchestia longiramus. The sequence continues at coordinate 378,132 of VCRD01000206.1, read as the reverse complement.
TTCTTGGGTCCAGACTCTCAACAGCCGAGGCCTGAACTTTGACATAATTTAGAGTGTGTTATAATATATTGCTTCTAGTTGCCTTGGAGATGAGCTGGGGCTGCAAATCATAGAGCCCAGGACTGCCTGTGAAGGCCTGACCACTTGACTTGACAAATGGGGCTTGTGCTCAAGTGGAGAGAAGAAAGAGGCCTCGTTATGAGCCAGGCCGCCGCCCTCGACGCCTCGTCACTCAAATCATCATTGCCCTATTAATGTTCATCTCTTATTTTATTTGCCAACGAGAATATTAGGTAGTGTCATCAGTAATTTGTTTTTTCTAAATATCTTTATTTACTAATAATTGAACTAATTGAACTGTTCATTAATCATTGAATTGTGAATTTGCTATTGAATCGAATAGTAAATTTACATTTTTTGTCAATCACCTTTAACTATTTAGCTGGTAGCTTTTTGTTTTATGTAAGATATTATTCAGACTATTTCGAGCTCAAATGTGCGCAAAATAAATAGTTTTACATAGTCTCTTTTTTATTTTTTGGAACGTTTTGTAGTGTATGAAAAAATAGAAATCACTTGGTTCAAGACCTAACTATGGTGGATGGGATCGAACCGGCCAGCTAAGTCTTAAAATCCTTTCCAGGTTGACTTACTGAATGTGTCTTGAGTTATTGTAAACAAGCAGAACGCTTGTGCGGTTTTGTGCGTTATCTGATGTTTATGCAGACGTTGTAACTATTGCTAGTATAAATCTTCATTCAGTGTTTGATTGACGTTTAACAATTCGAGTTGGATAATACAGATATGAACCCACCATACACACAGCATGAATTTTAGTTTGAGTTTTGATGTACATTTATTCACTGCTGATGTACGAAAGATCTGTGAACGCTCTTTCTTTAGAGATAATTTTCAGCCCCTATTAAAACACTGGAAATTCAATATGCTCCATTGCATTTTGCTTCCCGTAAGCGCAAATTACTTCCGACTCAACCCAATATTCTCTTATCATTTGCTTTATGAGGGAATGGCGGAGAGACATCGCACAAAACTCAGCTGCGTCTCATTTTTGAGTTTCGTTGGGAAAATGAATGTTTATAAACCGAGTAAAAAACATATTAGTAATTTTGTCAAAAATCCTGACACACAAATTCACTCGTAAACATTAATTCTTCATGTTTTAAATATAAGATAACTTTTGTAAATTTGTAAAGTGTTCTGACCTCATCCACAGGCCTATAATGGTTTCAAAAAGTTTTGGGTTTGCAGAGAAATCTACAGTTTGGAGGGTGATAGGAACTTGAGATGGAAGCTCGTCCACTGTTAGCGAGGAAACTGCGGTATGCCTCTCTCTCTGTAGGCAGTTCTCTCGCCTCGAGCGTTCTTCCTTACGACCAAACTTTTTCTTACACATAAATTGCAAAAACTCTTCGCCAGCACTTTCTGTCTCTCTGATTGCCGCCGACGGCTTAAAAGCAGTCTGTGGAGGGGATTATTTCAGCCATCTCATGTGTTGTGAACAAAGTCTAATAGTTAGAGGCGCATATTTTTCAGATGTATGTTCGTCAGTTGAGCGTTACAAACTGAACATATGAATTTATTGTTGCGTGCCAAGACTGCACATTCTTCAATTTAAAAATGAGAAGTTCCAAATAACTGGAAGCATGATGTCCTAGATTGTGTAGGGACTTCGCCCACAGTTTATCCTCTTTGCACTTCAATTCTCTTTCGTTCTATTTTGTTTCTGTTCTGTTGCATCGTTTCAAGGAACTGCCAGCGGTGTGTCTGATTTCGGAACATATTTTTTATCTGCTTTTATTTTCTCTTCATGATGTTGGGAGGGTAATACTTCATGCATCCTGTTTTATGAGTGAAATGAAGTGACTGGTCGTGAATATTCACATTTTTATTCTAAGTCAACAAGAAGCCATTAATCCGTTCAGGACTAGTATAGTTTGTGGTCTACATTAACTTCAAAGCTATTTTTAGGGTATTAAGGGTGTTGACATCTACCGGATGTAGAAATGAAATGTGCCATAACTTTTCTTATTAAAGGAATATATAATAAGTATTGCAATTTTTGTATTATTTAAGCTTCTAAAGTCTTGCCATAAAATAATTTTATATTCCAGTAATAATTCATGCATGAAATTGTTAATGCACGAGTTTAATATTAATTCAGTCCGACATTGCAGTCAACTATTGCTACTAGAAGTGCGGGCTATGGAAGCTTTAGAGCCGCTTGCCTATTAGCTCTAAGCCAGTTAAAACTAACGAGTTCATAATCAAGTGACAAGTTGGTCTGACAGTTATGCATTATAGTATAGACCGGTGTACTGGTGATGTATGTACACACTGTACTGGTAATGTGTGTACACACTGTACTGATGATTAGCAAGGACCTGTGGCGCTGGCAGTGGTTAAATTATCTTCAGCCTGGCCACATTCAAGTTTTATTCTTGTTAATCTGTTCTTGGAATTGAAAATAAGCATTGTTTTGGCTAGATCGTTTTCATCAAACGTGCTTCAAAACCGAAGGTAATTTTTACTGTTGACTAGTTTGTGCCTTTGTATAAATGAAACGGCTTGCTGGTCAATTTTTGTTACAGTGAACATTTGTTTGATACGAATTTCGACTTTTAGTATAATACAAACGAATTTTTAATTCATGATGTGAACAACAATATATTATCTTTCTAATCTTGTGACTGACGAATGTTCTGAAATTCATCACTACACACGAACCACTCGTTTCAGACTGAAGTTATGTGCTCGTAAACATCGCATTCCCCGAAATGTGAGGTGCGTCATAATGTAGGAGTTGTTGAGTGTCAGTCGCTTGAGTTCGCGGACTGTTCCAAGTTTGAAGTTGTTCTCTGAAGTCGTAGCTCGTGTTGTGAGTTGTTGGACTTGATGAGAAAACTTTTTCTTTAGGGATGATGACTGCCACCGGCTCAGTTCAAGTTTGAGCTTCCGCTGAGCTGAGCAAGAGAAGTCAGAGTTAGTGACCATCTTTTAGCTGCCCAATTCCCGATATTCCCAGGACAGCACCTCATTCCCACGTCGGCCACCGCAACGTAACTTGAAATAGATGAATTATTTTAGGTCCATCTGCTGGCAACTTTGTTGTTCAGTTTTTATTGTGATGGATTTCTTTTTGAGGTGTATGATTATCCTGTTGAAGTCTTAGATTCTGGGATTTGTGATGATATTTTTTGTTTCATTTTCTATTTTCTGAATAAGACCAAACATTTATTAAATGTTGAAAGCTGTTCACAAAGATGAAACTCTTCTCTTAATTATATACCGTTTTGTAAGTTAATTGGTGCTCAGTGTTAATGCCCGAGGCTGTGTTAGCGGCTTGTAGTAAATCCTATCATTTGATTATTTATCTTGTTTGTTTTGTTGCCTATGAAAGCTTTTATTTGTGCAATACCAGTATTAAGTACGAGAGGCTTTTGTGTGGAAAAGAAACTATTTCCTATTCAATGTTGAAATAAATATTGTCCATTATTGAAGAATTATTTTAATAAAAACGGCGAAATACTTGGATAATTTTAGCTCGGAAGAATCACTGTGTGCTCAAGCAGAACTCGGAATCAAAAACTTGTTTCATTGCTCCGAGTGTTTGGCTCAGTCTGAGCAATGAACAACTTAGGAGCTTCACTTAATTCATTGTTTGTGGCTTCCACAACTGTGTCTTTTCTTACCGATTTATATGCGGGTGTGTATGTACACTTGATGTGCTCATGTGTACTCGCATATGATATGCGTATGTGTATTTGCGTTTGATATTCGAATATGTATTTACGTTTGATTGGTGGATGTGTACTTGCATTACTAGTATTTCAGAGCTCAGTTAGACGCACAGCTAAGGTAGGTGGCTGGAATATTGGTTTGCGGAACACCACAGCCAGAGAGTCTTGGGGCTGTGACCACCTCAAGACGCCCCACTCGTCACGGTGTCGACGGTCCAGCGATTTGGGGGACTTGCTTCGCCATGCTTCGCTGCACTGCTCTTCATGCTTGCTGTTATTTACTGCGGCTGCTCTTGTGGTTGTGTTTTTGACGCTACTTCTCTAAAACTGTGGATATGACGCACCCATTTTCCTCAAAAGTCTCGCTAGTTATAAGAAGGTAAGTTAGCAGAAAGAGTTCCACTACACCCGATAGCACGATTTTCGAACTCAAACAAGGAGTTACAAGCGTCAGCATCTTTTCTTCGGTATTGCGAGATTTGGAAAGTCAGACGCCGACTATGCTGCCCACACTGAAGTTTGTTGTTATGCAGGGGCCTGCCGCTTCTATTCCTCCAGTAATGTGGTCTAATAATGTGTGAGCGGCGCGCTGGGGGAAAGCCTACCTCTTCAATTTTCATTGTTTGCCTGCCGTTGTAGCATGGCGAGCCTTTGCGTGCCTTCTCTTCTCTTCAGGCACGTACCAGCGACTCCAGCTTTCAATGTTTTATGTCTTTACTTTGCTTTTCATATTATATTTATTCATCGGTTTATTTTCCGCTTTAGTGATTGTACCATACGTGCCTGTGCGCCCGACCACCGTAACTGTTTCTCCGGTGTACCGCCACACACACACACGCGCGTGTGTGTGTGTGGCCGAGGTTGTGGAGTGATGGGGGCGAGCTGGACGTGCTGTGATACTCAAGTGCAATTTTGTTGTTCAACTCGAGTGGGGAATGGTAGTTTGGCATGGTCGGTTTTGTGTAACTAATGGAACGTGACTGTTGGCGGTGTGCTCTACATAAGTCTATTTAGTCAAGGTTTAGTACTCGTACTGACGACTATCTTGACTAACATACTTCGAGCAATTCTTCTTTTGAACGTAGGAGGTTTTGAATATGAATTCTGTAACCCGTTGAGTCGGAGAATTATCCGTCTGAAAGTCAAACAAACAGTTCCAAAAATTTAAGATTGAGTTTGATAATTTACGAAAAAAATCTTCCAACTTAAATCCCGTAACTGGTGGAGATTCGTATACACGTTTTCGCTACATGTGCCTTTTTCAAAGTCAAGCATGTATGCTGTAAACGGTCGAACTCAAATATCAAAAACTAGCAACGAATTTCTCCAATGCCCCATAAAATCTTTACTCGAATGAGCCGTACTTGAAAAGTATAAAAAATGTTTTAATAACAAACAATGAAAAAATTTATTAAAAACGATTATTTTGCAGAAATAATACGTAAGGAAGAAGGAAATTTCTTTGAATGAGCTAAATTCATCACCAGGGCTTAGCTCAGGAACTTAGTGCATCTCACCAGCTGCTCATGACTAGGTCATCGCTGACTGGAGGAGGCTGATGTGGAGGGTGGCAGGTGTGACATTCTTCTGGTCTTTTTTACTAGTATTTTAAGTGTTGCAAATTGACTTCATATTCAAGTTGTCATTTTGTATAGGATCCTTGCTAATGCACTGTCGCTGGCTGAAGCGCTTGCAATGACCGGAGTGGTCAACACATGAATAATCTAATATTTCTTTCACAATTCACTCCTGAACTTGTGTGAAACCAAAATTCTGTCTTGTTTGACTATTTATTCCTGGTCAAATTTGCCTCCATTTTGACCATATGACACGAGTTTATAGTTGAAAAGGCAACAGTAGTGAGCACATCTAAGAATTTCTAAATAACTAGACTACCATGTGAGTCTGACCGAGCGAGTCGCTGGATAGACTACTCGCACGTATCTGCCCGCTATTAGTTTTATTTTAACTCATTTGTGTAAGTTTCCTGTAGTGTGGTACTTAGACCATGTGCTGGAGTCTTAATTAATAGGTTGATGTAGTATCGATCTAAACAGATCCCTGCTCGTGTACCTCATCGGCTTGACGCCACCCCTGCCAAATATCAAGAGCAATTCTCAGTGCGTGATTTTACCAGAATATTTTTCACAGTCAGTGATCAACGACATTTATGAACGTGCGACATGTAGGGATAATATAATATATTTCAGTATTAGTAGCTCTGTTGTTGAGAGGTGTACACAGTGGGTAACGATTCTTCCATGCAGCGTGTAGCGACGTGTTTGATGTGTAGAGTATGTGTGTGGTGATGTGTTGAGTATGTGTGTAGAGTATGTGTGTGGTGGTGTGTGTGGTGATGTGTGTGGTGATGTGTGTAGTGATGTGTGTGGTGATGTGAAGCGTCTTGTTTGTATCGTACATTCGTGGTGCAGAACGCGTCCAGCACTGCACGCCTGGTCGTCTGTTTGCAGTGCGTGATATTTGCGACCGAGTTCTTGGTAGGTTTATACTGTGAGCTGAACACTAATACTTATGAAAATGTAATTGAATGTTAGTCCCTTAATTTCTTGTAGTCATACATGTCCTACACGTCTCATTCATTTATTCATTTTCATTTTAAGTGGTGAAAATAAGCGTGTGATGTATTGGTGCGTGGCTGAGGAAGGCGTGGGCGCGGTGACAGCAGGGGGGCGGAGTTGCCACGACATTCTGGATCTCCTTACCTGGCAGTGTACGCTGCCCCTGCTCCCGTCCATACCTAGGCGCTCACGGTCTTGCTGCTCCAATTCAACGCTGCTTATTCTTTCAAGTGATAATTCATTTCTTGATTTACAGGGGAAAAAGTGTTTTGAACCACTGGGAAGGTTGAATCCTCAAAACGAAGTAAGAAGCGGTTCCCTATTCTCCCAAGGAATTAGATTTTTACGGGACTGCAATGAGCCTTCCTGCACTCTTGCAACCGAGTTATCAAACTTAAGCAGATTTTTTGGCGTTCCTTTTTTAACTATGCGTTTCTACAGCATTTTCGATCGATTTGTACAACCCAATGTTCACCATTGGTGACAACGATTAAAAAATGTACACTACTTTTTTAGTCAGCATCGATACTGCAAAATATGGCTGTTGTAAAGATGTTTTGTACATCTCTAGTGCAGTCTTGCCGTCCATAGTTTCCCGTTCTAACTCTTCTGCGGTGTCCAATTGCTTGTTGCTTCAATTTCGTGTTTTTTATGTGCCCGATATTTATTCTTGTAATGCCTCTTTTCGCGCACGTGTTTGTGTACTCGTGTCCATCAACATTTTCTGTGACCAATATTTTATTAGCTTCTTGCTTGTGTTGCCATTAAATTTGATCTTTCTAAAACATTGCGAGTGCAAGTGTTGGACTGTTAATTACAGACCTTATTGAACACATTCTGCCCGCCTTCCTTCGGCTGCTCTGATGTAATTAAAAAGCGAGCAACAAAACTGGGTCGAGACAACTGGAAAGCTGTCGTGCATGCTTGCGTTTTATGAGAGCTGTTACTTGCTCACGCTCGCTTCACTGTCTGCCAAGTTATTGTGTTCCCTTCATACTTTAGTGGTCGTCTTGTGTTCAATGGTCTCTACTTTATGGCATGAATTTCTCTAGAAATATACCCGTTACAGACTAAATACGTTCACTTGTCATTGGAGTACTCATTCACGTTACAATTGATTAATTCTCTTCTATTTCATTAGCGATGTACGTGTCTTCTCTAATTCGTAAGTCAGCCGTTGAGCCAATTGGCCCATGTATGTACTGTAGATATGAGTTCACGATGCACAATACTCTCATTGACTTATGTTATTTGCTGCATTCTATTTGTTTAATCACAATAAAGACAATAATTAGAATTAGTACAGGTAAATATAGAGGGTGTAAATAAAACGAGGAAGTGTCTAGGTCAAAGTGGGACCTTCTTTAAGAGGCTTATGATTCGGTATTTCGTAGTTTTCGACATTTAATATCTTTGAGGAACGCAACCTACACACTTTTTATTGAAGACATTGATGCTGACTTATCTAAGTCTGTCGATGGTAGCAGATTTGTGACTTTCCGTTTTCGTTAAAGAACTGATGACAAATTTTCGAGTTATCTGTTCATTTGATCGCCTGTGTATGGAGTTATCTGTTCATTTGATCGCCTGTGTATGGAGTTACGTTTCGTTGATCTCTTGGGTGGTGGAGGTTACGGGGCTCTCCAGGCCGTGTACTACATCCCACCCGTCCTGCTCAACCCTCTTGCTTTCACACCTCCCTACACGCTTCTTAATTCTGTGACGGTGACACTTGAGTGAAGTTGTAGCGTCCCATGCAAAACAAGTGAGCACTCGGCCGTGGTATAGGCGGTGTGGATGGGTTCTGGTGCCTACACAGACTGAGTGAAGGAAGTATTTTCCTAGAGGTAAAGGCGCTTCAAACTCTTGCATCAAAAACAAGTGCGTCTATTTGCATAGCTCTTCAGCAGTGTTATTATACACCTTCCATAGTTTCATGTCGCTCCAAGTTAAGGTGGTTAGGTTTCAGGTTAAATTGAAGGGTCTTTCACTTTTTTTATGTGAACAAAGATGAAACACTTACTGCGATAGAAAACACGAATACATAAAGTGTTTAGAGCGTATGTATATTTTATGCAAGTTTAAACTTTCGAGAAGTGTATGTTATTTTAGTTGTTCATAAAATATGACGCACAGATGTAAAGATTATATTATATTCTTCTGAATATTTGCATTTAAATAAAATCATTCGAAGCTCGTACCTTATGAATTTGTGGGCATAAAAAAATAGAATTACGAAGGAATGTTTTTGAATTTAGAAGTTGATTATTCCTGATGTTTATGTAGCGCTAAAATAAACTAGTTTTTGTCAGCCTCATTTGTCGGTGATGCATGCATCATACTTAGTTATTTATAGTTCAGGTGTTGCTATTGACAATTTTGTGTATTACTACTGTTTATTTTTAATGTGCTATCATTGACAGCTCAGAGTTTGCAAGTTTGTTCTCAAGTTTAAATTGGCTATCCTCCGTAGCTCCTGTGTTCATTTTTCCTGTTGGCTTCTAAATCTCCATCTGCTCTCACACGTGGCTCTGTTATTATCACTGATCTCGTGTGCATGCGTGGCTCTGAGGCTAGCCAGGCAGCCTCGTGCGTGTGCGTGCAGGTTGTTGCGTCCTGCGTGTGCGTGCAGGCTGTTGCGTCCTGCGTGTGCGTGCAGGTTGTTGCGTCCTGCGTGTGCGTGCAGGTTGGTCACGCATCATTGGTTGCGACGACAAGTTGTTTTTCTTTGTTCCAGTTTTGTTTGTTCGACCTCCGCCCATGTAGCCATCAAACTCCTCGCCATATGTGGATGCATTCACCTGCACCACCATTTTACTCTGATGCAACGAAATTTTTTGAGGTTCATAAATGAGGTCTGTGTGGACTTCAAGTTGAGCGAGGATTGCCAAGTTTCCATTGTGTCTCTCTGATTTATAACAAGGTATTGGTACACGCTCTTCTCATGATACGACTATATCTTTTGGCCAAATATTAGATAGTGGTATCAGCAGCTGTAATGATTCCGATCATCTTATATAACGATTAACCATAATGGTTTTTCGTCCCTTGAAGCTTTGCCCTATTCTAGTTGTTTTCTTTTGAGACCTGGAAGTGATCGGATCACTGTCCAGATCATGCAAGCATTGTACAGATATCATTGTTAGGATCTGGATAAATTACCCACGCATTGCTGATCGTGTTCGTATAGTGAGGCTTGACCTGCACAGGCGTCTTGTGAAGCAAATTTTGCCTTCCAAGTCGATTAGTCTTTTCTTATCTCCTGACTAATGATTCAGAAAGACCTTCCTCCGTTCCTCACTTGGAGGTGAACGCTGACGTAGCTTCAACTTTCTTAAGTCTAATCTTCTCAACGATGCTCCGAAAGCTGTCGTGTTTATTTGGGGAATATAATCTGAATTTATTTCTAGCAAATTCCTAATTTAGCGAGTTGTTGATTGAATGCTTGCGTAGCTAAGTTAACCTCACTTAACACCTGAAGATTTTTGTTCAATTTTTGAATTTATTTCTAAATTTTGTATTCATGAATATATTGACTTAAAGCGTCACGTAATTATGCCCACGTCTGTCGCACCAGAAATTAGTTCATCATGTTCAACTCTCTTTTCACTTGGTGGATGAATTAATGTGTGGATGTACAAACCGTTTCCACTTTGTAAAATACTAGTGTTTTTTATGGAAAACAAGCATGATTATTCGAATCAAAAGTTCCTTCCCATATATGGTCTTAGAACTTGCTGTTTTCATGTTTGTCTTTAGGGAATAATCTTCTTTTAACTAGCGTGGTTTAGATGAAAACATTGCTTCGGAGACACAAATCAAGAACAAACTTTGCATGTAGTGAACCAGCCTTCCTTTTGTGGCCTGTTGAACTTCATACACTGCGTTCTTCGGACGCCAAAAACACGTTCAAAAATTCATAAGTGGAGCCATTTGTTTATGATGTGATACTAATGTTATTTTTTTTACTGTTCAGGTTTTAGTAAGTCAGTACCCACATACATATCTGCAAGCTCATCGCGCATGCAAGAGGCTGTGCTGTAGCTCCTGCATTTAAATTCTTCAGTGTCAGTCAGGATCTGGTGTTTTCATGCCGAGCTGCCTGGAATGATCAGTTATCCTGCACGATCTAGTTTTCTTTTGACACTTCAACTAAAAAAACTCGGTCCTTCCACACGTTCCTGTTAACTTTTACAAGTTCCTTGGCTCGATGCTTCGGTCTTTCTCGGCTTCCCTGGTCATCGCTTTTGTTAACTTCGTGTCTTGAATCACTTTTTTTCTTTGGTATATTTCATCGAAGGTTTTCTCGGCACAAGAAAATACGAAGAAAAATGTCCAGAGTTTCTGCCGGTCGTGCCGGGGTCCACGAAGGGTGAGGTGGTCCATGCAGAGGGAGAATGTCAAGAGGTTAGGAAGGATAGAGTAACTTACGAGAAATAGTGTTTGAAAGAGATACCACGTAGAAATATCATCAAAATAAACTAGTGGTCAAAGAACTAAAAAATTTAGGCAGCTTTTTAAAGTTTCTGAAAAAAGTAAGGAATTGGAAGCTATGTTGAGAATACACCGACGTTTTAAGAAGATAATATTAGAAAAAGAAAGAATAAAAATATTGGTGTTGTCTTGCTTTGAAGAGGGGGGAAAAGAAATTAACTAAAAGTAAAGAATAAAGTATAATTTTAGGCTTTGTTCTAGAAAACATGCGAAAGTAAAATACTAAAGGTGAACTGACCTCGTTTGAGTGACGTTTGACTCGAAAAAAGAGAGAAAATTTAAAGAAAGAAAACGTTAGCAAGTACATGTTGCTGCGTCTCAATTTTAGTTCTATTTTAACTGTTTGGGATAACCAGAAACCTTTCTGAAATTTTGCGGCTTAATGACACTGAATGTTCTGCAACTTATGGCCTGTTCAACCGATTTCTGACTAATATCTCGTCTGTGAACACGCCATGTTTGTGAATTAGCGCTGCTGTATGTCGCTGGTTGCGACCGCAGGCATACAACAGCTCATCATGCCATTTCTGACGTCTTTCTCCTAATGCTCTGACATTGGAAGGAAGTGTGGCGTATTATTATTATTATTATTATTATATTCCTAGTTAAACCACCACAGCCACCAACCAAGTGTGGCGTAACGAAGTCGTGTTGCCAGGAGTGGCTGTCGCATCCTCTTGCGCAAAATATTTTGCCTGTCACAAGCATTTTACTGCCACGTCAAGCCGGAAGCCAACAGACTCATTTCTTAAAAGGACTGGATCATTTTCATTATAAAAACATTCCTCTATGCGGGGGGAGGGAGGGGGATGGGACACAAAACTGGGGACCTCTCCCTCTTTTCTCAAAATGCGATGTTGAACAAAAATTCGTGAGAAATTTCTTCGTTACAGAAATTTGAAGACATGATACTAATTGATTTAAATTTCAAAAATAACCCGCGTTCTGAAGAAATTCATTATTCTGCCATATTCTGTACACGTTATGCGCACGATAGTGGAACTCGTCTGTGATTTCAGGTGTAAGTCAAATTAAACGCAATCGGATAAAAAAGTAAATTTCGCATATTAGTTTTATGGAATTTAAATTACTCATATTTGAAGACTATCTGTGAATCCTGCGTTCCAGCCGTGACTATCATCACTGCACCAACCCTTTGCTTGCTTGTGTAGTCTCTGATCTTGACCTTCACTCCATTGTCTTGTGATTCTCCTAAGTAATTAATCAATGGCTGCCAGAAAAATGCTGGCCGACTTCGTGGTGCTCATCCGCCGCTTCTTTTGTTGAGCGTTGCATGCCGGGAGCTGAGAGCCACCGGAGACACGCAGCAAAACCTCGAGTCTTTGCTAAAGTAATAATGAAAACTTGTAGATTTTAATTTCATTTCCTGATTGAAATCACTCTAGATGGTAAGAGAGGTGCATCAGGGCTAGTGACAGTAGAAGTAACGGAGCGGGAGTGTGGTAGCTGTTAAATTGTTGTGTGAGGTCCATGATGTGGTGTGATGTGTCCGTTGTATGGCAGGGTGCTGAGTCCAAATGTTGACTTCAGATTCTTACTCCAACTCAATTAGCTTTGATTTTCCGATGCCTCGCTTGACTGTTCTGAGTCGATCTGCAGGTCCTTGAATGTTTCTACACTACAACCACAGCAGATTGCGCTGCTTGCCTGGACCTGAAGTTCTGCTGGTAATTAACCATCAGCTCCAGTGTCCTCAGTGGTACAGCTTAGCTCCGCTGCCTTCACAGTTGTACATGTGCAACACTAACTCGGACTAAGCGGGCTAAAAAAAAGAAAATTTAATTAAGGGAGCTATAAAACGCTAGACGTGCGGTCTGGTTTGGAGTATAATTTCTTTAGGTGTGCGTGTGAGGGCGATTGTGTGGCGCGTTCTCACGGAGACCTGGAGCTCTTTAAGGCTTGCCTGCGCTCATTGTTTCATCCTGAGTTCAAAGCCCTTGTGCTGTTGCTTGTCAAAATATCTTTCAGGTAACTTATGCTCAGATGGATATACGATGCATTTGTAGTGGAAAACGACTGTTAATCCTCATTATCGTCCGAGAAGCATAAAACAATAATAGAACCAAGTAAAAATTATGCCGGTTAGTAAGGAGGTCTTTTGAGAATGGCCTTTCAGGTATATTTGGTTGCTATTGAGAGATTTCACTGAGTCAAGAGATAATATCTAGTGCGTGACGCCCCTGAGCGACCACCCTCCTTCCTTTGATGCTTCTTGTTCTGTTTCTGTGACTACATTGCGCTCTCTATTAATTCAGTTGTAAGAGCGTGTACTCGAATTCATTCGTCATATCCTTCACGTGTTACATTTGTGGTACATTTGTAATAAAAAATGCTTCACAGTATCTTGGTTATTTAATGGTAAAAGTTTCCGGACGAACTTGTGAATTACGCGAATCAATGTACCCATGGATTAACGTATGTATACACCAGCCTTCACGTCTGACAAAGGTTCTCAATTTGATGTTCATGAAAAGGAATCAGCTTTTGAGACTCACTGATGCTCAAATTTTCTTTAAATTTCTATAGAAAATTTAATGGAGTATTCAATGATCAAATATAAGTACGCTTGTGGCCACTTACAAGGTAATGTAAAGAACTATGATTATTCGTTAATAGATTTCTAAAATAGTATAGCGTCTCATCTGAAGCATTCTTCTGTAACAGGGCAATTGTTACACAATATCGTTTCAAGTAGCGATAGTATGCCTTTGTTGCAATATATTTATGATGTCAAATAGATTGACCTGGATTGGGCGAGAACTTTCCATGATTACGTGAGACCAGTGGTCTGTATGTTGTAACTGCGTCCTGCTTCTGGACGTGGTGTCCAGCGGTCACAGCCCACAAGTCATGGTACTGTTTTGTAATCCGTGGTCTATGGAGCAACTTGTACACTGAAATAGGGATTTTATTTGTATCTAGTGAGGAACAGATAATCATTTAAATACATTTTAGCTGAGTTCCGAACACAATTATCGTTTTTTATTGGTCAATTATGGCAAGTAATGTGCAAAAATTTGTGACTGAATTTTGTAGTACTTTTACTCGAATGAACTCTAATATTTGATGTTTGAGATCATACAATCCTCCTTTCTTGAGTTATCAAATTTGACTAGAATTATAGCTGTTCATGAGTACACAGTGAGCTTTCTGTGGGAATTTTTTTGCGTGTTTCTTATATGAAATGTTCAATGAAGTTTTGTTTTCATTGAAAAATCGGTAGATTTAAGACAATTCGAAAAAATTGTTTTCAATTCAGTTCTGATAAGCAGATTTAGGTTAGCTGATTATTATTAAGCTATGTGTGCTATTGAATGTGAGAAAAATTGCTCTGTTTGATATCTCCTATCTCAAATGTTCAATAGATAATTAGCTTGTTAATTTTGTTATTTATTCTATTTTACAGGTGTGTAGATTGGGAGCGTGTCTACGTCACCGTGAGTACTCTCTTAACTTAGGAAATGAGAGACACTTTCTCAACACAGTCTCTCACACCTGCCAAGACTGGCATCTCTGAGGAATTAGTTCGATTCACGTAAGTAATTCGCCTATTGAACTCTGTGAACTCGTTAGCCACTAGACAGGCGAGAGACTTACTGTACCTACTCAAGCTTGAGTGCTGGACCTACAGTTAATATTATTGTTACCCCTTTCTCTGTGCTGGCTTTTCGACTGTCAAAGCTTAGGATTGGTATTCAAGCCAAGTGCGATCCAGGAGCATCTACTGCTGTCGAACTCTCGTTGAACACTGAACTGGGCACCTGTTACCTCTTTTTTTGGACTGTGTAGATGTCCTTTATTTTACAGTATAGTATGCTCCTTATAGATTCAGGTGGTAAATACCTCAATGTGCATTTCATATTTCTTCAATGACCATGTGCAGGGAATTTGCTTCTAAGTAATTCACTATTTTGCAACTTTCTTCAAAAATTATACTGTATTTCTTGTTGATTCCAAGTTTTCTTATTCTTGATTCCAGTTTCTCCAACTATTTAGAATGTAATATGTAAAATATTTATCTTCTTGTCACCGTGACTAGTAATTTACAATGTGTTTCACCGTTTTCTATATGTACATCGTCACGTCTAACACAACAGATTTTGTTGGCAGAGCTTAATCTTTTCGTGTGGCGGTACACATTTCATACCTCTGAAGGTCATGTTTAATGCTTGGTGGTTCAGAAAGCGTACCACTTTTTAAAATTGGGTTCCTGCGCTGCTCAGGAGCTCAAAATTTGTACCACCATCATAAATGTAAGGGAATATCACTACGAATGTATCAATTTTTGAGTATGTTGCACATTTCTTTCCATCAAAAGTTTGAGTTTAAAGGATTAAAAGGCGACACCTTCGCTCTGAAGGTTTCGCCTGTGATGCTGCAGGCAAGTTCTGCTGATGTCAAAAACATCGAGGAATTAATTACAGTGTTCGCGGTCCAGGCCCTTACTAGTCCAAGTATTATATGTATATACTGAATTATAAAATGGATATGAAGATATTTCTTCGGCTTAGCGAATAAAGCTACAGTTATATATCCAGAAGTTCCATTTTGATTCATTCGGGACTGGAGTCTAAATCATGTCACGTTTTTACGACTGTTGTTTGTGGTGTCTTTTTTGTAACTTGTTCTTCCTGATGCGTGTTGTTAAGCTTTGAAGACTTGGCTTCCAGTGTGTGTCTAGGAAGCATGTCATCGTCGTGGCTGCATAGCGTGTATCCTGCAGTGCTCTGGTGAGCCACTGTCCGGTCACAGCAGTGTCACAGTGCCGCTAGACCAGAGGTCTGTGTAGCAGTTCTCTGGTACGCCACTCGCAATTTCCAGTGGAGGAACACAAAAATTAGTACGCCAAGAAATTTGTAATTTAATATACTTCTAACAAGCGAAGAATATTTACCTTCTTCAGGAATCAGTTTTACTAAAACTCTGAAGTTGCGCTCATCTAGAAAAATTGCTATTGAAAACGCACAGAAAGGTCTGGTTGAAATTTGTTCATGACCATAAATATATGCAAAAATCATTCCGGGACAATGTCTTGTGGGCGGATGAAATTCAAATTGAGCTAGTTGGATGTACATAATTCAAGAAATCATGTATGGAGGAAAGGCGCTGCTTTCAAACCTAAGAACACATTTACAAGATTAAAATTTGGTGGCGGCAGCATTATGGTTTGGGAATGTTGCTTTGCAAACGTACTGGGAATATAGCAGTTCGAGTAATAGAGGGTAGAATGATCGCCGTAGCTTTTCAAGATATTTTTGAAAACAAATTTGTTCGTTTCAGTTGAAAAGCTTGAACTTCGCGAGAAAATCATTTCACTTTTACGAATGACAGTTTCTGTATGATTTGAGTTCTTTTCTAAACGATAGAAAGCATAAAAATATTCATCGTTGGAAACACTCATGTGTCCACCGAGTTCACGGTGCAGAATGCCAGGCTAAGCATCAAGTTTTCATGCTCATGAAAATGGATTTTTGCGATGGCAAACGAGAACAGACGCAGTACTGTGGTTTGTGTTCGCTGTAAAGGCGGTTGCGTGCGTGTCATGTTGCAGCTGTTGGTGCATTAGAGCCTCATTTGAGGGGGTATCAAGATTGACGGCCTTGGGCTTACGACGACTGTTCTGAGGCCCAATTACCGCTTAAGTTAAGGATTTTGAGGTGGAACTGAGAGTGTGTGGAATTGCTGAACAAACGAAGCTTGAGTGTGACTGCGATGCTAGTGCTATGGAGTCGCTGCTTCTTAGAAGCCGAATCGAACTTGCTACGGAAGCTGATGCTTTGCAAGTTTATGCGACTGAAGAAATTCTGATAACTGTTTGTGTCTTTGAGAAGCTGAGCCATAGACGTAAAAATTTCGTACAGAAACACATTTCATTCGAGGAACAGTTTGTGAACTTGGGAACCGTTAGTAAAGGCATCATTTACCACACCACTGTATGCACCATTTCACGTTGCAAGCTTTATATTAATGATATTAATGAGGAACATTTTGTATTGATGTGTTAGCAATGAATAGTTTTTTAAACCGTCACAGCGGCCAAATTTCACGCTTAGTAAGCGAATACTTTTCTTGAAACATTTAAACCAAAACAATATCAAGTCTAGATTGTTTACTAGGTTGCCGTATTAGTGATATTCGCTCTGCTGAAGTGTATTTCATAGTTGTAAGTGAAATCGAGTACGAAGAACTTCTATTGAAAGGTAAGAAGAAAATTGGGCAAAGAGCCGTTTCTAAAAACCCAGTCTGATTTATCCGAGAGTTCTGACTTGAAGGTAAAACCAAGTTACCGTAGAGTTTGAAGATGTAACTAACTTACCATGGAGTTTGAAGGTGTAACTGAGTTATCGTGTAGTTGGGTCTTCGGAAGTTTCTGAAGGCAGCTTAGTTACCTTATGGGTTCATGACATTTGGTTGCAAATTTTTACTTTCAGTAACTGTCTTTGTGTAGATAATCCACCATTGATGAGTTTTCTCTGCTGTGCACATGATAGGTGCATGTGCTAACTTGAAACCTGAATTAGAACTTACTACTATAATCCACAATATTTAATGCTGCAAGAATGGCAGGTTGTAATTAACAATTTCTTGGAAGAGCATATATATGAAACATAAAAACGGGGATTAGTAATTCATTAGGCTACCAGGAGAACAGCCTAAATGTCTTCATGGCAATATTGAAAAAATGGATTGAGAATGCGAAATGGTTACTGGTAAGATAGCAGAGGACAAGTTTAGTCTCAAGTTCCGAGAAAATAAGAAAATGACGACAGTCGTCTGCAACAATGACTGCCGTAGTCGTGATACTCTCACAGGGTCTTTATTTTTAAAAGGTCGCTCTCAATTACCTGACGAAGGAATAGACTTTGGTCCAAGAATGACTTGCAGCTACAGACTCAGTGCAACCAACGACGATGAGCAAGAAAGAGAGAATTAAGGAAGTCTTACGCGCCGGAAATGAGAGGGTCGAATCACCTTCCCTGGGTCCCGTGAGAGGCTTCGCGTTTGCTCTTCCTCTTTCTCTCAAAACTACTGAGAAATTTGATACTTGCATAAAATTCTGTTTTAATTCTTAGTGTGTAAATAAAACACTTGTGAGCAGTCAATACGAAACTGGAACGAAGATTTGGTTACTCGCTCCGAAATTTTCTATGCCTAACTTCACCGTTGGAACATCCATGGAATATCTGGCATACAACTGTGGAACTTTTCTGGGACAATCATATCAGTTAAAATATTTACGAGCGTTGTCTAGTACAAGTATCAGTTAGTAGAATGATAACATTGTTTTCAAACTGGAGTAGCTCTAGCGAAGAGCTGGTTCTTTTTCTCTGTGAACAACTTAGCGATCAAGCGTGGTGAACGTTTATTTTGTCTTGATGTGAATTTTTGTGAAGTGCAGGTTACAAAACTCTTGGGTTGCTTCTCTGTAAAAAGGATTGTTCTTGAGCCTTGGTTGGGGACTGATGGATTCTCGAGCTCCTCTTGAGTAGAGAGAAAGGATGTGCTATTTTCGTGTGTTTACCTTTAGTAAACAAGATTCCTTAAAATTGTCGTAGATACCACAAAATCAAAAATACTTGCTGCATCTGCAGGACTCAATAAGGTTAATATATGATGGAAACATTCTTGAATCCTCGCTTGTCTCACGAGAGCACGCTTAGTTGTCTGTGTTTTGCACACCTACATTTCTGTGACTCAGTACAGCATTTAGGCATCTGAGCGCACTCCACCTTATACGGGGAAATCTCTTTAATATACTATTTTTGCGTACTCTTAACCACACATTCGTAGTATATACGCTTTGATAAAATATTTATAGTACTAATATTTTATTGAATATTCAAAATGTATTACAAAAAAGTATCAAAAAGGCTACCCAGTGGACGCTAAGAACAGTTGGGCAAAAACGTGCCAGCCGTGTCAGTTATTCAGAGATGCCTCTAATATTTCATTTGTTGTCTAGAACCAGTTTCCAGCTAGATCATATATCTATCGAAGTGTGATAAAGTACGGTCATATAATCTTGAAAGGGGGTGCTACATGTCTTGATTTCTTATCGCCTCGAATAGCGTATTCATAATAGCATTTACATTTTTTATTTTATGCGTTGTGGTGGTGAACAGAGGCATCGAATGTACATTGAGTGATAGACTTGCTCGGGGCTGCCTTATGTTCGCTTGACAATTTATACATGAGAAGCAGCTGGAGTTGTGGAAGCGAGCTGTTCTTGCTCTGCTACGTAGTCACACCTCGGAATCGAGAGAACTAAGAAACCCCTTTATCTGTATAGTACTCGTTTGAAAAGGCTAACCCCATGTAATCCAGGGGAGAAAATGCTAGTGATATTATTTATTACTGCGCAAAATGGAGCGTCTGCATCGGCCACTTTTACTTCGTTTCTGGTCAGTTAATGTGGGTCATTTAAGGTGCTTCGAAAACAACTTTTATCGATGGAAAAAATATCGACGGATATTTCTTTGGGGATATTTTCACATATAAAATTAATTAAAATTGCTGTAAGAAATGACACTCGTTATAAACGGTGCTGGAAATAGGAAGTTCGTGCTCGACTCTTGCTGGTGCTTGAAATAGTTAACGCGTCACATAAGGTCACTCGTTCCGTTGTACAAATCAAACCAAGATTAACTTCATAACTTTTGGAACCCTAATTGTGAAAGTAATACACTCAAAGTTATACGGATTTTAACTAACTTGTGGATTTAACAAGCATAGGGTAACCAGTGGATCGCCCACACTATAAAAAGTAGGAACACCTTGCAGAGAGATAGGAAAAGCTTGCTCTCCATCTGCAGTGTTCCATTATTCAGGCGTGCGACAACTGTCCACCAACAGTACACCGCCGCTGGCTTACAGCCCAACTTAGTCGTGAGAAAGTTACAAAACGCAGTACATAAATGTGTTCAAGGCTGGAATGAAAGAGAAACTAGCTAACAATACGAATTACATAAAAACTAATCGCGAACGTGCAGTAAATAAAAAAGGATTTGTTAGTTTCTTTTTCTGTAAGCAGACTGTTGCTATTTCTGCTTAACAAACATTTAAAAACTAAAGGTGTTGACAGCTAGATCCGTCACAATCCGGGATGACTTGCGTGCATCACAGGCATGAGCAGTTGAGTGAAGTGTTGTGTGTGGACTAGCCAACAATCGCCGTGTCAGGAGAATATGTGCGCTGTAAAGTTTGACTTGTCAGACGAGATCACTTGTACCCTTTGCAAATTACAGTCCCGCCTCACAGCTTGGAGGTCTTGCACAACTTGACTGTTATTACTGATTTGCTATCCCTCGTCTCGTGAAGGTTATAACAGTGTTTAGAGATTCATGTACCTGAGCTTTCAGTTTTTATTGGAATCTTCGTCGTTTTGCCCATCACTTATTTGTATATTTCATCTGTAAATTTTATGATTTGTAAGAGTTTACTAATTTACATTATTTTGCACAAAAACTAGAACATTTTCGTTTTACTTTCTGATTGTGCTATTTCTTGCACTGAGTGCCTCATAACGGAGAAGCAGCTTTCTTGCCATACGAAGAGCAACTCACCAGCTGATGCGCTGCTCAGGCCATTACAAATGTTGTAATGGTGAGCGTAAAAGTGATGGTTGTGCGCTTTATGGCATCTGCAATTACAGTAACACTCGTCACTGAGAGGTCTGTCTTAGATCTCGCTTGTATTTCTTACCTACTTACCTTGCTAATTCTAATTGCAGTGCGTATTTAGATTGAATTGTCGGTCTAAGATGTGTCTAAGCTGGTCTAACATAAAATGTACAATGATTTCTTTACTCTCCTCTGACCTGACACTCAGAATATAGAGGGCTGTTGAAAACGTGCCAGTTATAAATAATTATCGAGGACGTGAGAACAAAAATTAGAACAATTTGTTTCGAAATTGGGAGTAATATCTTGACACACTCTCGCCAATTGCCGCAATAATCGTCTGAGCAAGTCAGGCAGCTAAGTGTTCCGATAACAATGCGTTATTGCAGTCGCGTGGTATGCACGTGGTCCACGTGCTGGTGATCTTGTCTGATCTCGTGGAGTTCTGCATCACAATGCACGTGGCATGAAGTTTAGGGCGGAAGGATGCTATTATCTACGAATTCTAGGTTGAGTTTAGAATTCGTACTCTTAGTCGATTTCATTGGCTGTTCGAATCCACGTCTTTAGCGAGCACGCGTTTTTCCCTAAAATTTTGAGGTATAAAATTGAAAGTGATTCCCAGTATGGGGAGTTTTCTGATTTAAGAGGGGCAATTTGACAATTAGTCATTAAATGATTTGTTTCTTGTGAATAAGTATATGAGTATGTGCGCGAGTTCATACATACGGTGAATGTAGAGTATATATGTACATACATGTACATACATGTATGTATGCACTTATGTACTTGTGTAGACAATATATATTCTGTGTGTTACCTACATTACGACCTTTAAATGGCTCTCGTAATTGAGTTAATGAAATGACTGATGAAGGAATGAACAAATGAACGAGTTTTGAACTCATGGAACACTCGTTTGATGTTACACTGACGCTCTCATTGCAGGAGCTTGTGGCGCTTGTTAGCGTGAGCTATGTTCACGTTGCCTCGTTTCTATTGAACGGAGTTCGTGTGCGTCTTTTTCTGTTTGATGCGGACCTAAATGGGCAGTATTTTATTCACAAGTTCAAGGAAGAAAGAAAAATGCTTACCGATGGCAAAGTAAAGATATTTTGTTTCGTTGTAGTTCATTTATCAAGTCATGTCAAAAACATATATGACAATATTTTTGGCACATTTCATTGGCGAAAAATACATATGGGTCGACTGACACTGGCTTACTTGTCATAGTCGATTATCTGAAAACATTGGCCGTTGATTCGAAAGATTTCTCGACTTAAAATGAATTAATTTTTCATCATGGATGATATAGTCAGTGCCAGTGAACCTACTTGGTGTTTGAATGCAAGAACAAAAAGAACTCTCAACATACGAAATAATGAGTCAACTTCATGCAACGTACAAGGAGCGATGACAAAGTTTTGCAATGAGAGGGAAGCAAAATCCTGTACGAAATTTCACCAACTTTCTAGGAAAACAGTTTTTACCGTTCCCATCTTGATGTTTAGTTGTATGTGACTTAAATGCTTTAAGTGTTATGCTAATGAACAAAAATTGCTTCGATATCACTAGGCGGGAAGAATTTTGACAAGCTGACAAATTTATCCCAATATATGTATGTAAATTATCACTGCAGAAGTCATGTTTCACAAAGATCGCATTACGACTCGCTTAATCTACTAATATTGGGTGAGCTCATCTTGTGTTATTTGTACTTTCCTTTAATTGTACAGTAGTTAAAATGATTAAAGTAATTACAGAAAAAACTTTTGTTCAAATGATATACAACTATTTCAGTTCTTTATGTTTTGAACTTTGTGTGCTGTTTTTTTTGTGAGAATCCACAAGTATTTCAATATCCTATTTACTTACGCTTTTTTCATTACCTGGAAATTCTCTGTTACATTTTCATCATTATTATTTAATGACTTTACTTTCCCTTTCTATAATTTCTTCTTCAGGACTTCAACAGCCTTTTTGTTTTTTTGATTTTTCTCTTTTACGGATGTCATATTCTTTAGAAGTTTATTTAAAGGAAGTTAAGGCGTCCTCCAACCGAATAAGAGCTCACATTTTGTATAATAACAATTTTATATCACCCTTGGAGTCGCATTGAAGTTTTAGAGGTAATTTTGTTCATAGCCAAGAAAAGGTTGAGAACCCTTGCGTTATAAAATGTTGATTGTGATATTTTCTTGCGTTAGCATTTCTTGTCATTTCCATTAATTCGTTTCACCAGCACCAGAACATCCTTCACCATACCACGTAGCTCCATCAGTCGTACACAGTACTTAACTTCGTTCAAACTGGGAATGATTTCGGTACGTTACTGAAGATGAAGCTTGGAGAGACGCTTTAGCTTGATGCTCATGCATGTCAATGTTGAGCTATAGGAGACAACACCCCGTCATTACTCATTTCATAAAATATGTTATGTATAAGTTCATTGCTTCCCAAACAGGTAATTTTAAATTGTAAGAATAGTTCAGAATGTTTCAACTGGTCGTCTGTTGTGGAAAAGTTTGGAACATCTAGGAAGATGTCCGGATAAAAATTCTCCTACCTCACTAATGAAGAACGCATGCCTGCCTTTGGATCAGCACCAGACCTTGACGAGGTACACGACCAGCGCGGTGTCTGGACTATGCTGACGATTATTCCAAGCTCGTATTCTTAGGTCATTTACCTGGCTGTGAACTCAACATTAACTAAATTAGAAGCTGAGTCTTCACATTGTACTAGTGAAAGTTTAGCCTGAGATTCGTTAACGAGGAACGCATTCACAGCGCACAGTGGTGTGATGACATAGACTAGCTCGTCTATCAGAGCAAGTCACTGCCAGACTTCAACACGTCGCTCCATTCACCAGTTCCTGTAACGAAACCTGAGCAGGTCTCAGTTCTGAGTTGTAGCCAGTGTAGCAGTAGACCATTAGAAAAAATTGAACTTTATTTCCAATAGAGTATACAGTATATACATTGGCTTTTAAATTCTTAATGTTAACATCTTATGAATAGTGACGGTGCATATCGATAAGATCTTCAGAGAAGTAGTGATGCTTGACGCGAGAAGGTGTGATTTCTGGCCAAGGAAGGTAAACTGGTTTACCACTACGTTCAGTGGTAAACCGGAGGAATGTATTTAAATATACTTCATTTTAATACAATTTTAAGACAATGCCAGAAGATCCCGCTAATGCATTAATTGATTTTTTTTCAGAAGACAAAACTATGGGAAACAGGGTCTCAAAAACATTTTTCCCCATTTTTGTGCTGCAACAGTTCTCGAATTTATTAGACGGGCATGAAACAATGACTTTCATTGATACTTGGAAAGACTTCAGTTGGATTAAATATTTTTGTTGAATGTATACAATTCTTGTTCACTCACCATGATCGTAGTTTCGTTTCATGCCCGAATTTACTGGAGACACGAAAGACATTCATAAGCTTCAAAAATACCAAAGAAATTTTCTCTGTTTGTGTTATTTTGCAGCAGTTGGGAAGTACTTGCACTCTCTCCAATTGGAGAACATAATTAATTAATTTATTGGGCTGACACAAAAGTAGTGGAGCACAGGACTCTCCCTCTCACATTCTTGACGCAGCAAAATAGTTCAGACTTGTCAACCATCGTCCCGTTTCAGAACTGAGTTTCCGACTCCGTAAATTCTCAAAAGTGATCTGATATTTTTCGATATAGCGCGAGCCTTGCACCAACAGATAACATTGTGCGCGTTACTAAACAGTCGCAGTGTAAGGTAGAAGTTAATGAGCGAACCTGTCAAGTATCGCTGTAGCTGTTACTAGCGCTCGATACGTCTTGAATTGCACTCATCCCCTTCCTTGTCTTGCACTGACGCCTGCAGTTCATGTCCTAATGAGCACGCTAATAGGTGAGACTTTGTGATCTTTGTCGGGACACAACACTTCCTAAACTGGCAGGCTTCTTTTATACGCTGATGCAATTGAGCTCCGTAACCGTTACACATATTCACTCGCTTCTAGTCCCTTTTTCAACTGCTGCTACTCCTCCAGTGTTTAGTATTACGAAAGCGTCTTCAGTAGCTTGAACTCATCGTCCTAGAACAAAATTAACTGCGAATATAACTAACCCAGACTTGTAAATATTTCAATGGCTTTAACAATGTTGCTCTGCAAGAGCTTTTCGGCAGCGATGATATTGTCCAAACCAGAAATAACAACAAAAATAATGATGTCAGGACATCCCAAGTTTTAAACTTTTCTCCAGTTAAAATTGCAGGGTTCTGAAACCAGGTGCTAGAAAATATCGTTGTTGCTGGCGCTGAGCACATTAAAAATTGTCTTGACAAATGTTGGATAAGAAATCCTGTAGTATTATAAAGCACTGATTCAAGGTATAGTTAAAACTTCGGGGTATCCCATTGAGTTCAACGAGCACTCACTTATTGTGTACTACCGGCCGTACAGAATATTATATTCTGCAAGTAATATAATTAATATGTAAGACGAGCCAAATACTGAGACCAGTGTGTCATAGTTATTGTGTACAAGTAAGTCATAACATGTACATAATTGTGTGAATTTGTCATACTCGTACGCCTATTTTGCACCAGCAGTTATGCAATTATTGTGTACCACGATTCATACAATTATAAGTTTTATACTATTAGTATATTGTGTATCGCGAGCCGTCTTATTGTGTAGCACAGGTCATGTACTTTGTGAATAAAGCGACCCATGTTACTGTGTATGACGCTTCTCATGGTGTCCTACGAGTCATGTTCTTCCACATTGAGTTATATAACCATTCTGTGCAGGAACTCAAGTACTGATTATCGTCCGAGAGTCATGTATATAACGAGATATGTAATACTTGTATATAGCGAATCAAATATTCATTGCGTACCGCGACTACCGGCGCGTGTACCGTGAGTCATATTTATGTGTACTGCGAGTCATATTTATGTGTACCGCGAGTCATATTTGTGTGTACCGCGAGTCATATTTGTGTACAGTGACTCATGTGTGTACCGTGAATCATATTTATGTACAGCGACTCGTATGTGTACCATGAGTCATGTAACTACTCGTATTGTGTACCAAGAGACATGTGATGAGCATCGCGAGTCATGTGATAATTGTCTTCGGAGAGTAGTATAATCCTCGTGTTCCTAGAGTCATATAATGAGTATGATTGTTACTCCTCCTCCAATCCTTTACTCCTGGGACTGTGCGTGATGATACCTCAACTACATCACCAGCTTGGTCGACTGGTGAGCGAATCTGCTTGCGAGCGGAAAGACCGAATCCCGCTGCCGACATGGTTGACGCGGCTAGAAATACGGCATGGGACTTGGGTAAAACAACCGAATAATTATCGAAGTAATTATCCGACCCAAGAATGGGCCAGAAGGTTCGTTCCTATAGCCTCATTCTATTCTCCTATTTTATTCTAACTTGAAGCGGCATGGAACTTAGGTAACAACCTAAGAATGAACCAAACTGCTCGTTCGTGCTGCAATATTCTATTATTGTAGGATTATGTTCGCTTCTATGCTCCAGGTCCACCCACTGTTCTTACACATCTCTGTCGCTTCTACTCCGGGCATGCTAGGTGTTTTTGTACATTTTTTATGTGATATTAGATCCTGTACAATAAATTCTTGTTTTTATCTACCGCTAACCATTTTACCTATTATCTTTATATTTTGCTCGTATGCTTTTATTTTGTAACGCTGTCAGTAGCGCTTTACTTGTACACCTGCATCATATGTGAGAGCCAGGTGCGCCAGTATTCTATTACAAACAGTCTCAGAGAAATCGTTTGAAAGCCAGCAATAATTTGTGTTGCAATACAATGTACTGGCCTTGTCTAACACTCGCTTGCTAACATGATCGGGGCCTCAGTGTGTATGTGTGTGCATTTGTATGTGTGTGTGTGGTGATGGGATCACGCACGACCTTTACTCCACAGCTGACCCCCGTGATCCCGGTGTTGGAAAGCGGTCCCATGCCTTCCGCCTCGCCCTCTAAACTATAGAGCTTCTGTGTGCCCCTGTTGAGGCTTGCCTTCGTACACGCGGGTCTTCCAGTCTGTAAGAACAAGAAATGTTTCATATTCGTACCTTGCAGAGTGCAAGTACTCTTCAACTTCTTCAAACTAACAAAAGAGACAAAGTTTCTTTAATATTTTGCAAGCTGAGAAGTTTGCTCCACTTGTGTTGTGAATTTATGCATGAACCGAGATACGTTTATATTAATAGTAATTGGTGACTAAAAATCTCACCACATTTGAATTGAAGCAATTAACATAATGCAGCTTACTTAGTGGTGGTCATCTACTGAACGAAGAACAAATCATCGCTTACTCTCAGACTTCTTATTCGTTGTTTCCTAGACTCTTTTCAGTTCATTGGCACTGACAATTTCTTACGAAAGAATAATATTCCATGATTTCGCAAAAGACCATCACCTACTTTTCAATGAGGAAATCAAGTATGAGACGATGAAGGTCAGCAAATATAACTCATCGACTTTGACCCTCGTTTGCTCAGGTGACTCAGGTCATAGTTTCAGTGATCAAGACGCAGTCGTCTGCTTCCATCTACAGGTGCTGTTCGCACAAATCAGACTAGGATTTTTAATGTACAATTAAAGGATCTTAAGTATGCTGTTTCAATCATCGTTATATGTCCTTTTAAAGCAAATAGTCAAATTTTGGCGCCTTTTATGGTAGGAACAATATAAATTTCATATCAGAAAAATAACATTCAGTGGAATGAGTGCAAAAACTTTCTTGTCACTCTATTCAAAACTTGAATCTTCATTACGTGTACAAGTTACTCGTACGGAATAACTAAGCAGAATTTACGCGCACGCATTTATTTCATGATTTTCCATGTGTAATTTGATTTCCATTGCCCGACAACTCAATAGTTAAGCTGCTTACGAAAAAATTTCTTCTTGCCCCTACTTTCTGCAGACAGCAGTTCGCACGGTCCTCGCCCTCCCTCGTTGCTTGTGCTCGACTCTGCTGTCTTTTCCGCCGGAAACACGCAGGATATGACGGAGCTTAGCCAACGCTCTGAGCACACTGAAAACTCCTCACCAAAATACTCAATTAATTTCAAGTATTCGAGCGGTAGAGCACGAACATGTTTTTTGAACGTAGTTGAAAATGAACATGTGAAAAATGCAGTTGTTTCATACTTCATACGTTTTCGGTGTTGTCTTTGTATGCTTGTTGATTGATGTGACCAATGTTTAATTTGAGTATCTTCTCGTTCTGTTTCAATTTTTTTACTTCCTCGCTTTTACGCAGTTATTTGTACCATAACTAACGTTTCTTGCCATTTTTCTTGATAAACCTATACCTCGACTCCGTTTAGTATAAAAAATATTTGTTTAACAACAATGTGCATTTGTGCTTGCTAATGTGCAAGTTGCCTCGCTACAGTAAAACCAATTCTCTTCGAAAGATTGCCTTAGAACAATAACTTCTAAACTGAAGTCTTGCTTTCAGTTGAGTTGCGTGGATGAGCAGGCTGGATATCTGACTGTAACTGGAAGCATTTTTCCGGTAATGACACCTTATTTCATAATAATTTTGGCTCTTGGGTCATCTGCGTGTGTGGTTGTTTTTTATATTAACGAATACTGTGGTACTTCAATACAAAATGTTTGTCCTAAAGGTGTGGAAGGTTAATACGTGTTTGTAAACAAATAATGTTAGGCGTCTTAAATACAACTAGAAAAAATTATAGTGTATCTCAAATAATGAAAATTATACTATAATTTCCGTCTTAAAAATATTGAAAAATGTACCATGCATCTACAATACTCGTACTACAGAAATCGACTACTGGATCTTGTCTCAAATAGACGTGGTTTTCTGTCTATGAATAACTAAACATTTGATATACTGGAAATAAATTTACCGAATCCTGCGTTTCATAAACTGCCCTCCAAAAAACAAAAACAATTATTTGTGTCTGAGAAATGATAATCGGGAACCCATTGCGTTCTATATTATGATGCTTCGTAGGCAGATTCAAGAACCAAATATAGACTCGTTAAGACCTTCCTTATCTTTGTCCGTGACGTCAAAATGCTGAGCTCAGAACAGCGAGTTAACTGTCTTGTGTTAATTTTACTTTACGTTGTTGAGGATTTTTAAAAACATTTGAATTCAATTTCTCCTGTCTGAAATTTTGTGGTCCTCTTAACCAAATTAACGACGCTGCACTTTCCTGTGTTGCGTCAATTTGTTTTATTGCTTCCATCAATCTTATTATAAAATTAATACAATTTTTTTCGAGATACATATTTCAGCGTTCTTTGATGTCGCTGAGTTTGAACAAAATCAGTTAACCTTATTTTTCGTAATGAAGTAGCAGGAAAGTTGAGTAGGAAAGATCAGGCTGAGGGCCACTTCGTTAGCTCTTGGATTGAATGTGGGACCGAGCAGAGGTTTTGTCCTTTAATTTCGAGGACCTGTTCTGTGGCTGCCGGTCTATTGTTCTTTTCCGATTCTTAGAAGTAACGCCTCACTGATTTCACGTCGAGTGACGTTCGCCATGTATTCTCAGCCAGCCTCTCACTATCTCAATGTCATTCGTAGTTTTCAACCAGTCGTATACTCTTGTTTTCTTTCTGAAACCTAGTTACACCTAATTGTTCCTGGTGATATTATTGATGGTTTTGTTGGTCCGTCTTTTATGGTCAAAAATTTAATTCTTTATTCTGAAGATACTCATTTCTCGTCTCTGAGCCCCCATCCCATTTAATAGTTACATTTAGTTAATATTTCGGCATACGTACCTAGTAGATACATTGGTTTTAATTTTTAACAGTGAAAGTAGCCTTGTATTTATGATAATTATGTTGAAGAAGATCATCTTTCACCCTCGGGTATTTTGGTGAAATAAAAGCCGTGTTTGGCGCCCCTGAGTCCCGAACTCGAGCATGCTAGAACGAGATGACACGACGTACATAAATAATAAGCCTCATGATGTAGGCTTCACACGCCAGCTACCTCTGCAGACTTGGGTTAATGAGCTCAGGGGTTTACGAATGCTTTTGAAAAGTACGCTCCGGGCTTTTGGCCTTGCATATTGAAGCTATGATTTGGATGTAGGGCACTCGCTCACCAAAATTGTGACCTGTATCAAGTCTCAAAATTAGATGAATGATCATTCCCGATTCTGCAACCTAATATTCCAAAACTAGTAAATGCGTGGAGGTGTAAGATGCATTTCTATCCACTGTGTGGATAGTGTGTAAATGTAAAATACATTTCACATCTTTCTGCAGATTGCGAGAATTAGATTTAGCTTCGGCAGCAAAGCAGTTGTCTATGAAGCGGTTGGGTGTACAAGCGTGTGGGGCTTATGCCATGTTTCCAAACGAAGTAAGGCCTCATATGCGGAAGAACTGTGAATCATCTTTTCTAAACTCGTAAATTTAAGAGTGATGCATCCTTCATTTAAAGGAAAATTACAAGTGTGTGAATAGTGTATAAATTTTATCAATAGAATAGAATAGAATAGAATGAGGCTATAGGAACGAACCTTCTGGCCCATTCTTGGGTCGGATAATTACTTCGATAATTATTCGGTTGTTTTACCCAAGTCCCATGCCGTATTTCTAGCCGCGTCAACCATGTCGGCAGCGGGATTCGAACCCGGGTCTTCCCGCTCGCAAGCAGGTTCGCTCACCAGTCGACCAGGCTGGTGATGCAGCAAAGCTGGCAAAGCTCACCAGTCGACCAAGCTGGTGATGCAACCCTAGGATATGGTCGACACCGGTCAAGGAGCCATCTGTATCTGTAACGAGCTCCTTATACATGTGTAACACTTTTTGGATGAGCCGATTATGAACAATACTCGTTATCTAAATCCATGTTCTATAATAAAAATGCTCAATACTTTGACTAATTGCCTCGACTGCTGTTCATGACTCGTGAGAATGCTGCAGCCGATGATGGAACTGACTAATGCCACAACTGGATGATGCTTAGACTGCTATTATTTTTCTGTCTTACTTCTAAACGAATGATTTAAAGACTAGATCTTAGCCGAGGTAAATTTGGTTCATAATTAGACGTTGTGTTGTTTTCATAGTGTTTACTTCTGCCAGAGGTGAGAAAATTCCCTCATTAGACTAAATGAACTCGCGCAACTTCATTCATAAACATGACTTCATTGGCTTGAACATGACGTAAGAAAGCAGAATGGAAATGTTCTAAGGCGAATAATTCTATGGTATTAATTATAACAAAATAAAATATGGAATTCAAATTCATGAAAGCGACGAACTCTTGTAATCAGTAACTGATAGCATGTGACTGTGTTATCAGCGTACTTCTAGTCTCGTTCTCCTCTCATCAGTAAGCTCGCTGACAGTGTTGTCAGTATCTAGTTCGTCTGCCAGCAGTTCTGATTCCAGTCGTGCCTCTTGTGTTACTGGTTCCGTAGCGTGTTTTTATAATTATACGGTTTAGTGACATGATGCAAGCGAAGTAAAAGACTCTTCTCGAAAATATTTACAGTACTATTTAAGTGATCTGCTGCATTCGAAGTATCAAACTCGTGTTAAATGTGATGTGTGGTACATGTAAAATAGCTTTATTTTAGTGACTTGTTGAAGGACGCACCTCATAGTACAAGCATTACCAGCGTACCTGCATATCAGTATGGTTCCGGTTTTGCAGTCTACTGTTTACGTACTACGCACCTAGTGGGGCAGGTACAATGCTGGTTATGTTTATAACTTTGCTCTTGCTCAATGAAGCCTCAGCAGTTATGGTGTCTCTCATCATCTGTTGAAGGACTTACCGTATGTCCCAGACGTAAATACACTGCGGCTGCTCTTTTAGCCGACACATTTATTGACCGAAAATCTGTCACTTGTCGCTGTGAAACTGATTTGTCGAAATGTGAACGCTGAAAACATTATTTTGGATAAAAAAGTACTTTCATGTTGCAAGAATGTCGTGAACGTAATCTTTAACCATCGCTAGAGAATAACATTTGTTATGAAGAAGCTGGTTTCTGTTTTGGGAAACCGTATTTTGAGCGAACAATATTTCAATTACAATCTCTCCAGAAATTGTGCGTAAGATGCTTTGAGTTTTGAAGGGCCTTGTCATGTACAACTCGGACAATATGGAAGGGGCAATACCCCACGAGGGTGCGGTGTCCAACCGCTTCTCCCAGGACCCTTCCTTCTTCATCGACGTGTTCGACGGCAAGCTGCACCCGTAAGCATGTGTGTGTGTGCTGTGTTTGTGCAGCTCCAGCTGAAGAAAGCTTGTGTTGCTCCCACACAAAGTGACCCTTGAGGTCATCGTGTACGCCTAGATCAGTATTTCAGTGTTCTTGACAGTATTCTTGAATTGAAAGACAGTCGCTCTTCGTGCACGTCACCAGACTAGCACGCATTTTGAATTCCCGTGTAACTTGATGATGAAATAGTACAAACTGCTTAAAAACGCTCAAAAGTTTCACTTCTATTTATGCTGCCAGACTATTTTCACCAAAATTTCTAGCGCTGCGGAGATAATAATTTATCGTTTTAAACTTCTTTTTATAGTTTTTAAAACTTTTTTGAATTGTCTGCAAAATTATACTTTTTTGTTCTGATTCTAATATTGCTAAGGGGTTGCCAGTAAAAGCTATTCACTTGAGACTGTTCGCTTGGCAGAGAAGAAGTGACGTCCTTCATTTTATAGAAGTAATCTTGAGTTTGACGCTTAGCAGATGGCAGTCAGCCCTCGCTCCCTGCTGCTCTAAACTTAGATGCCTTCTTGCTTCAACCCTCACAAGGATGCGGAGGCTGGCGCTTGTTTGTGTGCAGGTTTGGTTTTTCGCGCGAACGCTTAGGCCTAGCAAACGCGGGGCAGCATCTCACATCAGTAGTTTGTAAGTTTATTTTTTGTCATGCTTAGTATACGTGACTCGCTGTTCTTAGGCAAAACGTACCAGTAATGGAGTGTAAGCTATAAATGAAATCAGTGAATGCTACTCTGAAAGAGGTTTTCTATACCAAGAAAATTTACATAAATGTTAACACACATTATCATGCGTTGTTTGCAATCATTTTAACTTGACTTTAAGTGGCTCTGAGTCAACGTGGTGACAAAAATTTGGCCTGCGTCCAAACATGGCAAATGCATTATAGGATTTACGATAAGTAATGTATTACACACAGGTTCATAATGAATTGATTACGCTATAGCATTGAAACGTTTTTTTTATTACTTCTAAAGGCCGGTTCCAGATACTCGTAGGTGAATGTTCTTCCATTATTTCTTCCAACACTTCACCCTGCGCCAAATGCACTCATTTCGGTTGCCATTTTGTCGTTGGCCTCGGAGAACTAGTACCTGCTTCTGTACCAGCGGAAATTGGAACGACCGGACCAGCACCGTTCCGGCCTTCTGTTTTCCGCGTCGTTGCCTGCTGCGCCTCAATGGCCGGCCTACCCTCAGAAAAGGCTGCTGCTGGGGGTGCGCAGAATCTTTGAATTATGCAGCATTTGTGTCTCGTTTTCCCTTAATTACGACTCAATGCTAACGCAGCAGCATTAAGTATGATGTAAAATCTCTCGACAAAATTTGAAGTGAATGCGACGAAAATTTTCTCTATAGTTCTATAAGAGAATTTGTATTACTTGAATTATTATCATTTTAGCATGTAGTAAAAAAGGACAAAGATGAGGCATTTTATATTACACAGTGTGTCTGTTGTGTTACAGACTAGAACTTCAGCACTGCACGTTGTGTTTAGAGTTTTTAAATTTCTGAGTTTCAATATGTATTCGTTAAACATGTAAATGTTACTTAAAAATCATGTTTATGGTTCTTTTCCTTCATTTAACTGCGAATGTAGCTGTGCTGCATTTTTTTCTAAAAATGTAACTCTGAAAACTTACCTTTTTAAGAACTTTGTGCGTTCGGAAGTCCAATGTTGCTGCACGTCTCATGTTTTGCCATTTTACTTTGATTTTTTGGAAAAATTACTACGTAGGACTTGCGTCACATTGCACTGGCTCGTTGCGTCTGTCCTTGATTTTTATCATGGTGTTCATTCCGACTCATTCCTGTCAGCACAATCACTTCTTACACGGCCTCCTCTTACACGGCCTCCTCTTACACGGCCTCCTCTTACACGGCCTCCTCTTACCCTGTATCGAACGGCGGGGCCGCGATGCTCCACACAACTGCAGCGTTGAAGTCTTCCTCTCCCTTCGCTGTGCTGTATTTTAAGCGCTGTTGTTTTTTTTCATTTTAACTGCTGTACTTCTAATGCAGTTAGCACGTTTTGGCAGCTCATGTTGCTTTTTGGCCTCTCTGGCTCGTTTGTTTATTTATCACAGTCGTCGCATAGTTCACTTGTTCCTCCTTCACGACGTGTTTCTTGCAGTTCGTGCTGCCTTTTTCATCTCTTAACATTTTGAATGACAATATCAGGAGCAGAGTTCTTAAAGCATCGTACTCTGAGCTGTAATCTTCCATAAAATTTATTCTCGCTTCTCTTTTTCGATTGCAGGACCTCAAAACTATCGTAGACGTAGACCCTACAACTCTATAGTTGTAGGGTCCCTACTATCGAGAACCCTACTATCGAGAACCCCTTGCTGGTGGATGGAATGAAACATGAAGGGAGCTTTCTCCGCTTTGCTAATCTGAGCCGTGTGTGTGTGTGCGCGACAACGGTGTGTGCTAGCAGTTATGTTATGAAGGTAGTAGCTACACAAGGCGGTTTAGGCCTGAGACTACACACTACTCTACTGTTACTGCACTGTTGTGTATTGTGTTGCTGTTGGTGCCATCATTGCTGAACTCCTGAAGCCATTCCAGCACGCGTCATCTCCCACTCCACCACTCCAGCACGCGTCATCTCCCACTCCACCACTCGTCACCTCCCACTCCACCACTCCAGCACGCGTCACCTCCCACTCCACCACTCTACACGCTCTCTCCTGCTGGTGCTGAGGTTATTGTCCTCCTCAGTAGCGTTCCTCGTCCTCATTGTTTCACGCGTCTTGATGGCGCAATACACTGCATGTTCTCACTACAATGATTGCACTCTGCTTTTGCTACATCTTTTTGAAATGTTTTCCTTTCTTCAATTACCTTAGAAATCTCTTTGTGTAATACAAAATGATTGATCTTAAGTCCGTTGTTTAGAGTCAGCTTTGAGTCGTGGAATTTTATGTATTGTAGTTGTCAGCACCGTATTAAGGATGCGAATTTTATCATTTACGCGCAGCTGTACAAAGTGCATGTTCCTCTTGCTAAGCTCAAGTAAGACTAACACGTATCATGAAGTAAATAGTTTCGTTACATTAAAATTGAATGTTTGCGCACTAAAAAAATTGAATAAGCTTGAATATGTTAGCATTTATGGTTGACGAGGTGTCACAGTGTATTACTTTTAGAATTTGTAATCAAGCCATTGATTTTAAGTTGTCCCCTCTTTGTGTATTATTAATAGAATAAGTCTTCGCCTAATTAGCTGCTGTATTGCATGGCATGGGAACAGAAAGCCTTCATTTTCCCGTCAGATCGAAGATATTTCTTATTCTTATTGTAATTAGCAATAACTCAGTGTGGGTCTCGTGTTAATTGAGAATCAATTTTATGATGGGTTAATAATATAATAATACCAATGATAGTATGCATAAAATAACTTGAAATTCTATTGGTGGTTATGAGTTTATGATGTGCAGGTATAACGTTATGGAAGATATTATGGAGTTCTCACTAAAACTTCTTGAAGAAAACAGTTAAAAAAAGCAAACAAGTATTGGTAAACATGATGGAGATGCTGAATGGCTGTAGCTATGCAGGGTGTAGGAGAGAAGTACTCACTTCATGCCTTCATTAGTGACATCCTGTCACGATCCTGCAGATCCTCTCCGCTGCTCTTCCTTGATCCTGCAGATCCTCTCCGTGCTCCGCTGCTCTTCCTTGTCTTCTCTCAGATTTACTTCTCCATCACACAAGTTGTATGTGCCAGAGTTCAGTTAAATGACTGACACACAGAAGTTCACACAACCCTCAGGCGCTTTTGAAGTGTCATTTTTATTCACTGTAATTTTCTACTGTCGCTCCTTGATCATATTTTCTTCATTTTCTGTTAGTCATCGGAGCTGTAGGAGATGCGCCTCAAGGAGCTGTGCCTCAAGGAACTGTCTTCAGTTTGTCATGAGTATCTTACCAGTCTTTGATAGTAGGCTGAGAGTGTCTGGATAGTAGGCTGAGAGTGTCTGGATAGTAGGCTGAGAGTGTCTGGATAGTAGGCTGAGTGTCTGGGCTAGTCTGAAATTGCTAATCTCACAATCAAGTCAGGAATGCTTGTTGAAGGAGTCTGCTTTCAGTTCAGTTGTCGGGCTCTGTCTTACTTTTCCCCCCTTCTTTATTTCATATGAGAAACTTTCGAATCTTTCCAGACGGTTAGTTGGGCAATTACACAAAATTACAAATGGTTAATTGGGCTAGGAAATTTTTTAAACCAGTCCCTGAATGTTCTACATGTTCGCCATGCATTACACAGACACCGTCGTGATACATAAATTCACCTTGAACGCCCCTCCGAACTGTCGTTCACTAGTCACAGCTGCTGTGATTCTGTTTTTGAGGTCATCCAGATCTCAAAGCTGCTAATGGTGTCACTAAAACACAGTCTTTGATGTATCCTCGCATGACAGAACCGCACTGTTATCTCTGGGAATATGTAGGCCATAAATGTGGTGCCTTGTTTTTACCTTACGACCTGTCTAAATTGAGGCTGCGTTAGTTGAAACGAAACTTGAAATTCATTGACCGTCTTTTCATGTAGCGTACCATTCACGAGCGGAGAGTGATTGCAAACTTGCAGTCATTTAAAAACTGGTTCGTTTTTTTGAGACTCCTCAGGACCAAGGATTTAAGCTACATTTTAAAATGGTATTCAACTGTATAATATTATAGAAACCATCTTTTAGCTTAACACGTAAAAGTATCACTTAAGCTATAAAGTTTATGGAAATTATGAACAACTAAGTAATCATCTCGGTCTATTTTTTCTCCTCAAAACAAAGTTTTTTATGAGACATTAAAAACCTGGTGAAACGATTGAAATGGGTCATTGAAAATGAAAGAAATTCTTGCCAAGATTAAAAATTAGTAATATATGATTTTTCGAACTTGAATATGCTATCAAGAAAAAACCGTATCACTTTATTTCTAACCTGAAATTTATGTGTATTTCAGTGTGTGTACATTCTGTATGTAGCTGCTTATTCTTAGTAACCTGTTTATGGTATTGTAGCAAAGATTATTCCTAATAAATTACTTCCTTACATTTCCTTAAAATTGCACATTCCCTTCTCGGGATTATCGTTTTACAGTTCGCGCTTGCATGGGGCATTTGTATGCAAATAAAAATGAATTTTTTTCACGATGATATCCTTTGCCTTTATATTTTACTGACCGTATTCATTGTATTTCTTTTATTCATTTGTTTGTGATGTTTTTCTTTTACAGGCGCAGTTCTTTAAGTCTTGCTATGCTGCAAAATCGATCTTTTTTTACGGTTCCAGGGTTTGGTGTGGTATCTTCTGCATTTGTTCTGTTCACGTGAAGCTATCATTGTGGGTGGTGTTTTGTGTGAGGCTTGTGTTGTTGGTGTGTGAGGCTTGTGTTGTTGGTGTGTGAGGCTTGTGTTGTTGGTGTGTAAGGCTTGTATTGGTGTGAGGATTATGTTGCTGGTGTGTTAGCACCATATTGTTGCAGCCAGTAGCGCTAGGGCAGAGTGGGTCACTGACTTCTTGTATTGTGCCTATGGCCGCATATCGGGCGCAGTTCGTCCTCAACTGCCTCTGCTCCGGAACTTTCTCAATAGTTGTAATGTGTTGTGTCCTATTTTGTGATCTAACATCTGTGAATTAGTGCAGTGATCGCTAACTCTGGATACCGTGCACGTATACAGTACGTTGTACGTTGAAATGTACGCGCATGCGGTCAATATAAGTCGTAAAATCTTAAAAGGAATAAAGAGAAAGCAGACGAAATTATTCGTTTCCATCTACAAATGCGCTAAACTTAATCATAGATAAAATTAGCCGTGCAGATACATTATTTAACCGTAGATAAGTCAATAGTAACATCACAAGCAGGCAATTTATCACCCACGGTATTGCTTTACTATAATAAACTTTGCTACCGCTTAGCTCTACCGTACTAAACCTTACTACAACTCCCTAATCAATTGCACTATTGTTTCATCAAAATGCTTGCTTGGACTAGGAATTCGTGTTCATTGACCTGCTCCGGTGGAAATTTCTCATTTACAAATCAGTAAAGAAAAGACGCTTCAGTACTTCGCTACAAACTATAAAAAGTTTTTTAGTGTCATGATTACAGCAGTTTTAAACCTGAAAATACATAAACTTTGATTATTACAAGTTTATTTAAATAAGCACAGTAGAATGTAGAGTTTTTTGACTACAAATATTGAATGCGGACGACAGTATCGAAGTCTAACCCACCCGACTGGTTTATTATAATAACCTGCGACTACACAGGAGAGCTTGTGCGCCACTCCGTTGAAATGTGTCCCAGACAGACGTAGTAGGCGAGAGCAGCTACGGCTGTCCATACAGATCCTGCCTTGCATTCCAGAGGCACTCGCTGCACCGGCTAGCATGTCAGAAGCCCTTATCTCGACACTGCTCCTATGCTATAAAAACTACGGAGGCTGGTGCTGACTAGGGTAGCTGGAGTGCTTGCCTAACGCTTCGGTCACTGGCGTCTGGTGTTAGTGCAAGCGTGCTACAAAACGCTTTGATGATGCGTGCAGTCGCTTTGATATTTAGGCGAGGCAATTCTCGTGTAGTTCACACTATTTCTGTTCGTGCGAGAAAATTCTTAGTGAGCATTTGCCACAACTTTGCAAGTACAGTTTAACACCGTGTTTTTTCCTGCACATGAATTACAAGCAGTTGATCTCGTGGCCCTTTGTTGACGTGTATAATAAGTAATTGACTTTACTACTTAGAGCATTCATCTCTCAAATGCTGTTCAGTGATCGTAATATTCTTCGTAATCCAAGTGATGAGTTTTATCCATAAAAGCGTATTTGCTGGAGCATGAAATTCCTACCCAGTCATTCTCAGCAAAATTAAAGCTCTATTCTATTATTAAAGAAACTCTATTCTTCTATTAAATAGAAGTACCTACGTGAAAGAAAGACGCATTTAGTACTGTTCCAGGCATTTCATCGCTCTGATTCATCATCTTGGAAATTTCGATGTAAATCTTAAGAAATACAACGAGTTTCTCGAGTTTCCTGGAGCATTGTGCTACAAACACATCGTCTGTTATTTCTGCACTATTCGCCACTACTCAAGTAGCCTTCAGTGTATTTTTCATGATTCTTATTCTCTGTAATTTATTAATAGGATTACGTATAAAAATCATTGGAATTCTCGCTGTTGTAATTCAAGTGGCTAATTAAAGTTACAAAAGTTTGTGTGTTACTTATGAGGTCGTTCAACTTACGATCTCAAAAACTGACAAAACTTTAGTTGTAGAAAATTTGACACTCTGTATTAGGAACACGTTGAGCTGGTGTGCGGTTACTTGCATCTGCGAACATCCTCGTTAGTGCTTGCACAAGCTCACTCTGCAGTTAAATTAACAAACTTCAGTTCTGCTTGCTTAACACGGTTGAGTGGCTCTCAAACTCGTTTGTATTTGAAGTCAGGTCTTTTTCGATTTAGTTTGAATTTATTGAACGAGTCTATTATGTAGCAAAGCTTCATTTGCTATTGTAGACGAATGTTGTAAGCGTAGCACTAGCTTCAATTGAAGAATTGAAGCCTGCAAAAAAGTTTTAATTTATGATATTTACATTTTAAATGGCAAAAAAATGTGTACGTTCGAATTTTAGTAATGTGGACTACATCTTCACAAAACTGCCTCAATTGTGTGGGCAGCTGACGCAACTTGTACGTGTCCAGGGTAAGTTGCCAGTTTGTTCTGTTTTTCCCCTGCTCTCAAAACTCAACTGCGACTGCAGCTCGTGTCATATGGAAGCCTGTTCAGGACGATTGTTTGATGCTTGATTTCGATGAGATAATTAACGATTAGCCAGTTCCTCATTTGTTGAAATTTTCCTTCAAAGCTATTTTGATCCATTTTACTATTATATATCCTTTATTAAGTACAGTAAATTTATCGATGGCATTCTTTAATCTCATCTGGTATGTATTCATTAGTAGTTACCAGCAGTACATTTGACGTCACATCATAGTGTCTCGACACGCGTCCCAAGTCCTCCGCGAGAAAATTTTGAATTCTCCTTCAGATTAATTTCCGTTGGAAAGTTTTCACATGTACCTTCGTGGCTTAACATATTTTATGTGCAATTTGCGTGCTGAATAACGTTGATTGTAATCATAAGAACACAAAGTTTTTAAATGGAATTTTTAACTGCGCTAAGCTCAATGTCAGATCACTCTCATTGCTTCTAAAGTACACATGCTACCTGTGCGTCCAAAATTTAGTTTTTAACGATATTAAGATACTTATTTTAAGAAGCATGCATAAATTAGTGCAAGAATTTGGCTTCGCCTATTTTCACAGTAAAGACCACCTACTTAAATTTTCTTCTATAGTTTGCCTGTAGTAATTTGACACGAGGCAAACCAAACAAATTTTAAAAAGTGAACCTTGTTTGAACGCATATTTTTCATCCATTTTGCTTGAGAACAAAGACAAAGAACTCAAGTAACTTTAACTTAGTTCTAATAATTTCTGTCGACGAAGAAGGAGCGACCGTTTGCGTCGGCCAACGCTGTGGTGCTCGCCAATGTGCTGGGCGTGACGACCGATACAATGAAGCCTTTGTTCTGTCTCCATAAACAATCTCACCTCACTTCAATAAATCTCTGTTTTAGCTTTGCCCCAAATTTGTGCTTGCTGCGTCGTCGAGTGCCGCCACCGCGCCCTGTCTTGTGCTCCTGAACTTGATCACTGTTTTGTTGAGTCCTCCACGACACCGTGGATTTTGGCAGAACTTTATATTTCTGCTGACGTTATTAAAGCGGTTCGAGATTAACGTTCCCCCACGCAGCTGATGTAATAGTAATATGACTCATAGTTTCATGAATAACCGAGGAGGAGCTGACTCATTGTTTCTATAGTTCCGTGCATAACTCAATAATACTCGCGGTAAATTACTGTTTATAATTATCTACATAATCAAGCAACGGCTGTAATGGCAATACCTATCTCTTACATAACTGAACAAAATTCGAGGGTAATAATTTCTCTGTCTATTTTTTTTGTAGTGATGTATCCCAGCTTATGAATTGAAGTAATATTAAGTGTGGCGTGAGTAGCCTTACGATGATTTCAATCGTGTGTTGTCTGTCCTCCGTTAGATTGAACTTTTTGGGAAAAGGTGCTCAAGTTTTATGAATACCTGTCTTATTTCTGCTGGAATAGACAAAAATTATTTAACACATATCTAGGAATAATTTGTCCTTTTGAACTTCATTTTTATGTTCTTTTTCACGTGCCTTGCCTATAGTTGTAAGAACAAAGAATGTATGTACAGCTAGATTAACTCAATACGATACTGTGTTCTTTTTTTCAGACAATTTGATTTCGCTAAAAAGTACTTCATTTTTGAGATTTTGCTGTAGTCCAACCGTAAAAGAAAATTTATGCTATGAGTACAAGTTATTTCGCTTAATTAATAAAAAGCCTCAATTTTTTGAGTTTGATCATTAGATTTGGCAGGTTCCTCAATATGAATAGCACACTGTAAGTAACTTCTTCATCAAAATCAATGTGAAGAATTGACTTGTAATTCATTTGTATGTAAAATCTATGAATGAAGTTTATATGCATTGTTGTTTCTTCTCAGAATACTTTACAAAATTGAAATACGGAAATGTCTAGTGCAGATATTTTGTTTTATCGTTTGTTATGGATTACGTCTTATAGAACCTTGTGCCGTTCAAATGTTGACTTTAAGTCCAAATGCAATGAAGTTTGCAAATAATAGAATGAATAACT
Source organism: Trinorchestia longiramus (assembly GCA_006783055.1). Taxonomy (NCBI): domain Eukaryota; kingdom Metazoa; phylum Arthropoda; class Malacostraca; order Amphipoda; family Talitridae; genus Trinorchestia; species Trinorchestia longiramus. Next base: position 336,600 of record VCRD01000206.1, on the reverse strand, counting down.
TCAAACAGAGCGTGTTAGTACATACACATTTGTAAGCTCAACTGTATCCACAAACTTGTGTTCATTTCTGAAGTGAGAGGGAGAGACCTGCCCTCTGTAGTGTAATCTGTTCGTGACTTGGAAAGCAACATGCCGCCATCAATCATCTGATAAATGGTGTTGATGTTACGCTGAGTAATCAAGCTTACTGTCCTTGACTTAATCAGCAATGTTTCTTTTCCCCTTCATTGGGGTCATGTTTGTGTAGTGCTGATTGATTCCGAGGCTCACGTTTCAATGATAGAGCTTATCCTCTTAAATACAGTTGGACGTTAAAGATCCTCCAGCATGCTGCCAGATTTCGCTGACGTTTAATCTTGGCTATTTCGCACTCGCTGGGGTATACGTACTATATCACCTCAGGGTCTAATAAAGGACTGTTTTCCTTCGTATCAAGGGAACCTATCACTCATTCTCGGTGGTGGTTATAATCATCAAAGTTCGTGATCATGTTTACTGTCGTCAGCAGAAACTGAAAACCACGCTTTCCTAAGGAGTCACTCATTCCGCTGAACCGTATTTTTTTGTTTATTAGCTTCTCACTATTGCTTTTCTAAATGTCGTTGAGTTGTACCAAAAATTAAACCCTGCTATCTACCTGCAAGTGCACTCCTGTTATGTAACGTGACAGATTTAGAGTTAAAATTCATTTTTATTTTTGAACTTAATTTCTTTTTCTCATCACTTTGTGTGGGTAGGTATTCAACGTTATTACATTGTGCAAAGGTTGTTATATTCTTTTCCTTTTACTCCACCGTTTTTCGTCTCCGTTGAAGACATTGCAACACGGTGACACATCGTGTTTGTTGCTACCCCAAACTCAAAACTGTATTTATCTATTGGTGTTGTTGACGTGTTTACTTTTTCTGTTAGTTCGGCTCTAAATCTCGTGGCTCTAAATTGAAATTGATTGTTCTTGTACATTTAATTATCAACTTCAGTGGATCACTTTTTATTGTTATGTGTAGTGTAATAAATCTGTTCTGTGTAGAAACTCTTTTATGCGCTTACTGTTGACGCTGATTTATTACTAAGCATATCAGTTGAATGTCATGGCCACCCGTTTAATTCAATCACCCATATTTAATGATAGAAGATACGAAAACTCCAACGGATATTACTAAACGCCTAAAAGTTAACAAAATGCTCGTCTGGATAACTTTGAAGCGGTTCAAAGGAACTGGAGAAGTAAAGAATAGGTTTGGACAAGATCTTCCTCGAACGGTCAGGACCTCAAAAATAGTCAAATTCACCAGAGGAAAGCTCGGAAGAAACTTAGAGAGCTCTCAAAAATGTGGCTAAAGGAGGGAATGTATTCATCGGAACCATATACACCGTTCGTCACAAAGACTTGAAGACTTTTTCTTACAAAATTAAAAATAACAGCTGTTACTGGCGAAAACAGTGGTCAAACGTGTCTCATGAACTGAAATCCTTTTCTCTCAAATGGGCGAAAGAATGCTACCAACCCTTGTGTTCAGTGACGATAATTTTTTTTATGTCTGGCAAAAATTTACCGTACAAAATGGTTTATTTAGGTCTGGGACTGGTGAGATTGACTCCAGGGTAGTTACTCGAGGACGATGAGAGGCGTAAGTGATGGTTTGGGCTGCGATCACTGAAACCGGTACAAGTCCATTGGTTTTTGTGGAAGAAAGGGTTAAAATTAAACAAAAAAATAACCGCAATGACATTTTTACAGAGTAATTGTTGCCTCGTGCTATAAATAATTTCAAAAAGCGCCTGTGGTCATTTCAGTAAGTGAGCTCTAAATCTTTCCGATTACGCCATATGGTAAACGTACGCGAAAGAAACACGAGTTTAATATTTGAACAATAAATCATCTAATTTGTGATTCTTATCTCAAATTGAGTCATGAACTCTAGCATAATGATTTCCACAGCAGCCGAGAACTTTGATAACAAATACTTACCTGATAAATTGTAAACTTCGGAAGTGAGAAGAATGAGTTATTTCAAATGATTATCTAAAGTATATTCTGCTAGGTGCGCTGAGTGCAGTTTTGCTGAGTGCGTACTAGTCAGTCAGTGGCTAGCTCAGTGTTCCAGCAGGAGCGGAATACTGGACTCGATTTAACATCTTGATGCCGACTATTCCGGCTGGAAAGTCAACTTGCCATGTCAAAAAAGTTATGATTTCAATACTCTGGAGGGTATCATTACAAATGGAATGTAACCACGACTAGGCGAGAAGTAAATGGATTCGTATCACGACTCGAATCTCATTCTAATGACAGTATTATGCCTCATTGTATTCTCCATGGGATGTATTAACAAAAGAACTTGCTCAAACGTTAAAATTCTTACATTCGTTATGAAAATGGACTCTTCCTCGTAGAAAAATATCTACCATTTCTTAACGAAAAACTGATGACAAGAATATCAATAAGACTCGTATGGTGTGTTGTAGTCGTTAGTTGTGCGTTGTGTTCATCATTGAAGCCAAGCTTCAGATGCGACACCGTGGCTGCTAATGAGAAGCTGATCTTATTTACATTAGTTATAGGACTACGGACGTTTACGTTCTAATGCTCAGGACTATTGTACCATAAAATAACGGAATATACGGCTCGTACATTGTGTACACTTACCAATCAATGTCAGTGGTTCTATTGAGTGAGGTTCTGCCTGAATTTTTGAAATTCCTTATGATTAGGTTACTGCGGACTGCTTGTTTGTTAGGCATGTTACGAGTAGATTGGTTGAACATCATACCTGCATTAGAACTATTACTCCTGGTCCTATATTCTAAATTCGACATGATCATAGTAGCACGGTCCGTAGTACAGCTCAGGTGCTGGAGCAGTGTGCCATGAAAGTAAGGGGGAGGACCGTGGCTGCTGAGCAGCTCACCGCTTCACTGGCTTGCGAGTGCCTACTTTTTGTGAGCGACCTGCTCTGAATTCCAGCCATTCTTAGACACCTGACGTGTCTCTTGCATGCCTCCATACCTCCTTTCATTCTGTGCTTGCATCCTTTAATATAATTTTCCTTGAAAATACAGACTGGAAAGATTTGAGTTGAGTGAACCAGGTTCAACGAAGCGGGAACCCTGAAGGTGCAATGAACTTTACCTGTGTTAAAGAGACAGCGGCGACTTGACATGCGCGCACCGTGCCAAATGTTTTACTACTAGCGTGTGCGGCGGTGCCACATGTGTAGCACCCGTTCTTTGCTTCTCCAGCTCTACAGATACACAGGGCCTGTTTTGGCGTTTCTCTGTTCTGCCTTGCGCTTATGGGTATATTATGCCGGCATAGTTGCCAATGACGTCTGACATCATGCTTTTTGCTGCGACTTTATCGTATTTCTTGAACTTACAGGAGTAATACTACGCAGACATCTTTCACGTACTGACATCGCCTTCGAGCATTAAGTAGTTTCTCGTTTTTCCTGTCAGTGGTTATGAGGAGGCCTAACTTTTTATTGACATACGCCCAGGGTTCAAAATTGGATGTAAGTAGATTCGTGTGATTCATTACACACTTTTTCAACAGTTTCGTTCTTCTTCTCTCCAAGAATATCATAGGATAATTCTTTGTCGTACTGGATGTCATGCCTTATTCAACTCTAGGTATAAACTGTGTTGTTTATAACTAGGTATGAATGTCCATGAGCTTCGGTGACCAATTCTAATAATTGTGGTTTTCAGAAACGACATCTGAGTCTGTAGCTAAGATACTGTAAATATTAAACGAATCCTTACAAGAAAATGAGTTGGGACTGAAGTGTCCTTGTACTCAAATGGTGTGTAAATTATTGTGATTGAAAATATTTTTTTCCCCGGCAGGCACCTGCATGCCTTGCGTAATTTCATCGGCAACCTGGTGGAGCAGGCCGAGAAATCCGGCGGCTGCGAGTGCCACAAACCCCCGTCGCTGCTGCTCGTGGGGGTGAGTGGCGGAGTTGATGATTGTGAGCCTGCAACTAGAAGTTGTGGGTCACGGCCTCCAAAGTTGTCTAGAGCAGTTTTCTGAGTTACAGGCTACGATTGGTTTGTTCGAGGTTTGGTTCACACGATCAAGTGTTGTGAGTTGGAAATGTGTGCTTTGTAAATAATAGATTTGAGAATTGTAAATTTCGTCATTGTTAGTCCAATCGATATGCCTCTCCATCGCGATTTAGGTGCTGGTGTGAGTATATTCTTTTATTTCAGTTTGTATAACATTTGTAATTCCCTTTTCACGACAAAGTAGGCTTATATCGTTCATTCTGAATGTTGCACCTTGTAGATACCATGGTGACCATGTTGTGTTGTGTGAGCAGCCACCTGGAGCAGGGAAGACGTATCTGGTGAAGCAGATGTCGAAGGTGTGTGAGATGCCGCTGTTCGGAGTGCACACCCACCAAGTCACCAGTGCAGCCAGCATCAAGAAACTCTTCTCGCAGGCCAGAAACAACTATCCCAGCCTCGTCTTCCTTGACGACGTCGACAGCATCTTCGCTGATCACGACAAGTACGTAATCAAGTCCTGTAACTCAAGTCACACGTTCAGAATCTCAGTGAGATCGTGGAGAATAAATCTCGTCCGGAACCTTCTGGCAATTTGAGGGAATGATGGCCTAGCTTAGGGACTCAGGCCATGATATTTCTTTCTTGATCAGTAATCAAAACATAAAGAAACGTGCTGCGTGTCTACACTGAACTCAAACATTGACCAAGCGAATATTTTTTCTTTACTTCATGCACAGGATCCATGTACACCATATATCATTGTTTAAATGCATCTCTATAGCGAGATAATTGATTTGAAAATAAGTCAGCCTTGTTATTTACTTCAATGTAAACAAACTTTGTATGCAATATTTTTGCATGTTTTTCCCTAGGGTTCGAGGTCGTACGATTCAGAACAAACTATTTTGTGTTCTCTTCACGATTTGAGAGGAATGTATTCTGTGGGTCTCATCATCTATACCAATCCTGTATGAATACTGTTGGAAGCAGAAATATTACTACATTATTCAGATGCAAGGGCAGTCACTACATGACTAGTGTTTACCTATGAATAGGTGCGTTGACGAGGTTTGTTTTTAGCGTATCATGCTTAGCCTGCAATGCTTTGCTGCTCAAATCAAAGTATTTTCAAACATTTTTATTAAACCTTGAATAGATGTTTGCTCTGGAAAGTCATGTGCGTTCCCATTGATTACTAATGATGATATATATGTACTACTTTAAAGATTCTATAATGTTTTTATAATGTCTTTTTATAGATTGTCAGACAAAATGTACTCACTCTTTTATTGCTTATTACGTATTTTTTATTTTTACTTTACACGCAGTGACCCGAAATAAGAAAAAACGTACGATTCGCTATTAAGGAAAGAAATTAAGGTCATCAGAAAGTGTTATCGGAAGTACGAAAATGTCACGGAAGTGCGACATCAATTAGGACACAGTTCACAGATACCAAAATGCGACGCACATTGCTCGTATCAAAAATGTTTGAAGCAAATAGGAGTGTTCAAGAATTCCGATTCAAACTTCCAAATGAAATATTCCGAAGTTCATTGGTGTACTTAATCAGCTCTATTGGAAAGTGGTGAAAATCAGTTTGTGCATTTGCAAACACATAGAAATGAGTAGACGAGACAGGCATGCCATGATTGGTATGACATGCATGAGAAACGGCATAATCTGCCTGGTTTCCTTCAGTGTAAGTAGCTCAGTGAGCACTACTGTCACGAGCCTTGACTCGTCCTGCTGTCGTGGGAGGACGGGGACTTCTTCTCTTAGATTTAACCTCTATGACTTCATTTCTTTGACTAGAGACACTCACTTCCATGATTTTAGACCCAAGGATTCAAATTCACTCCAATTTAATATCTATTTCATCACAAGAATGGCTTGGTAAAGTTTTCTCACGATTTAAATAATGTCAATTTCAACGCTCGCTATTTGGTAACAGGAAATGATGAGATATTACCAATGGCCAATCTTATGTATTGACTCGATGTGACGCTAGTCTGCTCGGTTTGTTGTGGAAACCAAGCCATTCTTATGGAAGTAAATATGTGATCCAATATCTTTTACAATAGTGAATGTTGCATACAAAAGCGAAATGATTTCAATGAAGGAGCTTCGAATTCATTGCTAATATTTTTTTTTGTACTTACCAGAGAGCGCACCTGCACTCCACAGGTTCAGCAAATCCGAGAAGAGATTTTCTCGGAGCTGGGCCCCCGTAAACTGAAAATCCACGACCCCGAGTCCGCTCACAACCCTACACAACAGCTGGTGAGACGGCGACTACCTTCATTTATTTCTTTTCATGTCGTACGACTGACAACGTTCTCTCTTTCCGATGGTGTACTGACAACTGGTGATGATCTGGATTGTCGGGAACTCCATTGATATACAAGTAGTGTTCCCAGCAGTGATCGGGTGATGCAATTGTGCAAAAGAGAGACGCGCTGCCTTTGTGTCGCTTGTATGACAGTAACATGTTGATCTACCAAAAATAAATCGAAAGAGAAATCGTAAATTCACAGTATACGATAGTTGATATATATATTCATTGAAATCAGTTCAAGTGAGCTACCAGTTAGAGTTGTGTAATATGAACTGAAAATTTATTATTATTTGCTAGTTCTCTTTATCAAGAGGTACTGTTCACATACTAATGATTGTCACTTAATCTGCCCATCGTTTACAATTTGGATCGCCTACGACGTTATTCTTGCTAAAATCAGTGAGTGACTATCGTATAGAATTATAATTGTATATGGTAACCCCGCTAGTAGTAATTATTGCCGACAAGACGCCTCGCTGTTGTAGGTATATCGTCAGAAAGAGGATAGTTTTTTGCTAAAATGCTTCGACGTAAAGTTGAACACTTTAGAATTGTGTAGCTTTAAGTGCATTCTGCCTTATGAGGGTATGGTATTTAACTTCGTATGAGTAATGGCTAGGTGGTAAGGAAAAACACAGTGGAGAAAGGGAGACGAAGTTAAAACGGCTAAAAGCGGCTAATATATTATTTATAATATATGAATATATTTTATAATTAACCATTAGTGTTAAGGTAATAAATTCTGTGAACGATAGAAATATGTACCGGTGCACGCTTTATGCTGATATGGATTTGAAGTGTTCCAGTTAGAGAATTTAACCGTAAGTAATGGGGCCTCTGCTACAATTAAACAATCTTTTATTTCCAATCAAGTACACAGTACATAGACATTTAGTACATTGGTTTTTAAATTCTTAAGGTTAACATTCTTAAAGTAAGGATGATGGTGAGCTCCATGCGACGATCCTGGGATGTGTCCATGGGCGATGAGTTGAGGTCTTACCGATAAGTGCGAGCTCACGGCGTGAAACGAGAAACAGCTCGTATTCATTGCCGGGTTTCGAACCCGCACGCAGTCTTTCTGCACAAGCAGAGACCCGATACAGAACACGGGCCGCATACCACTCGATTACGGTGCCTGCAGCCAAGCTACTCACGGCACATGGACGTACACCGTCGATAAAGCGTTTACCAGTCATTTCAGCTTAAGGGTTGGATGTTACTACAGGATACACTAACATTTGAAAATTAACTTGTCTGCTGGATGCTATGGTCTCATTCTGTCCTACGAAATAAAATTGAAATCAAAATTGGGCTTTCGTTGTCAGAAGGCGAGTGATGTAATACGCATAGACGTGCTCAAGAATCTAATGGTCAATTTTCATTTGTCTCATTACCAAAAATAAAGAACCCATGACGGGCTATAGAAACAATGACTTATATTAGGTAAACTTACCTGCAAAAGTTACGGTACAGTTAGCAAGAATATTTTCATACACAATTTCAAATCATTTCTGTTTCAATATCTTGCAAAGTACAAAAATAATTTGTTATTGATAAATGAAATTTAATTCATAACACTTACGTATTTTGATATAATTCAATTTCAGTATTCAATACGTCAATTAAATGACATTTAAGTTTAGTTTGACTGAACTTTTGCACTATGTTCTTCTTTGCTGAGCGGCTTTACGAAGTCTTTGCCTGATCGTGCGTCTGATTATCGAAGTTGTTTACTTCACCTATTTTCTGTACTTCTGCAAGTTCATTAAATTATTTTTCTTCATTTCACCTACAGGAGTTACTCGCATTCTAACCTGACACTAATCAGTTTACAGACAAAGCTGTGATAAGAGAAGCAGGTCAGTCGCTCTGTTATCCTGTAGCACGCCTTTACTCGCGGTATGTGCATGATTGCTTGATGGAATGACACAAGTTTACTCGTGTGCTTCATGCTTGCAGGTACAGAACAGCCCTGGGGGCAGCAGCAGCAGCCGAGGATCATCCCGCTCCTCCAGCCTCAGTCGACCCCGTCCTTCCGCCCCTGAACTCAATGACTCCTATGACGAGTCTCTTTACCCTGACAATAACGGCATCATTGTGGTGGCTGCCACCAGCACGCCGTGGCTCCTCTATAAGGTAACGTCTGAAGTTAAAATTCTTGTCCGTGTCGGACTATACCCATGTTATGACGCGCTTGTGCTTTTTTCAAACCTTTAGTTTGCAATCTACTGTTAAAGTTGATAAATCTCAGACACATATGCATGATCTGTCTTCTATTTTATGCATTTTTCCGATATGTGTCCTTCATTGATCTAAATACCACTTTTGAAGTGGGCGCATCCCTGTCCCTCTGTTTAAAGTCGATACTGAATGTTCGGTACTCGTAACTTTTTTGGAGGGAAAGTTATTTCATAAAGATGTTGTTCAAGAAATGGCGTTTAAATTTAATTTGTTTGATCAAACGCAGGACCACGAGCTGTTGAGTCGGTTCCGGGGAGTGTACCTCGTGGGGCTGCCTGACAAAGGCTCTCGCTACACTCTGCTACAGAACCTGCTGAAAGAAGTTCACCACAGCCTCTCCGACGAAGATATCATGGAAATAGCTGAGAAAACTCAAGGGTGAGATATTTTCTAAACAAAATTTTAGTTTTGATGTATTTTTGTTGCTTATTATGTTGCCTAGATAGCTACTCCTTGATCGATCCGCTCATCAGAAGGTAGGTGAAGGACTTGAAAGTCAAAATGTTTTCTCTTCGATATATTTTATCTTAGACAAAGACATTCTGTAAAAATTGGCCACCTTTAGCTCCCCTTAAAAGCGAAAGACAATGTCTTCTCTCGTGTTTTTTACTCTACTGCCTTCCGGCGTAACTAATTTTTCCGAATTCTAACGGTGATTTTGAATTTGTAAGAATGGTACTTGCAGAGGAAGAGAGAGATGGAAAATTAACAAGGTAAATATTGTTAATCTTATTGATGGTTTACTGACGCCGAAGAGCCCTACCGAATGAGATTAAAATTGCAGTCATTAAGGGTTAAATTATTTTTAAGAACAACTAAACTTTTTCACTGTGTCTATGATACTTTATTCCTAAAATTTAGTTTTTTCCGCAACCTGGCAACTAATTCATTCATTCTCCCAATATAGAGGTTTTGAGAAGTTTTTCTCATTTCAGGAGCTTAAACCCTAAAGTTTTTTGTAACATAACAACGTTCCCCATAGCTTAGGAAGTCTGTACGAGTATTCTAATGCTCTTTACGACACAGGTTCACCCCCGCGGATCTGATGGTGGTGATGAAAACTTTGAGCTATCGCCAGTTCTCCTTCCTGTTGTCGATGGTGAACGGGCGTGAGGCTGACGGTGGAGGTCAGTCCATGAGTGGCAGTGACGGTAACAGCGGCTCCACCACTCCTTCCTCCGAGCTCACTGAGGTAACTCGTTATTTTTTTAGTAGAGAAATCGACTAAAGTTCTGTCGTAAATTCACGTTTTTATCATTTGATTCGATTAGAACGAGAAATAACACGTTCGAAGTTGATGTTCTTTGAATATTTCATCAGATCTTTAGTATCTGTTGTACGAACGAACTGTATTGACTCGAAGTGCCAGTTCTTTTTGGTCGCTTGCAATTTTTTACTTGATTCAACTTCAACTTACCTAAGACTGTTAGGATCCGAATATTACTGTCGCTCTTGACTGATTTGCATCTGTTACTATGTTACTAATACTTCAATTTGAAATTTCTCTTGAAGATTCACTGATGGTTTCAAAGCTAATAACGCATATATCACTTGGACAGACGGGCTCCGACACGGACATCGACGGCCTCAACGCGTACAGAGACCAGCAGAAGCGCAGCGGCTCCGTGGCCGGTGTCCTGGCGGCGGCAGCTGCTGGCTCTGCTGTTGCTGCTGCCGCTGCTTCTTGTGCTCCCAACAAATCCAAGGATTCTAATCCAGAGGCATCGCCTAAAGCCACTGCAGTTCCACCTTCTTCCCAGTCGGTGTGTACAACTTTGGAAATTGTACATGGACAGTTGTGATCTGTGGGTTTGCGTTTGTAAGCCTACTTCAAAAAAGTTATAGTTTTTGAGAATCTATTCAGTTTTTTTGGTTCTTCACGAATGCGCAATTCTGTTTACTAACCGAACTTGAAACAAATCGATAGTACTTGCATATAATAGTAATTCCTTATTTTAAATTTTGAAATTGCTGTTAATTAAGCATTGTTAATTTCATCAGGATGCACCAGTCAGCAGCTCTGGTGGAGAAGGCCTACTGAGCAGAGTTGCTGCTGCAGGTGTAACCACGGCAGCAGGTGTCGCTGCGGTGACGGCACTGCAGGGCGATTGGGCCACTGACAGCGAGGAAGAAGAGGAGGAAGAGTCTGGACTAGTTACTCAGAGAGTGAGTTTGCTTGCTGTTTCTAGACTCTCTTTGTACTACTTATACCATTACATTCCTGTTTTTTTTTGCCCCTTCGATTGTGATATTCATGCAGTTTAAAAGTGCAAGACTGTTCCTTAATGCAAAGCTATGAATTTTCATCCTAGTGTCCCCAGTTTTTATTAGTTATAAAAAGTTCAGCATAGTTTTACATCAAAGAAGCTTAATTAAGGGGTAAAAAAGACTAATTTTGTCAGACGACAGAAGAATCCGAAGAATATATGAACGAACGACAAATTTCAGATTCCAGCGATTGTATTTTTGACGTAAAAGTAAAAAAGATGCATTTAAAAAGTGCGAGATGGTTTGAATCGCTATGATTTAACCTTTTTCCTACAGCCTTCTATATCTTGGTTGCTTTTGTTTGTTTTTTGTAGTCCAAAGACGTGTCAGAATTGTACATTTTATTAGGTATCGAGTGTTTATAAATTTATTGACGGCTCTACATGCTCATGGAAATCTGTTCTACGTATTTGCTGCATTTTGTTGTCAAAATATTTCTAGAGCTGTTGAATGCAACGTATCTGAGGATTAGCTCGCGATGCTGATCAGTTCTCCTTACGCAAGCCACTTGATATATTTATAGATTCATGCTTCTATTTCATTATCGACTAAGGCATATGTGTCGTTACCGCAGGAACGGGCACCGTGTGAGAAAACTTCAGCATCTCCAGATTCTGGCCTGGTACAGAGCTCTGAAGAGACGCTGCCTAGTCAAACGGATGAGCCTTCTCTCGTTCCCCATCCGCATTCCACTAGTAATTCCCTTCCTTCAGCAAAGTCCGTTTGTGAAGCTGGGGATCCTCCTGATGATGGTTGCCGAGAGATTACACAGGTTCCTGCCGGATCGACATATGCCAACGAACGTGAAGGTGATGAAGAAATTGGCAATAGTAGTAATGACGATGGGTCTCGAGACACGTCTCTTCTTGACACGTCTCGAGAGTCGGCCGATCACACTGCCGTTTATGTTTTGGAGAATAATGCTTACGATGACGCCAATTCTACTCTTGATTCTATAACCAGTGAGGGAAATGTAGCCGATACAATCGACGCTACGGTTGGGCCACTTAGTGAATCACAATTTCAAGGAGTAGGAAATTCATCTAGATCACCTAATGTGTCTCCGTCTCACCTCGCGTCCAGCGGTAGTGTGTCACCTACGTCGCCTTCCCTGCACACTGACCGCAGCACTTACGATAACGTCTTACCTGATGGCGGTATGTACGATCCTGAGCCGTATGCTCGTGATACAGCCAATACAGACAAAACACACGATAGCCAAGGAGTGGATGCTACTGGATGCTCTGAAACTGAAGAGGTACTCGTGCACCCAGAACATAAAGACGCACCTTTCCCGACTGGAGAAGAGGTCTCAAGACCAGATGCTGAAAGTTGCGGAGATTCACCAATAGCCAATAATACCGCTTGTGATATGGCCGAAGGAAGCGTAGAACTGCACTACAGTGAACCTCCAGAACCCTTACGAGATGATAACATGGCTGTAGACAGTGACAGCGATAACGAGTCTCCGATGCTGAGACCTCGCCGTGTTGGATTTGCTGATAGACCTGTGGCTATCGGATCAATGTCCGATAACGGCTCCAATGGAGGGACCGGCGGTAATAACAACAATAATACGGGTGGAGGATACTCTGGCAGATCCTCTGGTCCTTCTCCGTTGGATATGGACTGTGGAGGAGGTGACCTGCCACCCAACATTACCCTAGATATGAATGGAACAGGAGGAGGTGGTGCCGATAATATTCTCCGTCAGCTGTTGTCGCGACCGCCCATGTCAGCTAATAACGGAGGAGGTAATCATTTTGTTCTATCTTCTCGATTACATGAAAGATTTATTTTAAAGATTCTATTTAATAGATTGTTGAACAGTCGATTGGCACCCAAATTTAATACATTTTTAGGTTTTGCAATGAAGGAATCAATTGAAATCATGTGCCTGTAGAGCTCATTATGACAGCCTACGAGTTTACGCGTCTTGTAGCGAGAACCAAGAATTCGATCTATTCGATGACTTCGAACTTTGTTAGACTTCAAACTAGGCTCAAAAATCTTGCAAAAAATTTCATGGTTCAATAATTAGAGTTCATGTTATATCCGTCTTGTGTTCCTTTCTCTGCAGTATCCCCGATGCAGCGAGCATCTCCTTCGCCTGGGTGTTCACCCACGCCCCCTGCCAGCCCTGTTCCCTCTCACTGCAGCAGCGGGGCTGCCACCCTTGCCAGCAGCGGCAGCGGACGAGCTTCCCCAGCTCCCGTTATGCATCAGGTGAGCATCACGCTACTAGCAGCTACTTCATTGATGAGGTACGTGTTCTGAATTTCAGCACCGTGCCCGATTCAAATCCTCCAAATTTTCTTGCATTATCGGGTTCATTCACCGAATCGACATTATAGAATAGAATCAGGCTATAGAAACGAACCTTCTGGCCCATACTTGGGTCGGATAATTACTTCGATAATTATTCGGTTATTTACCCAAGTCCCATGCCGTATATCTAGCCGCGTCAGCCATGTCGGCAGCGGGATTCGAACCCGGGTCTTTCCGCTCGCAAGCAGACTCGCTCACCAGTCGACCAAGCTGGTGATGCAGTCGACCAAGCTGGTGATCCAGTCGACCAAGCTGGTGATACAAGTTGTGAAAATTTGGTTTATCCCACAAGTTTTTGAAATATCTTTTTAAAATGTGTACTTATCTGCTTTTCATACTGTTTAGTCATGAGACTGAACAGTATGAGAAGCAGATGAGTACACATTT
>VCRD01000206.1:266728-321142 GCA_006783055.1 Trinorchestia longiramus | reverse complement strand
CCACCACCACCATCACTCGTCTAGCCCCGTGAACGGTCTTCAATCCGCTCCTCTCCATAACACTAACGGCGGTGAAGTGTTTGATCCCTCCAGTGCCATGGGTGGTCAGCCCGAGCACGGGGATGCGAAGCTTGGTCGGAGGAATTCACAGGTAAGAGCCAAGCATCTTCTCTTTCTACCATAATTCCATGGTCTATTCATAATTTAATGTTAATTATTTGAACTATGACTCTCAACAACTAGTGAGGATTCTCAACATTGTAGTGTAAATAATCAATTTTCAATAGTGAAAAAAATTGATAGGTTCAATGGCAAGGTAAAAAGATGTTTAAATATTTAGCAGCTAAGTAATAATTACGCAACGTACTCACTTTTCAGTTAATTCTTTATTCAAATTTATTTGCTTGGATTGGGCTTGATCATGTGCAAAAAAGTACTGTTGTTTATTTGATGACAACTCATGGAATGCTCTACAGCGTGCACTAGCGGTTTACAGTGGCAGGTATTTCGGCAACGAATGAGTAATGGAATTACTGTTAAATCTTCAATTGAAACTGAATTTCAGACCATATAATAGAATATAGCGACAGAAACGAGCCGATTGCCCATTCTTGGGTTGCTACCTAAGTACCATGTCATCTATGGCGAAGTGTTGGATAGTGTGGTTAAAAAGAATGTAACGTGTACACTTTGTTTTCTGTTCACGTACCGTTATAAGTTCATTTGTTTCGAGCAATAAGGGGGCACAAAATAATTCATACAGTGGCCAAAGCACCAAAAAAAAGTAGCCGAAAAAATTTCCCTTATTATTCAAGTTGACCGAAATTGCCTCACAAACGAATTCAAGAAATGTATGGCCATTCCGATTAACGACGTTTTGGTAAATATTTATTTTCAAGTTTAGGTGTTAGAGAATATAATATTGTTTCGTTGTAAGAAAATAGCACGTGTTGGCAATGGAGCGAAATAAAAACAGCAAGGTACTTAATTTACTCATTGTTTATTGTAAGAAAATAGCACGTGTTGGCAATGGAGCGAAATAAAAACAGCAAGGTACTTAATTTACTCATTGTTTATTGTCACTGTCAGCGAGGTGCTGGAGTAAAGGTCATCAGCGGTCTAGGAGCTTCTGCAGCTGCTACTTCTGCCGCTGTCGACACCTCACCCCGCACTGCGGATCCTGCCAGGACTGTCAGCTCTGTTAATGGTAAGTCAATTGTATGTTTCTTTTAAAGCTATCTCATTCCCGTGGCGAGAATGTCTGGGTAGTTCATTGTGACGCAGACTTGCACAGCGCCGTCAATAGTCTGACCAAAAAGTACATCTTTTTCAGGATACGATGAAGAACATTGAGATAATTCGTAGATTATTTTTTATCTTGCAAACACTCAAGTTGGGAAAAAATTTTACAGTTTTATTTCGGGTGTTTCGACAAATTTTTAGTTATTTTTACTTACTATTCTGAAGATGCAGAGCGTGATCATCAAGTACCTGCTTTTTCTGAAGATATGAGCATTGACTTGGATCATTCATATTGATAATTATCAGTATGTTTATTCATACTTGTGTGCATGTAAATGTTGAATTGCTTATATGCTGTAAATATAGAGTATCACCATCATTACAGAGATCAAATGGCTTTCGTAATGAAATTAAGAAATTTATTAAATGCATTGTTCTTGAAAGTTTGTTTTTTAACTAATTAAATGGCGTTTTAGAAAAAGGAGTTCAGTTTTTGAATATTAATAAATATATATTACTACCACAGATATGATATCAGAGTATTAGAGGTAATCAAGTGAAGCATGTCCAAATAAAGGTTGGAAACCCCTGCTGTATGTGAACTGAGACTAGAAATTCTTCGGTAGCCGAAGACGCTCAAGGAGAGAGCAGACGAGGTGTCCCATACTCGAGGTCTAGCAGTTGACCCCATATGAATGTTGGACAGAGTAGAGCTTTTTACTCATTCATTTCTCGTTGCAATGTCTGGCGCTGCCTTCTCATCATCATCAGTGTATGGTTCTACTGACTCTGATCGATGGCATGAATAATGAGGAGGCTGTTAGAAGCTACCGCTTATGAAGAGACCACTCTTGTACTTGAGTGAAAATGCCTGAGTATTCTAGTGGGTTGCTATAATTGTTTGTAGACGAAAATATTTGCTACAATCGAGACATGGCATAATTTTTCTTGGATATGTAACGTTATGAACAATCAAACGAATATTCAAGTATTTTTAGTTCTATAGTCTTTTAGATTATTTTGGATTACAATTCTAGCCCGATTATCTCTGGAATTTATACCTTTAACACAACAGTTTTTTGACTTATTCTAATGCCTAATCTTATGTCAGACGACGACCTGGCGAAGCTGGTGGACGCACTGGAGATGCACATGGACGGCGGTCGGTCGGCTGGTGTCGCCAGCAGCACAGGAGAGTCGAGTGATCCAGGGTCCACGGACGAGGAGAGCTGCACTGACGAGGAAGACGACGAGGGCGACGGCGATGGAAAGGCTGCTATGAGAGCTCTCGACGAAATCGGAGCAGGGACCATGAACATTGTTGTGAGTTTGAAACCTGGTTTCTGAAGCTCTGGTATACTCGTACGCCTGAAAATTTGCTGTGGTGATGCGTTAATGAATTTCCATGTTGTTGTAGCTTGAATACACTTAAGTAACTTGAATGAGTTGAATCATGAAACAATAGCCATTTTACTATGGGTTTGACTCTGGGGGAAAATTATAGTTTGGCGTGCTCTCTATATGTTGATGCGCGAACCATTTGTATAGTTTGTTCAGGTGTGTCTCACTGTTCATTTATATCGGACATCAGTAGCTTCGAAGTCATTTATTATACATGGTTAGCGAAGATATTTGAAAATATTAATTACTTATATGCGTCCTAAGATGTGGTTATTACTGAGTTATTTAAGGTATAATAGTTCAGTCTAATTACTACTTTCTTCGGTGGGTAATATTACTTAATTCATTATTTACAATACTTTTACTAATATTCTACTCGTAATTGACGAATTGTGTCAAAAACTTGTTCGAGCTCTAAATAGCGTGACTCTAAACAGTAGATTAACGTCGGAGGAAACCAAATTCTTAAGTAGATGATTTTAAAGAAACTGAGGCTCTTCATGCGGCCGATATCTTACAAGAGGTTTTTCAAAATTTTGTATCTCATTCCTCAATTTTTTGGCTCTTTGAAAAGCTTACTACCTCTTCAAAAATATTTATCACGGCAAATAAACCATCGGTAAGAGAAAAATATTAATGGTAAAGAAGCCTTCAAAACATTCCTTCACTCGTTTTGAGTCAAAAAATTACTGATCGTTAAGATTCTTCCTCAACTTTTTTTTAAAGAACTGGAAAAAGTTGTAAATGTACTTAATTTTATACTTTCTTTTTTCTGCAAATTGAGTACTGCACGTATCACTCAATAATTCGAGTTTCTGGGTCAAGAAATGACCATTTTTAATACAAGATGTTTAGCCCGTATAATGATTTACCATAATACGTACGCAAAATAGAATATGACAACAGGAACGAGCCGTTTGGTCCATTCTTGGGTTGCTACCGAAGTCCCACACATCCTCATAATTTCATCCATATTGCAGAGATGATGTTTTACTCATTCATTTCTTTATTTGATATTTTTCAGCCAATTACGTTGGCGGACGTATTAGATGTGATCAAGAAAGGTTATCGCACTGTGACGGATGAGGAAATGAAGAAGTACACTGACTTCATGGTTTGGTTTGCTAACGTCGCAAAATCTGCGTGTCCCCACAATAATGGTGAGTTGTCTTGTTCTGCCGCTGTGTGCAAGGAAGCCGGAGTATCACTCGCTGATAACTGGTGCAATCAGATGAGAGATCTTGCATGGTACTATTTTCAAGAGAAACCGTATACTGAAAATGATACGTCATTGTATCAGGTAAAATTTGGCTCTTTCGTTTCAAACTTTGAAAAATATTTTGTTGCGTATTTTGTACTTCGAAGAGTTAATTTTCAATTGAAATTGATTTTCATTCTAAAATTTATGCAGTTTAAAAATTCATACTTAATTTAGAAGATCGTAACATGCCCCGGCATTTTACCTTTAACGCACGAGGGTGATCGTGTTAAGAGAGAAGCTAATTGTTTACGTAAGGAGCGACTTCTCAAATCTGAGTTTAGATGTCATGTTGTCATTGCACAAACAGTCAGGCTTGAGTGCCTGCCTTTACGACCTTAACGCAGTTAGTAAATAAGGCCATGTGAATACGTCAGGAATAGAAAAAAAAGATTAGCTCTTAGAATCCTGACTTGGGGAAATGTATGCTGCTAGAACTGCCTTATCTCTAAGAAGTCAGAGTTAAAGTCAAGATTCATTGACTTGAAAATTAGTGGCGTTAGTACGAGTACTCAGGTACTAGACAAAGCGACTTTACAGCCTCGGAAGTGTGCCACCTGTATGTATGTATGAATATCTGAATTTTTTTCGTAAACAAATTTTTTTAATCTAATGATGCAACAGTGTTCCGTTTTTTCTTAGGAGTTAGTTTTAGCTCCATAAGATACTTCGTGTCTCGAGTGCTTTCTTTTTAGTGCAAGATATCTGCTATACCTTTTGTTGAAATACTGCTTCTATTTCAAGTCTATTCTCAATCCTTGATCGAAATGTAAATATCGTAATTAATTCTTTTTTCCAATACTCATGTTGAAAAAGAAATATTTTTTTTAATTTAATAATGATAACTTAAACCTTAACAAAATACAAAAATGTTATCCTTATTTAATTTCTTTTTATTTTGTTTTATTTAGGTAATCGCTCTGAAGCGCCATCGGCAGACGAAGACGATTTCGGTGTTGAGTCAACACTCTGCGCCACGCCAAATTTGCTCAAAAGGAACCAGCGCCGTCGACCTCTCAGGAAGCTCGGCAAGTTTCTACTGAAAGCCCTCATGTTCATCCTGGACTGAAAAACTTGTTATTCAATCCACGTCGCTTCCCGCAGGAGTATAGCCGATGCTGTCAATATTACCCAGGTAAGGAAAGGGAATACCTACTTGGGGAAACAAATTTCATTACTAAGTTGAAAGAAACATTTTTCGAATTTTAACCCGACAAATTGCATACATTTAAACTTTCTCTTCTGACTGAGAGACTGGACAGAATGTATCGAAAAATAATTTGGGTTTAAATTAGTATTACAGCTGGGATTTAAAGCAAAACTTGGGTTATACTGTAAGATACTCAGATACTGCTCGCAACTTTTTCAACTTTAAATTTGTCATCAATGCATCATACGAAACTTGCCGTCTGTGTCGTTTGTACTGTAGTTATTTTTTTGCATATTTCTGGTCAACATGCATTTAACATCGTGCACATTACATGCTCAACATTGAACATCGTGCTAAATTCATAAGAACAAGAAACATGGTTCAGTGCAATAGACTTCTAGGATGTACATGCAGCTTTTAAAATGACCAGATATGGTGTTTAATTCTTCGGTTCTCTAGTTAAGGGGGACGTTTCTATTATGATGTCGGGAGCAAGACTCCGTTGTGCTTTTGAGAATCAGTTCAACAACGAGCGCATGTGTTTTGTCTTGCTCTAAACCTACTTGCTCACGTAAGTTACAAACTTGAGTTAGACTAGTAATACACGAATTCATCCTATTTTGGTCAATAAATGAAGTACTTTAGCCGTCATTTTTGTTGCATTTTGAATTTTGTGGGTTAATTTTTTATCATTAAATCGCTCTAGAATGTTAGAACACGCGAGTGAGGATCTCTCATTTTTAAATAAGTATGAGGACACATATCCCGGACCTGTGATGAAACTTAGTTCGGACACTTTCTACTATTTATCTCAGAATAGAATTATGGCAGGGATTTGTTTGTGTCTAGTTACAAGGTTAGCATGTTTTTAAAGTCTCTTAGTTAATCAGTTGCATTTACATATATTTTTCGTCTGTGATCTTTGCTTATTAACTTTTACGCTGCGCCCACTTTGCCCAGTTGTGCGCGTTATTAAGGCATTTGCTATTTATTGCTTGGAGAGACCCATAATGATGATAATGATGTATATCGAGCTTGCTTTTTGATCTCGTCTCGATTTAGTCAAGTAATGAAGGCTTTTGTGTGTGCAAGCCTTGTTTTGCGGTTTTGAAAGTAACTCGAGTAAATTTTTCTGCCTGCTTAGGACACATAGCGCAAAAGTATTGAAAGAAAATGAATGTCGCTGTATACTGCTGTTGCTAGTAACATTCAATTCCTCCAAGCGACGTTCTTTTCTGTCATTTTACCGAGAGCGTACCGTATCGCCTTACGAATATTCCTTGAGCTTTCATTTGTTCCGATGGTTAAATGCATCTTTCTTTTTTTCTTCTGTTGAGCATTTCTAGCATTCAAATCGTTTCCCAGTTGTTGAAGGGCCCTTTGCATGGCAAATTGTTCACGTGCAATTTCGAAAACGACCGGTTGTTTTAAGGCTCGTTGTGTGCTGAGTGTCGGACTGAACAAATTGGCGCCCTGGAGAACGAATGTCAATTATGGTAGGGAGATTTAGAATACGTGTACAAAGACTTGTAAAACTTTGGAGTGTACATAGTTGAATGAGAGGATGAGAGGAATATATTTTTGTACTATTTTTATTGATCAGTATGGCACGTCTACTTTACGCCGCAGTTCAACTCTCCTCTGAAAAAAATCTAGACGCAATGAGAATTGTTGTCAGGCAGGGCAATTGTAGAGTTTGCTGTTGGAATACTAAGGATTATAAAAATCAGGATTCCAGTTCATTTAAGTGCTTCCTAATCAATATTTTGAGTAACATGCCGGCGGTCGTAAGGTACAGTAACATGCGTCAAGCTAACGGTGGCGTCAAGTTCAATCTTTCGTCGAATCTATTTGAACCATTATCCGATGAATGAATATTCTGTTTGATTCAGAATCATAGTTCTGAATTGCATGCCCAGTGGATAGCACTATGTCCATAATCCAGTAGAATATGGGGGATTTGTATAAACAGTAGTTTAAGAATACATAGATCAATAAGATGAACTCCCTACACGTACGTTAATGGTTTTGTGTGTGGCTCGGCACATTTATGTTGCTAGTTCCATGAAATGTACTGCATTAAATTTTAAGAAGTTTGATTTCATTGTGAGGCATAAGAATTTCGAGATATTCGGAGGCTGCTGTAATGTTCTGTCTTTCGACGAAAGCATGTCTTAAGACTGGTTTTGTAATCGTATTCTTAGAACCTGTATAGCATAGTGGTCGTAGTAGAATTTTAGCGAAGAGGCTTGTACATTTTAGTAAGTTACAACATGTTAAATGACATTTTATTCACACGCTGGCGTTTAGGTACAACACCGTGTGCGGTCTGAATTTTTCTTGCATGATTTACACAGCTTAGCCGCGAAGATTAATATTATGTTGCATTTCAGATACATATTAATACCCCTTGTCCAATTTATTTTATAAAATGACGTAAATGAGTTTTTGAAAATCCATTCACTCAATGCATTAATTCCTCGTGAATTTTCCAGCGTCACCCCTGCCTCCTAAAAACATATGCCAATGACATGTACACAACACAGAAAAGTGTTCCACAATATCTTGAGACCGCAACTTAATTTTATCTTCGTGTTGTACATTCAGACGTGTAAGCATAACATTATTGCAGGAAGTAGTATATTCTTGACGAGTACTCAAATATATCCTCTGCCGTTAATGAAATTACATTTTTGAACAAGCAATTCTCGTCAGCCTTCAGTTTTTAATGTCTTACGAGCTTTCATTGGATCGATGATATACATTAAGCCCCGAGCTGTTTTCTGTACATAACGCCTCGCTCCTGTTGTTAACATAATGCAGCTTTGTGATGTACGCATTAACCTTTACCTACTGACGGAAACTCCGTACCGCTACCCACCGTTGTGTTCACAGCTAAGTTAATATCACCAATTGTGAACACGACGGTTGGTGACGGTACGGAGTTTTGAACTCTCGTGTTCAAACGAAACAGAGTAAACTTCGCATGCTGTGGACACGTCGTTAGCGATATGTGCCGTCAGTAAGCAAAGAGTTAAGTGCCGAGTAAGTAATGCATAGTATCCATCTGTATTAAAGAAAATGGTCGAAACCGTTAATTTTACTCACCTTTACTACTATAAGCCACTTTAAATGTACAACCAGTCTAATGGAATAAAATGCCGTACGATGCAAGTACAAGTAATTGAGAACAAAAAACCGTCGTAAATTGAGAAGTAGCATTTAAAATTTGATTGCTAATATAAGTATACTGATTACTAATCACAACGCAAAACCAACTATAGCAAAGGGAGATAATTCCATCAGTGACAATTCCTAAAGTGAATGAATTTTTCATTCGTGCTGTTATAGTAATCACGTTTTAACAGAGTATCTGGGAGAGAGTAGAAGATTTAGGAACAATAGTGGCAAGCTCGGCACATCTGAATCTCTTTTTCAAGTGTCCGGTGCTACGTCAGCCTTGACAAGCAATAAAGATGGCAAGAAGCGGAAGACAACTACTATTGAATTACAGAAATAAGCCTTTCAAGACAATAGCAAATTGTGTAGTAGTTCCTGTGGCGAATCGTTCCAAATTCCGAAAAACGCGATAGTAATAAAGTCCTCTTATTAGAGAATACAATTAATAATACAAAACATCCCGTAAGCATGGATTTTCAACATTAACCTCTAGATTCTGATTATATGTATGCATTTCATCGAAATTATAAATTTAAATGTTGAAAGTAATTCCCTGACTCGATAAGTTAATTAATAACCGAAAAATTTAACATCTCAGTGATTACATATTATTTAACATGAAAGGAATGGTGGTAATGCTGGCAGACATTTCACTACATTAGGGTCACGTAATGGAAAGAAGAAATACTGACCAGAACTGAAAAAAAAACTATAGAATTCGAACACACCTAACAGCCAAAAATTTTATCGGGCAAACAGTTCAGTATCTTACGTCACTAAAAGAATACTTAGAAAAAATATCGTCATAGGTAAAATCTAAAATCGTTCCAGTGAGAATACGAAGAAACGTGAACACAAATACATCTATGAAGAATATTAGAAATGTTGACTCCACGGAACACCGATGAAAATATACAATTTATGATAAGACAGACATTAAAAATTATCAGCACTCGTCCAACCACAATGTAAGACTACACATGAAATACGAACATTAATGACTTGAAATAGAATCAAACAAGGATGCATCTTGTGCTACATTGATCAAAATACCGTATAAATAGGCAAAGTAGATTACCTCACCTACCTGTGAAAAGCGACATTGTGGACCAATGACGGCATCATGAGATCATAAGTCCTATGCATACATCATGGCAGATATTTAAGTCCACCTGTAATTGATGTTCCAACAGCAAAAAACTCTAGAGAAGCTAAAGCTCAATGAAATAGTGCAACTTTGAAACGTCCTCGATAGAAAGTTAATCGAAAATAAGCGAGTAATTGAAACAATTGGTAGGACGAAACAATAACAAATCGCTCGCAGTTGATTTCACAACGGCGTATAAATAAAATTTCCCCGGAAATTGCAGCCTCGAACAATTTACTTGTTTTAATAATATTGACTCCAATGATGAAGACCATAGTCAAAAAATACTGAACGTGTAACATTGAAAATACTAAGATGTGTTAATATACGAAATATTATGAGTGGGCCAAACCTAAACTGTGGTCTCTACAGACTAATTCTAGCCGTCAAAGAAAAGTTAGTGCATTTTCTGAGAACTTGGCAGTTTTAGGGACGACCACTTGTCTAAGAAATATCACGCGCCGACCAATGACTTAACAAAACTTACTGGATTTATGTGATTAATGTTTTTGAAATACGTAGATCTCGACAAACAAGGTTAACAGAAAATTCAATTTATCATCACACCAAAATACAAACCAGTCCCACGCAAAAATAAATATTAACATCAACAGTCATCAATAAAAAATGATTCAGCCACTACAATCAATGTAAAGCGGTGAAATGAGTGACACAAATGATAGGAGATACCAGAAACCAGCCATGCAATGTACTTGTTGAACGTGCAGTCATTAAATTAATATTAAGATAGCCAGCGCAGCATGACAATTTTATTCACAAGTACAATATGAAAGCCAAGAAACGTTCAGATAGTATAGCACGACGAGGCAATTCCAAAAACCAGTCGACAAGAACAGAACCCAGAAATTAACGAATATTAGAGCTGCACCGAAAACGGCAAATGAGCAACGCGCTAAAATACAAAACCACATTTCATGCAAGGAAACTCTAACAAAACTAAAAATAAACAAACCTAATCCCATGAAAACAAACTGCAGAAAATAAGTTTTTCAATGTCTAGAAAAACTGAAAGAACTATTTAATTTACAAATGTAAAAATTCCTGACATTAGTAAATGAATTGAACAGCAGACACTCCAAGCCATCAATAATTTTACTCCAGGGAGACAGGACCATCAAATATTAGCTCGCACCAAAATACAGTAGGAGAGAAGGAAAACGAATTAAAGTAACTGTGTAATGTCGGTCACCTCTAAAGCCTAACGAGAGGGACACGAAAATGGGTCCTACCGAATTCAAAAATTGAAAGTGAAACATTGTCGCTGTAAGTGCGCATGATCAGCTGTAGGTAGCCAAGGGTATGTCTGAGGAATCCCACGTCCTATAAAAAGCTGTGTATCCCTCCAAGGATACCTAAGGCACTTTACCTGCAAGGCCTGAAGCCATCAAGCGACCAGTAGTACTAATTTATACTGGTTATTCAAGCCTCCTTCAAGGAGAAACTAAGAGTTTCTATGTTGAATCATTAGCAAAGTGATACCAGTTCCATTCCAAACCTATTTGCTCTTTGTTTCTGTTGGCAATAAGCGGATTAACACACCTGCAGCCATGCGAAAAATTAATATTAGTATACTCAAATGCAGTAATGAAAGTATACAATTTAATTTCGGGTTAGAATTACCCACTGGCTCTCAATGTAAGGAAGACGAGTTCACCATTTACATAAAAGTAACAGATCGCCATTTACAAATTCATGACATTTATTGGTGAATTAAGACCGTATCTGATTGATACACTGGTAGAGTTTAAAATTTCTTCCAACACACAAGGCAAATGATTTGAATTATAAATCACGTAAAAACTTAAAGTAAGGCATTAAAAGTATATCAGGTACGTAAATAAGGAAAAGATGTACATGATACTAGATCTGAAATCATGTCGATACTGGATCCTACACGTTCCCTGAACTATACAGGGTGTCGCCAATAAATAAATAAATACAGGAAAAAGTCAGGTGGAAAGAGTCATGGCGCCAAGTCAGTTAGTAAACCTTAAAAACTGTTCTTACCAACCAGGTTTCACAGCCTTCTTCCTCCAAACTCAGAATAGGTGCGCATTATTTTTCTTTAACTCTGCTCTAAAGCATTCTTCTTCCCCGTCCTAGGGCTACTGCAGAAAATTAGACTTTATGTACGAATAGATATGCAGAAATGAAAACTAGGACAAAAAAGTAGGTGAGAAGAATACTGTAACTCTTAAACTTTCCAAAATAGTATCTAGCACTGGAAGTCGCTGAAATGTAAAGCCCGACAACATCATCATGATTTGTAAACGCCGTTTAGCTGCAGGAAAAACCCTTGATACTTATGAAGCTGCAAAATATCTTTACTAATGTTAATAATTTCAGCATATTGAGTTAATCGCGCAACTACAATTGAAGGCTCAACAAGGCTAGCAGAAGCTCAAATTCTAACCACAATATTAAGGAATAAGCGATTGTAAATGTTCTTTAGTACGAGTTAGAGGCCGGCAGTATCGTCCTTACTAGTACAGGCTACTTGAAAGAGCCCAAATTTTCAACGCTTCGATCAAACTAATTTGAGCGAATCACAACGGATATATGAACTTGTTTCTTATTAGTAGACGCATGTTGATTTTAATTCAGGTATTAATGGAGGCATGAGTAGCCATTATTTGCATTAACAAGAATTTGGGTCTCAAAAAAATTAACGAACCACTAAAGAACACGACGAACAGTACACTCGAAAAAACAACATAAAGTGATGGAGAATGCATTGACAGTGGGAAGTCAAAGCAAAAGTTTGGTTACGAGTACACCAAGAAACACGAGTACATAAAATCGTTATGACTGCGCACTATATCTGACACTTCTTAGTAGTATTTGACTAGTGATTACAACGGTGAATGAACGGCCTCAAAATGTCTTTCTTAACCGCAGAACAAGAAAATTGACTCCGTGAATTCTTGTGACATGCACAATTAGAGCCGCAACGATAATTACGATTGAGGAGAAAATCAATACTCTTCATACACGCCAACAAAACTACACTGATTCTTACCATCCTGCTTCGGATAAATAAATTTAAAAATATTGTAAATTTAACCCCTCATTCACTCATTAATTGTCGTCATAAAAAGAGTAAGAGGCATATCCCATCAGCATGCAAAGCCTCAAGTATAAAGCATAGAGCATAAAGAGCACACAAAAAATAGAATTAAATAATGCATCTTAAAGCCATTACGTCATAGAAGATTTCTTCAGTAGATGCCTGAATAGCCCTAACTGTCACAGCACCTAGCACATTTCCCCACCTTATAAGAGAACGGTGGGGAAATGCCTTGTTCACAGCAAACTCTAAGGGAATATAATTCAACCATTTTTAAAATCGTTCAACTTACGATTAAAACAAAGTTCTGGGACCGCGTTGTAGACCCATCTACTTGCTAAGGCCTACCTGACAGTTTACCAGTTTGGCCAGCCAGAAACCTAAGAACCTAAAAAGTTAGAACGCACGAAGTACGCTAGATTTCCATGCAATGCAAAGTTTGTTTGCAGACTATCTAGCGACAATATTATGATGTACTGAACCATTAAATGTGAGTGACAGCTAATGCTCGTTTCAATGTTCATCGTTTCGACCACTTTTCAGCAAGCAGCACGGAAAATGTTTCACCTATATGTTGCACAGGAGGAAAACGATCCCTAGAGCACTGCACTATGCTCGACCCACTTTTTCAGAAAAATTAAATTCCGCTACGCTAGGTGGTTAATAAATTGTTACCTACTTGCTACAGCTTGCATGCATGCGCTTGTCAGCATGAGCCAAATGTAAGCGTTAAGAGCTGTTGTTAACACGAACGTTAAGAGAATACGAGTGGATAGTCTCGTCTACAGCTGAACCCTTCGTGCAACACAATTCATGAATCCGTAACGATCTACATTGAGAAACGTGCTGACGGATCAGCTACATTAGACTTTATACGATTTAAATTTTGCCTTTCGAAAGGCCGTGAAATTGAACATCTGAAACCGACGGTAAATTTTCAAATCAAGTCAATGAAAATAGAATTGATTGCATTGATAAAAATTATTATATTCCTGGTTTAACCACTGTAGTCACAACAAAAGCGATTTTAGCAGTGACATCGATAAAAATCATCGGGTGTATCTCATCAAAAAGAAAGATACACGCGTAAAAATCAAGTTTAGATCCCCTTATGTAAATTAACTCTAGAGACTATGAACATAAGTACTAGTGATTCTGCTATATGTAGCCCAACAACAAGCACAAAAAGTCAGTAAGACATAACTGAGGTGAACTGAAACTTCGCGAGTGCAAAATTTTTTTTTAAGCCTAAACAACTAAGTTCTTCGGTATTGTTCAACTCTAAAATGCCAGAAATTTACAAGTAATGAGAACACACAGATGAGATGCAGAGAATAACACCAGCACCAAAGACTAACAAAACAAGAGGAACTGAGACTAGCATTTGAGACCTAATAGCTTAAAGTGATCATACATATATCCGCTTAGAAACTTAATAATTTAATACATTCGTGCATACAGTATAGTAACAAATATCACAGATCTAGAGGAAACCAGCTAATTAAGCATAAACACAAAGACCTTATAGGTTTAAACGACTTTCTTAACAATACATTAAGAAAGAAAGACCACAACGACCATTTGAAGGACGTCCTCTGCAATAATATATTTTTACTATAGTCAGAGAAAGTCTCCTAAAACGAAAATCACACCCTCATGCAAACGATATAAGAAGCGTGCCAATTTGTGATCGTAAAGCAGTAAGGGAAGCTATGAACAAATACGGTAACGGGCAAAATGCATTAGTATAGGACAATGAAAAGAAGTCCAAACTTACAGTTCAAATTTTCCGTTGCCACAACCTTGAAAATATAAATCGACTAGCAAGTGAACTACGATGCGCCCAATGTTGTTTCTAATACAGCTTTCATGCACCCAATAAGAGGTTTCAAAAAACATTCTTTTAATTTATTCACAGCAAACTAGAAGGGAATATATCTTTACAATTTGTTAAAATCGTTCAGCTTACGATTAAAACAAAGTTCTGAGGCCGTTAAACACACCCAGCAGTAATCAAATTAATCTCAGTTTCAGATGTCTGAGCAACAGAGATAGACGCCTCAGAGGTACAGTAACACTTGCCAATAAATCTGGTACAAGCAACTAAAACCAGCAATTGTCTACCGTTCTCTTTTCATTCAACTAATTTCTTCCTTTAGCCTCACTGCGCTCTTTATCTCATACAGAGGAGATTGTCTCAGAGATAAATAACAGCGTGCAAATGTTTGATTCTTTGGCAAACAGACGGGCGCAACTTCTGCAACTCCCCAAAGATCAAAAAACCTTTTGTTCTATCACAACGCGAGCTCACAAAAATTCGTTGACTCTCTATTCATTTGTTACTTTAACGGGCCCAATGAGATCCAGAACAATATAAAACGTTGCTTATTCAATAAAATTTCTTTTCAATCAACGTGAAAATGTCAAAAATCCTCTCAAAGAAGTTTCATTGAAA
The DNA here is from genome assembly GCA_006783055.1 of Trinorchestia longiramus. Classification (NCBI taxonomy): domain Eukaryota; kingdom Metazoa; phylum Arthropoda; class Malacostraca; order Amphipoda; family Talitridae; genus Trinorchestia; species Trinorchestia longiramus. The sequence continues at coordinate 306,221 of VCRD01000206.1, read as the reverse complement.
GAGATAAGAAGCTTCAAGAACGAGCCAGATGAGATCCAAAACGAACTGGAGCATCGAAACGGTCTTGCTTACCTCATAAATTGGAGTTATGAGCATGAAGACTGCATTCACTGACGCGTGTAAGTCCACGGCATGATCCTCCAAATACAAGTGTCCTCTAAAGAAGGTCTGTTTAGCTTGAAGTGCTGCAGTACGAGGGTACAGCACCCCATGCTCCGGCAGCAGCTTGCGCGCCCTCGAGCAGGTACTGCTGCACACTTGCATCACTCACCTCCTGCTCGCACACTACCACCTGCAACACCAGGATGTAAAAGTAACAGGTCAAGAACTATGTCAACACACAAGCTACTCCTCAGACGCTAAGACACCGAAAGCAAAAGCAGAAACTTACTCAGAAAATACTCGAGACAAACCGTTGACATTTACGGTAATGTACAACACCAACAGCACAAACCAGCTCGTACAACTTTATAAGATCACGCCTGCAAAACGCGCTACTAAGTTATGGACCGTTAAGTAAGACTACAGTGCGGCCCACGCTATTAGTTCATTTAAATATTTTTTAAATGCGTTCACAAACAATGAATCAGTATCGAACTAAATTTGTTTTGTGGAATTGCCTAGGTATTTTGATTTAATTTTTTTTGTATCAATATTGAAAGAAAATGACTTCGTTCCGAAAATTAGTAATTGTTGCTCATTCACGATATTATCCCTACAGATTCTTCATATGAAATAACGACCAAGGAGAATCGTCTGATAATTGAAAGGATATTTTATGAAAGGATAGTTGGAATTGATGCAAGTTTTAAAATCTAAGTTACAATTTTGTCACAACTCTGCATGGGGCGAGTAGTTATAAAATGCAGAACACGCGAGCGCACAAGCGACTTAAGCAGAAGGCCGTAGTAGAAGACTTACTCTAACCCTCACTCACCAGCCATCTTATATACCTGCACGTGACGCGATCTTGCCACTTGGTAGGCGACTCAAAACCAGTACTATTGCATTAGACCTTGTGAACGACGTTCCACGTTTACAGTTTTATTCCCTAAATGTGTTTTGCACTAATATACATTGCTTACATTAATCAATGTGGTTGTAATTTTCATTTGACTACTATTTCATGCTAAATATTATGTACGGCTAATATCTCCAGTCCGTATAAATAACTAATTTTCGGAAAAAATTCTTTCAACTTTCAATATTGATAATAGCACTGCCAAAAAATAAATAAATAAATAAGAATTACGTACATATAATGAATATAAGATCACACATAAGTTTACTTTAAATATTTAAGATATTTTGTGAACAGATTTTGAAAAAAACAGAATGGACTATAAGTGAGTGCTGCACTGGAAGACGAGTCTAGACGTCTTCTCACACTGACCAGCTGATGGGTCCCATTGCAAGACTGAGCACTGGTGAGTGGGTTCATTTTCTAACTGACAACGAGGAGGAAGACCACGCAGTGAATTCATGGCGGATACGAGTTCATCGCTCATAACACTACATGAACTGCACACCTATACAAGCTTAATTACTGATACAAGTCCATATAAACATTCGTGTTTAAGAATGTACTTAAGTGATGTAGCTGTCGAGGCTCATGTACTGACACTCATAAAATATTGGGAAAATCTAGGAATGCAAACATAACGTTGCATGAACACTGGTATATGCACTGACAAACATCCCATATCTGGTGATTAAATGCTGCAGCAACAATTAACGCAATACCTGACTAGCGAGTAGAGTAAGGAAGTTCTCAAGCTGCCTGGAACCTCTGAAGTAGAGCGCCCAGTCCCCCACAACAGGGGAGCCAGGCTCCTGCAAGGGACACTTCACACCCACCGCCTCACTCCGCCAGGCTGAGCTGAACGCAGACTGCACCTCCTGTCAACATAGCAATTTCTGTCAGAGTAATCAGGAAGCTGACCACCTTCTTAAGACGACAGTCCCAACTAAACTTTTAATTAATAGAACAAAGCTGACACCACACAAAGAGACAGGTTATTGCAAACAATCTAGCTTCTGGGTGAACTGCAAAATCATGAAAATGAAAAGATTACTGTTAGAAAAGCGACCACTTTCAGCGTCCAACATAGTGATGTTCTAGCACCCAGCCAACCCACTAGTATGGTGGTGTCGCCAAGCACCGTCACCATAGACGGGTTCACCCAGCCAACCCACCAGTATGGTGGTGTTGCTGCACTCATTGTAGCGACCAATGCTGGCCAAGCTGCGCAGATCCAGTCGAGCTACCAGACGAACTTCTGCCCCTCGATTGAGTGGCAACTTGGGGGCGCATCGCACCAGGGTTTCTCCCACTCTTGTACATCCATCCCCCACGAGGGGGGTACTGAGAGCTAATGACTTTGGGGGATTCGGAGTGCTTGCATTAGGATGAACACCAGCAGCAACGTTGGTGAGCCCAGCACAACTACCACCACCTGTTGCAGTTGGTCCAGCTCCTGGAGGAGAAAGAGGATTGTTCACCTTCCCGCTCGCGTTCTTAACGTGTCCCACAGCATTGGAGCTGTTCGAGTTGAGAGATGACAAAGACGAGCTCAGGTGTCGTGAGTGTCTCAAGGTGCCAATAGAGGGTGGCAGTGGAGCGCCTGACCCTCGACTATCCCGACGACCGCGGTCATCTGTGGCAACAGGCACAGGTGGCAGCTGGGCGGTGGGTGCCGAGGGTGTTGGGTAAGGAGTTGGTGGGGTGCCACGTGGAAGGGAGATGAGCAGATCGCTCTGATGGAGCAGCACCAGGCTCCCAGGCAGCAGCAACAGGCGGCACGGTAGTGGTCGTCGAGAGCTCGGTCGTCCAGCCTATTAACAGAACGTCGCAAAAATAGAAAAATATCAATTGACTAGTGCCATCACTTGGATTGATGCTAACGGTGTTAACCACTACAAGACTTTTGAATTACCCCCACAGTACAAAACATCCTGCAAGTCATTGACAAAAGAAAAGAAAGATAGTAGCAACAAGTGCCTCTTGAGCTTTTGAACTTGCGTAAGCCAAACGCAACTTGTGAGCTGTTTTACAGGATGTTCAATAATTATCGTTCCATCCTAATGTAAAATCAATATCTTACATTAACAGTTCATTTTATTTACCATTTTAGTGTATTAACGAAATCGTACGTTTTTCATGTATAACATTTATTATAATTTCTAATAATTTAGACAAAATATTAGCTATTTTAGGGTTGCATAAGGCGGTAAACTCTCCAACAGATATTACTAAAACCTTAAAAGTTAACAGAATGCTCGTTTAAAGAAGGTAGAAGCGGTTCAAAGAGACTAGACAAGTAAACAATAGGCTAGAAAAAGGTCGACCTTGAACTGCCAGAACCTTAAACTCGAAGATCCACTAGAAATATGGCAAAAAAGAGGGACGTATCCATCGGAACCACGTCTACCATTCTCAACAAAGACTCGAAGACATCTCCTCCTAAACTTAAAAATAGACAGCGACTGCCTGCAAAAACTGAAGACAAAGGTCAGGCAAAAGCTGTAATCGTTCTCTCGCGTCCACGCTAAGGCACGTCACCAACCCTCAAGTACAGTGACCAAAAGAAATTTTATATCCAGCACAAGTTTAACAGACAAAATGATTGATTTTGGTCCGGCACTAGTTTTCCACCCATTATATAATTTACTATTTTCTTTTTGTTGCATTCATGTATATTTATTTATTTAACGAACATGGACTCTAAAAGTCGGAACGTTAATTACAGTATGTTACAATTAAATACAGAGAATAATTTATTGAACATGCTGTATTTTGGACGCTCATGTAATATTAGAGAATTTTGAGTGTTTATGGCGAATCAAAATGAAATATGTTCTAAAATAATATAGACTATTGGGTAAGTTCCCTGACAAAATTACTCATATTACAGGTCATAAAGTAGCACAAGCAGCGTAAAGGAGTGAATCAGAAGGAACAATAACAGATTAATATAGAGGATGAGGTAAAACTTCATAATTCAGGCCAATGCATCTTACAGAGAATGAGAAGCGTGCGGCCGTATATTGTCGTGCAAAAACAGTGAGCCATCCACACTCCTTTTTTTAAAATTTCCTCCAAATACCCAATTTTTCCCACAGTAAAACTGCTGTTGTTTTTCCCTAAATAACCACGAATAGGGAAAACTTAATAAGCAAGTTGAAAGATCACTATGTATACAGTAGCAATCAACTTTTTCGAGTGCAGCGAAGATAGTCATTTTCATAAGGCTTATTAATAGAAATATATGAAAGAAATTATCCTATATGAAAGTCAGGAATAAATCAAGGGTGTTTCTACGTATATACTAAGAAAGATACTTCATTAGGCGACAGGATCAACAACGAACACAAAAAATGCAGCATTTCCTGTGTCTGATACAAGAGTTAGGTTAGTGACAGCAAACTCTCCCACGCCACTTTGTTAACAAGAGAAGAAAGAAGTATATCAATCAAGAAATGGGTTATAAAAAATTGGATCTAAATAGCAAACAATTAAATTTTGCATGTACTATCATAAATAGTGACCTTCCAAAATAACTAGCATACATCCACAGTCTGCTGTCATGATTTTTTCATGATTTTGTTTCAGGTCAAGATCAGAATTGCACAGAGGTTGGTTAAATTTATATTGTATTGTATAACATTGAATATACTCAACTTAAAATCATCATACCGAGATACACAAAACATGTGTGGAACAGACATTCCAAATAACTATAGAATTAGTACCACGCTTTCATAAAATCTATTTCCCATTATATTCATTGTGTATGTTCTGTTCAAACATACGGCCGTCTATAACTCAGATTTCATTGATAGTACGCTAGGTATGTGTATAAGTGGCGTGCCCAATAATAAATTTGATGAGGGATACCGCACACCAAGATTTGTTGCAGGCTCATATATACAAGCAGCAACAGTAATACAAGCAGCTCATACATCGCAAGCAGTAACAGTAAGTGAGAAGTGTGCTCACGGCAGTACTGAGGACGGCGCAGAGGGCGTTAGTCCAACGGGTTGCCTGGTCTGCATCTGGGGCTGCGAGCAGCAAGGGTGACCCATCACTCTGGATCACCTGTACATGTACATGCAACTTCCTGTCACCGCATGTCAACTATAGATACTTTAGAAACTTCAAATACAAAACATAACGAGAAAACTGAAACATTAGTTTCACAGTTATGCCCCATTGCATAACTCAATAATACACATAAAAATCAGTCAAGTTTGTAAACAACAAATAACTCCTCTCCCAACACGTAACTTTAATGGCTTGACTATTTTTTGGGCTTCACTAGCGTCGTCGATAAAGTTCAATATTTTGAAATCTTAGGAAAAATATTCCTGGGACAAACTAAATAGGCATCTCAAAACTCTGCACATACAATCTCTGGCATTCACGTTTACAGCCTTACACCTACTCATAAAATATTATACCATAGGCACTGCTCAAACAACTCAAACGACTGAACTTACGCATTAACTAAAGGCACGCAGTTTCTTTCATATCGCCTGAAGTTTCATTTCTTCACCCAAGCAAAGACGCTTTCTTTGAAAAGTAATGAATAATTTGCTCCGTGACTGACCTCCAGTAGTTTGTAGTGTAGCCCATAAGTAAGGTACTTTTTAAAACTATTATAGCTATAAAACTACGATTCGTAAAGAGATTTGGTTAATTCAGAATGAATAGAAATTTTTAAGTTTTCTACCAGCGTATCAAGTCTACCGACAATCACAACATGTTGCCCAAAAAGTTCATAAAATCCACCCCCCAAAATGAATCGCTACGCAATGGAACAACAAGCAAAAATAGTGTAACTTTACTTCCGATGTAATTGTTCGGTTACTGCAGTTCAAAGGAATTACAGGAATATTGATGGAATTGAATTCGAGCCAAATTTAAAACAAAATGGGCCTCATCAGTCATTATTAAATTCTTTACAAAGTTTTCATCTTCTGCAAGCTGCAGAAATCTATTCGCAAAATTTAATCGCTGTTGGTAGTCCGAAGGATGGAGTTCTTGAGTTAATCTAATTTTATACGGATGATACTTTAAATCTTTTACCAAAATACGTTGCAGTGAGGTACGTGACATTCTCAGTTGAATTGAACGTCTCCTAGTTGACGTTTTGGGCCGATCAGCAACACTCGTTGCAACAAGCTGAATTAAAGGACCAGTTCGTATGGTCCGTGGCCTGCCACAACGTTGTTTGTCTGCTGTTGGCCCAGTTTCTCTAAATTTCAATACCAGTTTTTTTATGCACTTCTTCGAAGGACTTCTTTCAATACCATCAATATTCCAGTAATTCCTTTGAACTGCAGTAACCGAACAATTACATCGGAAGTGAAGTTCTACTAATTTTGCTCGTAGTTCCATTGCGTAGTGATTCATTTTAGGGGCTGGATTTTATGAATTTTTTGGGCAATATGTTGTGATTGTCAGTAGACTTGATAAACTGGTAGAAAACTTTGAAATTTCTATTCATTCTGAATTAACCAAATCTCTTTACCATTTGTAGTTTTATAACTATAATAGATTTAAAAAGGTACCTTTCTTATGGGCCACCCTGTATAACAAAATTTAACACTAAACCGAGCGCAATGGCTTCAACTTAATGAGTACACCTACCTACAAGTACTGAAATGGCGGCCCTCATTCTGACCTCAACCTCATTGACAAGCATGTATTGACACATTCAGACATCTTATCGAAGTGTGCCTACACGTAACAGATCAAAATTAACCACAATAATACCTACATTCAACAGCTCAAGGCTAATTTTGTGCGAATGTGTGCCCTCTTGCCAGGTACCCAAACAGCTCACACAATCACAACACCACCTCTATACAACAGCATCAAGCTAATTCTATGGGAAGGGCTGCTTCGGAACGGTATGCTGGCTTCTTCTCATAACCATAACCCTGATACGAACTTCGGACGACAGCAGTACCTGAAAAGCATGGGGCTTGTTGTGCTGGGTCGTAGGAGTGCAAGCAGTGCAGCTCGTCACATCCAGCATCGTGTGAGGTAGCCGGTCACCTGAGCACCAGAACTGGTACAGCACGCCAGCTCTGGAATACGAACAGCATATTTAAGATACGGCTAGAATTGCAGTACAAAGTTGGAGACAACCTTATAAATCCGAAAGCAGTTGACTTACAATATAAGTGAACAATTTTTGGAGCTATTGTCATTATTGAAATTGTACTACATGAATAAAAAACTAGCATAATGAGTATTGAAAAGTGCGAAACAAACTGCACAAGGCAATTATTATTCTAGTAATTTTGGATGTTGCCGCGAGTGATACAAGCGGAGAGGAAAGAAAGAGTTGTCTGAGAAAACTTAAGATGAAAATATTAATAGTTCTATAGTAAAAAATTTCTGCCCACATAGACGCGACTTGACGCTTGAGAAAGAAAATAAAAACACACGATACAAAAAATGTCCACTGCGCAGCAACGGTTAACTTAGAGAAAGTCTCATTTCCATTGGTAACCACTAAATTTATTTGAAAGATTTTTATTTTCAATAGTAATGCATAACTTTACTTGAAAAATCCTTATTGAAAAGTTTAGCCTTAGAATAAAACGCATAGCTTCAAGACAAATAGTTTACGGAGAAAAGGTTTAACTAGAGTATGTAATCGTATTCTTACTTGAGAAGGAAATGAGCATTGCGCCACTGAGAAAAAAGTTTCGTAGTTCGGAACATGAGAGAACCTTCCATTGTGGGGCCCAGTGCCCCCTGCTGCCCCAGCCTCGCTCCACCGTCCCAGTCCACCAGCCAGCTTCCCACCAGCCGAGTGTCAGCCTGGAAGATGCCCTGCTTTCAGTCTTCACAAAGAGCGCATTTCAGTAATGGGAGTGCACTCTTATAAGAAGTGAAAAAGTGTGCAAGGTTATTACAGCATACGCTTACACTTGTTCATCACCGCAATATCATGTACACATAGTGTGTCCTAACAGCTGTTGCTAGTATGAGTTAGTAATCTCCACAATAAAGTTAAATTTTTCTTTTCGCAATTACTAGAATCCATCCGAGATTCTACTACCCAGGATCATAATGAAATATGTACAGGTAAAACGTTTGAATTATCTAGCTCTCTAAATGGCAGAACAAGCTAGATGTTACTTATAAGACTATTGAAACTTGAGTATCCGCTATCGATACAAGCACTAGAAATACACAGAATAAAGTTCCACCGGTCCATGAAACTGATCAGCAACTACATATAATTAAAAATGCACGGAGACTAACCTGCTTAACTATTATGCTAATTATCCCAACAAAAGAAGGAAGATGGCCTATTGCGAATGATTAAAACAAGGAAGATGTTAATGTGTCGAGAAAAAGTTTCCTAACTACACGGAGTACTTATTATTGAATTAACAGAACCCCATACCTCAGCAGGTAGGAGAAGCTGCAGCCACCGAGACAGCACAAGAGATTCCCACTGTCGAGCATCCACCACAGCCGGAACTTGCCTCTGAATGCGCCCAGATACAGTCAGAAAATCTTCCATTTTGTTTGTGCCATGTCCATGTCGCCACTGAGGAGGCCTCCACCACTCCTGTGGCGTGCTCGCCTTGCTGCCTCCCGACCGACTATCGTAAGTCCGTCCCTGAGGGTCCGTGTGCACATCACCTGATGGTCTGCGGTGATCTTGAGACAGCAGTGCAGTTTTATCGCCTTCTCTGCAACGCTCATCTAGGCCATTTAAGGGTACAAATTTTCCCTCATTAGCAAACTTCATCTCAGTGGCGTGTACTATCATCAGAGCTCGTCTTGTCTGAAGCTCAAAACTCGCCATGAAGTCGAGAGTTAGTACAGGATCAGCAGCACAGAGCTGGATACCAACGACATGTGTGCCACCAACACTGGTCTTGTCCTCAGAACTGCCCCACTCGACTGCAGCTCTGCTCAGCACCACTACCCACTCCCTATACGCCCCCAGCACCAGCGTATGGACCTGAGTGTAGGGCAACGCGTGTAGCAGGGACGGAGCAGGGCACGTAGTCAACACATAGAGCGCGTGGCTTGAGAGCACCACGCGCACGGTGCTTGCAAGACCAGCCACGTGACCCTCTCGCATCATGAATGTCTTGTGGAGGCGTTCCCCAGGCCGACGAAATATGGCCGAGCTCAGGACATTCTGTGTAGCCTCGCTAGGCGCAAATGTGATAGAAGAAAGGCTGTTGGTGACTTCTCCTGCACTGTCTTCCCACTGCTGCTGCACCACGCAGTCGGGGCAGTCCGCTACAGGGACGTCTGAATGCTTCAAAGGATATATCGCGACAGGGAGAGACTGAGGCAAGGTTAGGGCTATCCTAAGAGATAATATTGAGCTTTTCAATGCTGGATTCAGTTTGGCATCTAGTACTTTTCTAGCCTTCCGGCGCAGAGCCATTTTACGATAGTGTTGCAGTTGGGCATGAAGGTTCAACAACTGTAGCTGAGCTTCCCGCGCTGCATCGTCCAGAGCAGCCACTACGCTTTCCGAGGTACTGTCAAGTTTGCATTCTAGCTTTGCATCAAGAATAGCACTGAGCTTACCGTCAGAACGACCATCAAAACGACTACCACACGAGCTCATGCTGAGAGTGCGGCTCATTGGAGCGCCAACTAGAGCACCTTTATCTGAGCTCGTGGTCTCAGACAGAGCCGAATGGGCAGACTGTGTCATGAGGCCATCACTGGAATCGCGCTTGTGCTTCTGAGAACCAGCAATGCAAGAGCCAGAAGCCACACCACCAATAGTGCTCCCACTGCCAATTATTCTCTCAGGCACTTCATTTGAAACGCTCTTGATTTTATCAGCGTTAACACGAACTCCTTCCTCCAAGTTGGTATTGCTTTGCTTGGGTTTTTCCGCTACAAGGGGCGCAGCAGATACAAGATGGTTGACCGACATAGACTTCACTAACGACTCATTGAAAATTGGCCCATCATTTTGCTTGTGGACATAAGACACACTAGAAACGATCTTCTGCACACCATTTTCACGAACGTTCTTCTCACTCCCTTCGGTGTGCAAGTCCAAAGCAGTTCCAGACATGCCTCCCATTAGCTGGTCCCACACAGCTCCTCCAACGATACCCGTCTTCCCCCGACATCCCTCGGTTAAAGCTTCTTCTTCCAAGTTATCATCGCCAAGACTACAAAAGCTCTCGTCAAGAGGTAGAGGCTGCCGCTGGTACGATGACATACGCACTCCAGGCAGGCTGTCAGGGCCGCTTTCGTGTTCTGCTCCAAGGCTGCTCTCATCGTCACTCAAAATACCTTCACTGGTGTCTTCAGTGTCCACCCCAACGCCAGCAGAGCGCAAGATAGCCCCTCCTGCCGCAAATAAATCATCATCGCTCGTACACACATACCCAGGGTTCGGAGGTAAGGCTATAGCTCCAACACCAGTACAGCTACTGCTACTACTGCTGCTACTGCTACTGGTGCTGTCACTGCAAGTCATACCCATTCTGCTTTCACTTGGGTCTACGTCAGTCATAAGCTGACTGACATCTTCGTTATCATCAGTGTCAAGGACGCTACATTCACCTCCATCTGCCTCTTCGTCACTGATGACAGCATCATCACTGAGGCTCTCTTCATCACACATAGAAGAATCTAGAGGTGCCCTAGAGCTTTCCACTTCATCAGCCTCATCAAGAAAGTCCGCAGTGGTAGGGCGGTCCTCGTCCGTTACATCACCCCCAACAGAAGTCTCTACTAAAGTGCTTGAGCCCTTCCTCATAGACCCCGAGCTGGTGGAGACGTAGCCATCAAGTCTGTTTTCTTTGTTCGCCGTTTCCTCTTCAGAAGCATTTTTAATAACGCCATCATTAGATTCCTTGGCATCTCTATCAGAGTTGCTGGCCTTCTTCACATGATTCTTGGCGGGCTTTTTAAGACTAGAAGTGCTGTTGAGCCCCACTGGATCTTCCTGACCTTCAGGCGGAGATCTTTCGCTCAACATTGCCTCACGCTGGAATATATCACAAGATTATCAAGTGCAACCCAGCTATTATAAAAGAGATCCTCTAACTGGATATTGAAGGAAGAACCCTTACATAAATTATTTGTTCATTGGCAACTACATTTCCAAGACCAAACATGAGGAGGTGAACGTTATTTTCTTACTTGTGAAATGATATTTATACAACAAAAGGAATGTAATTTGTTCTACAACATTTACTCGTCAGAAAAAGTGTAAAAACTTTATCAGAAGCTAGAGCAGCAGTAGAAGACTTTGGAATTTGACTAAGTGTCCCCAAAATTATTTCCACGGCTGTGAATAATTACTGACATTCACTTACAGGGCACCTCATCAAAATGGTCAAAATGCACAACTCGAGCAAATACTCAAGACGCCCAAGTCCTTACGAAGAAATGTCTGACTCTAAAAAACACATCACCCACTCAAACAACACATCACTGGACGTAGAAGCAAACCCACCTGTTCGAGAGAGTCCATGAGTTTGTTTAGCTCTGGCGTGACTTCGATGACGCCAGTTTTAGTGAGGTTCTTCAGGAGGAGCTTAGCCTCAGCCAGCTGTTGCTGGCTGCTGCGCGCTGACCATCTGGCGGTGGGTGGTGTCAAGTGAATACAGTGTTATTTGCATTATTATTCCTCCATAAATTGCTTATTTAAATGATGGTCCAGAACGCATTCAGTTTAAACCATTTTGCACTGAAAATTAAAAAAAATCGAAATCGTAAGGGATTGCACTCGAGCAATATATTGCCGGAACTAGTCAACTAGAAGAAAAAGAAAAAATTAATAATAGAACCTAAATAGTTATAAAAACATACAACACATTTTCACAACCAATGTTCCTGGATTTGAAAGTAGCTCAGAACAGGTCGCAGGTCTCTACGGACAGTGACGAGGGGGAAAAAAATTGGGAAATTCTGGTAACCTCGTAGAGAGCTCAGTTCTGTAGGTAAGCTGAAGAACATTTCTCTCTAATAGACTATCTTTTGCCCTAACATTGGGCGGTTTTCCAACAGCAACGTATTTATACTTAACAAGTGTGGCCCAAAATGACGTGAAGGAACGACCCAACCATTCAATTAAATTTCAGTATTAAGACCCAGTTACAGCCGAGGTTACGCGTTCTTTTAGTTAAGCTTGTCTCAGTGAGGTCATTTTAGAAAGTGTATTCAATGTGGACAGTCAAACGCTCATTTGACATTTGCCTATCGAGAGCTCATGCCGCTAAGATATGAGGTAGAAAAAGTTTTAATTTCACTGTGCACGCTAATAATTATCAACTACTAGACAGTTCCCGTGGAATATCCACGGTTTAGCCTTTACTAATTTTAATTTATTATAAAGACTAATAAATTAAAGATTGACGCCGAATCATTGTGCTTTGAATGAATATTCTTCATTAATATATATAGATCTTTTATTCTATATCTTATCTACCGATGGCCCAGTTAGTACCCGTTGAAATTCCTCAGTTTGAAATCATAAAATCAAGGATCTCTGACATAATACGTAATTTTCAGTTTTACCCGTAGTACTGTCCGAGTGTGGATTGAGTATTTTATAGTGATCCGACGCCTTTGGTATCCACAATACAATGCTTTTAATACATGCATACCCGTTCTGATTTCAGTTCAATAATTTTTCTTCAGTACTAGATAGGAAGTAATGGGACGAACACACACAGATAAAGAGAGAGATGGAGATACATAGTCGATTATATATGTAGATTACTGGCATCTGGCATGGGTGAAGTTTTTGAGAATCACTGTTGTCCTTATGAGGAATGTCGAGCCTGAAGCAGGACACGATACACGGAACCACTCATCCAAAATCCTAAGATTCTGACATACACAATTCTAATCAATGATTGAGATCCTGTGTGACAATAAATACGTCAGACTCGTCGTGGGGCAAGCCATCGTTGCAGGAGGGTGGCAAGGGCATCATACAATACCATCTTTTCATGCCAGCAAGATCAAAATTAATAATTTCTTGCGCTTATTCAAGTACAGTAAGAATTCTGCTGAATTTGCACAATGCCCACGCAGCACACACCAAAATTACACACATGCTGCATTAAAATAGTAATTATTTAGATGTACTACTTCTACTTATGGTAATCATACATTGTTCGCTTTACGTCGCTGTCAACATAAAACTCTTCAATATACTACACCTCGTATCTCACAACCTTGCAGCTGTAACTCTACATAATTCGCTCCTATAAGAGAAAAGTAGACTGTTCGGGCTCCCAACATCAGTGCAAAAAAGTGAGAAAAAGAATTAAAATTTAATTCAGAACCTAACTCACTTGGATGACTCTTTGTCTTTCTTAATTTTGGCCGATCCGCCAGATCCTGGAGCGGATTTTTCCGTCTTCTTGCCTGAATTTTCAGGTGTCCTGGCATTGTGAGCAGCAAGGTGTGGGTGGTGACCATTCCTGCATTCAGGGGACGATGTCTGAGCTGTGGACTGCTTGTCATCATGAGGAGTTGCAGGAACTTCAACAGTGTCACCAGTGGTGCTTGGCTGTACACCTGTAACAAGTTTGCAAGTTTTTCTTATCACATCCACAAGATTGGTAAAAAACGAACATTTCGGTACAACGAATATTTAAATCAGACAAATGATTTAAATTTTCAATATTTTTGTGCCAGTTTTTTCTATAACGTGCGTTTCTCATTAAAGTATCACAGCAATACCTTCAGCAGGTAAAAAATCCTGAGTGAAGATTTCTGCCCCTATGCTTTAAAATCAATAAAAGATAATGCTTGAGGTAATCATCATGCCTGCAGGTTTATATCCTGCCTCTCCCTACACCCTCTATAACATGAAATAGTTATGAAGGAAGTCGTTAAATTGAAAGCATTTCACCTTAATTAAAACTTGTGTGTCAGCAAACTCTCTACACTGATGTAGCCGCCAATGTTAACATTTCCCCAGGGTAATGTGTCATAATGTTTCATTCACTAGATTTACTCTACAACCATCGCAAACTAGAACTTCCATTCACTCATCCTGACAAACCATATTTCCTTCACTCACATGGAAAAGCTTCGACGATTTCCACATCTAATTCATCAGTAGAATACTCGTCGCAATCCTGGATGTGGAAGCCGTCCACGTGCTTTGCTGCAGGATCAGGCAAAACTTTAACGAGTTTATCATCACCCACTATGCCCACAATAAGATCTGGGTCCGATGACAGGTTGAATGGTGGTCGGTTCTCCACAAAATCCCCCTGCGTGGCCGCCATCAACTCCTCCTCCAAACTCATCTCCTGGGCTTCTGCTTCATCTTTTTTGGCGGATGCAGAGAGTCGGTGACCACAAGAGGACTGTCCTTCATCCGTGGTCTTCGAGGATGAGCGGCGGCGATCGCTCTTCTTGCGCTGAAATTGCAGGCAGCAAAATTCAAAAAAATATCAGAAGAGAAAGAATCAAATTAAAGCAAGAACTCGATAAAAAACGCTTTGGTCTTCTCAACCGAAAGAGAACGCAATCTATCTCAGAAGACATTTATTTTAACTCAAATTCCAAATATAATTAGGGATTAAGATATATCATCAAATTTCTGAGACAATAGGCATATTTCAAAACATCAGAGAGGCAGAAAATAATTCAAATTTTTAAATCAATCAAAGAGCTCCTGTAAGAGTTATTTTTTTAGATTTGCTTAGTTCAGTTTATGAAGTGTGTTCCCCCAAGCAAGCGAAAGTATACTATGACATTATATTGAGATGAGTATAAAAAAACCAATGATTTCCACAGTAAGTTATTATTGCTGAAACATATATCAAGAATGGCAAAATTTTGACAAAGCTACATTTAAATAACTTATACACACATCAACCGTTATGCCTTAACTTTATTTATCACTCTTTTGACGCCCGATTTTCTTCGTGACGTAAGTGCAATAAGTAACATAAGTGAGTTTGCATACTCAAGTGTACTGCAAAAATATAGTGGGGAAACAAAGAAATAAGAAATGGTTCGAAGACTTAAACATGAAATCCTTCACTAATTTCTCCTTGTCAATAAAATCACGGTTAAGATTAGAGCGCACGCCACTAAACATTCCCACTAACACATAACTTAAAGAACTAATTGAAAAAAGGGAGGAATGTAACCATAATAATAGATAAATAGGAATCCAAACTCAATAAAATAGAGTTAATAATAGGGAAGGGATGAGGGTAACTAGCACTAGCGGTATAATAACGAAGCACAAACTGGTCACCTTCCCAAAGTGATGAACCTCTACAGTCACCTCGCTCTCATCATCAGCCTCGAACATCTGCGAAATTGAGAGACAATTACTCACCAATTCAACAACTCGCACCAGACCAATACTGCCACGCTTGTATTTTCTCTTGGTTGTAGGTAAAACTTGTAACTTTGCCCATTTTTATCTCTCAGGCAGTGTTAATTCAACGTACGGAAAGCAATACCTATAATCATTCTCTGTTTTGACAAACGCATATCTGAATGTAACAACGGTTAAAAACTTTTTTCACGATCTTGAAGTGTTCTTCGGACGTCGTCACGTTTACCAAGTGTTCTTCCAATTTCATATTTTATGGTTTTTGAAACACGGTCACGTTTAACAAATCTTGTTCGCACAGCACTACAGTTACATAGGCTGGTAAAACAGACACGGTCCCCACGACTTGTAAGATTTCCTTAGTTTCTTCAATCTTCCCTCATAACTCGGCACTTAAGGCACTATTGTAAAAAGTTGCTTGCACGATACGTCGATCAAAAGCCCCGCAGTAATGCAAATCTGACAAGCCATTCACTGAACTAAAAAAACTTAATCGCAAAGCTTAAATAGCAATTAATGGCGCCTCTGATGCAAATAGCTTGACAACAGTGAAAACATTGCAGTGGTCCAAGATATCAATTTCTTTTATATAGTGTTCAATGTAGCAATCCTCTAAAATGTTATTTTTTTAAACATTTGACTGTTTAAATTTTTCTGAAGTAAAAGCAATTTTTTTAATAAACTCATGGCTGGACATCACCAGTGCTAGTCTTGTGCGCACATATGAAGACTACACAAGGTTTCTTCTCTCAGCTGAAAATCTAACTTTTACCTAGGTACGTTTCCCCCTAATTTTCCCTAAATATCACTAAAAAGATCAGCTCTTAAGTTACACTCGCTTCATCTAGAGTACGGATCTAGTACTTATAGGTGGCGCGTGATGATACCATCTAGTATTGGCCACGCTGCAATGGTGGTGAAGCGATAAGAACAACCAAGTACCTAAATGAAGTTCATGGAAGATGTCAAATTAGCGGCGTTTACGTGAGACTGGAAGCAAAGTCGGTGGTTCACTGAACATACCGAGGCTCATCACTGGTAAAGGCCACGTGGGAATAGGCTAGAACTAGAGGAGCACAAACAGGAATACATGGACAACAGTTATGTTAATAGAACTGAAAGAATGATTTCTCAAGTCAAAGTATCACAATCAACTGGAAACATGCATGGAATATCAATAAAATTTAAAGGACACCACAAAAATAAAATGATTTAAAAAAGGCTCAGTGAACTAAATTGGAACGAAAATATAATGTTTATGCCGTAAAGACCATTGGGCTTCATTCCCTAGCTCTTTATAAATGACAGTAAAATAAAAGCTCACATCGTGATCTAGGTTGCTGGCAAAAATCCAATACAAACAATACAATTTTTATTTCAAACGAAATAAAAAGTAGTAGTCATTTGGCTTCAAAATAAACGTTAATGAATCACAAAAGTTGTAGCAGTCAACATGCACATTAAGGATCACTCGGCATAGACTTTTTCTCATAGCTGTGCTAGTGAAATGATGCCACACACACATCTGGAGGGGAATTAACGAATGTATGCATAGGAAGGGATAAATAAAAGCAACACACGTTCAGGGAGGAGGAACTGACTTGGTCGTTGAGGTCCTCAGTAGCCTCCCTGCACACATCAATGGGCGGCTCGTGTAGCTGGTCAAGTGACAACACAAGGGAGGGGTAGGGAGGCTCGGTGACACAAGACGCTGACCGCGGCGGAGGGAAGCACGACGTGCCGCTGCTGCTGCCAGCCTTAGCACAGTAAAATGATCATGTATTCAATACATAAATGACGCAAATATAAACAAGGAGAAAGAACGCTTTCATTCATCAGTAATTGGTAAATCTGTAAAGAAGAAAGATAGAAGTTCGTACTTCAACAGTCACATAATCAACATTTTTAATACACAAAAAAAGAAATAGAACACATACGTTTAGTGAAATCTTACCATTGAATATCAGTGTATGGCACAAATATTTCAATGAATTAATACAAAATTTCGTTGCTAGTAGAAATTTTATGTAAGTGCCAATATAAAATGACAAAAAAGTCATTAAGACAAGTCAAGTATTGATATTCGTTACTCTAGATAGATGATGTGGAAAACAAAAGTTAAAATGACGTAAAGAACCTACAAGTGTTATTGTCTACAAAGGAGAACAATAAACCTGGAAAAAAATTACTAATATGTTCTTGAAACAATGTTCTTAATCAAGGGTCCCGTACCTAGTACTTACTATAAAATACACTAGAGTTCAGCATGAAGCTCTGAAGACACCAGAGACACTTTAATTTGCTATGATAGCCTCAAGATGCAGCACATGATTGAACAGGTCCTACTCACGTGAACACAGGCGGCTAGAAATTCAATAAAATTCATTTACGAGTTAAATGAGCTACACGAGTCTCAGCAGTTCTTCACGTCGTTACAGCTACAACAAAAACAATGAAGAAGATACAACAAATCATCACCTCCAAAGACGGAAACTGAGCTTGCGGAACATTGAGCTCAAACTGAGGAGCCAGCTGCTGCTCTGAGTTACCAACAGTCACAGCACTTCCCTCTGGCTTGCTTTCTGAGGAGGAGCGAGGCTTGGAAGAGCGGCTGGGCAGCAAGGATGAACGTAGAGACCTCAGCGACCGTAGAGCGGATGAACCTTCCTTTTGACTTGCAGCATTACTTGCCTCTGAGTCAACCTCTTCTGCTCGCTCCAGCTCATCCTCTGTAGCCTGAGAATAGAACATCTTGATATTTGTATCATCTTTGACCCGATAATACACTCACGCATCAGTTAACTTACTAAGAGACCTGCAGTTTATTTCATAATTGTGTTGATGCTCACCCCTAATCCTGTTAGGAATTTCTGTTACTTTTATTATGAGTGACTCAAAGCCAGGCTTATACTGGAGTAACCAAAAATTTTTCTAAGGGGCTTGAGAATTCTTATAGATGAGTAACACATCATCAGGGCTAACCGTGTGTTACAGGGCTAATAGAAGAACCAAATTTGTTTCAATAATCCTTTAACATTACTGAAAAATTGGCCTACTGTAGCACTATCACCTTCTTCCCTATGTGCTTCTCTTTTATGGTGCAAGGCGATCAATTTTAATCTCTATGCTCCCTCCAACTTTTACATAGACAAGGAATACCTACAACAATTTTAACACAGCAAACCTCAATAAACTGTTAACAAACCAAAAATATTAGGGCCTACGACTATATAAAAAATACATATATAATCACATTAAGAAAGGGATTGAATGTACACTAACTTATCCAATTAGAAATAAATAGCTAATCAAAATGAATCAAACATCTGCAGCAATTATCACATTTCTGAGTAAAACTAATTCATCTACAAATCACATAGTAGGTGTAGCAAATAATAAGTTCAACACAACAGGACTGAGGATGTAAATGCGCACAAATCAACTTCACTCGAGGATACACACTAACCAAAGCTCTATGTTCTTAATGTTGTACACTATAACTGAAATTAAAATTGGCAATTATTCTTAATATAGGAACAAGATGATTGGTCCATTCTCGGATTGCTAAACAAGTCCCAAGCCATCTAATGTTGCAGCATCAATCAAACACAAGCACTAGCAGTAAAGCTGGATATGAGCTGAGGTAACAATCATACTCTTAGTCATTAATTTTTACCCAATAGTAACATGACTTTTGGTACAGAATAGTTATATGACTCTGGCAAACAATAATTGTACAACTTTTGGTACACAATAATTTTATTACTATATAATTTTATTGCAATCCATTATTACAACATGACTCATGATACACAACTATAACATAACAGTGCATAATAAGTATTCACATCATTAAATTATTATCTTGCATAATGCAGTAGTATTCACATTATAGGAAGAAAGAAGACACAGATTAACAGTATTTAGTTTCACAAAACACAATTCACATCTAGTAAGTAAAACTTACATGCACTCATGTTATAGTCAACATTTTTGTTCAAATTTGTAGTTATATCACACCCACTTGTTGCTGGCATTGGAATGAGGTTTAGAGTGCATGTGCCACTGCTGTAAGTATGAGCACCACCACTGCAGGCAACACACCCACCTTGTTGAGCCTGACGTGCTCCAGCCCAGCAAGCAGCGTGGGCAGCACAAGCTGGGCACTGGGATCCCGCAGGAGGGCGTGGGTGCAATACAGAGGTGGCAGCAGGTGAGCGTGTGTCAGCACCACACTGATCAGGCTCTCCAGCTCCCCCCTTGACAGACACCGCAGCACCCACTGCCAACCTTAACAAAACACATCCTTAATTTGGAAACATATTTTTCATAATAAAACAAATGGTGTTATATAGCTATGCTATTCTACTAAATCCTTTTGGGAATTTTCTTCTTTAAAAAATTTATATTCTTCAAGCACCTATTGTAAAGCATTGGATTTTTATTTCTTAAATTTCACACCCTCTATTTATGATGTGTACAGTAACCAACCATAACTTTACAACTCTGTATTATCTGCAGCAGTTTGTTGACTATTGTGTTAAAAATTAATTACAATTTTGAAGATTGATTGAAATTTTTATTTTCAAACTTTCATAAAAAATGGCACATATCTAAAGAAGGTTTAAATTTCATCTGCAAACCTGCATTTCCACACATGACACTAGAGATGACTCATGTTCATTCCTCATTCCTTATCCTAAGAGTTAATTGAATATTTGAGGAAAAAATTACACTTAGAATTCATACTATGTACTTGTTAAGTCTCAGTACTTAGGAGTAAAAACATACAAGAACTACAACATTCTCACTTCAATTAATCTTAATTTTTTTTATTTCCTGAAATAGATCTCTTGTTAAAAAAAGATTGTGTCAGAAATGTTCATCCATATCAACTGTGAATAATGACAATGAACCAAATTATTCAGCCAGCTCCATTTATGACTGTATTGCACAAGTAGTTACTATTAAGTAACATAGTTCACTAAGTGACAGTAAATTATTTAATTAAATCAATTTGCACAAGCATGTCAAAGAAAATATTAATTACAACACTATGGATTATGAACACATGGGTTACAAGCAGTATAAAGTGAGAACAGAATAGAATATGGCAATAGATATGAGATGTTTGGTTCATTCTTGGGTTGCTACCCAAGTCCCAGGGTGTCTAATGTATCATTCATATGCACACACCTTAATCACAAGCATTTCAGTCATGCAAACCCACTACAAATATACATAGGAACTAAGAGTTAAGAAGGATATTTAGTTAGTCATTTACAGAAATGGGTTATTCCTGGTTCACACATTATCATCTCCATCAAAAAGCCCTTCTAGGGTAACATTGTTAAAGCCCCAATAAAAAAGCCTCCAATAAAACTGAAAGTTGGTTTCACTAACAAGGAACACAAAGTACCGCACCTAGAACACAGTTTATGTGTCGTGAAAAGAAGATAAGTCAGATGGAAGCATTCAAGACGATACAAGAGACAGAAGTCTCACCTCTGGTCTTTGGGCATGGGTACTGCAGCAGCAGAGTGTGTGTGTCATGATCAAGGAGGGGAGTGAGTAGAGGCCAGTAGCCCTGGGTGGGTCTTCTGAGCCCATGGGCCAGAGCGCTGTCTACTCCTGACACCACCGATGACACACACTCGCTGCCAACGCTTCGCTTCTGACGGCCGCACCATTCCCCATAAACCTGTACAAATTCAGTAAAAAAGCCTTCCATTATGCATCACTATTCAAGTCAGTTAAATTGTTGAATGTCTCACACAATAGCAAGCTATTATTAAACTATTTCACTGTCATAACTATGAAGGATGAAACTATAATATAAAAAAGATATTTTTTAATACAATTTCATGGAAATCAAAATATAACATGTATTCAATATTTATAATAGCATCTTAAAAAATATGTTAGCTTGATGCAGAGTATGTTGAAAAGAAAAAATAAGAATTAACTGGCATTCAAATTAAATCTACCTCATACCTTCTTGACAGCTTCTCCAAGATTTTTCAAAATAAATTCCTTCTGTTCTTCTACATCCATGATGAGTCATAGCCTCAAAACCCAGTCAAGTCATCAGGGACTTGCTCACATTGACACAGAGACAGTACCAAATCTAGGGTTGAGGTCCATGCTGAACATCTAGCACTCTTCAGCAAGAATGTAGATTACAGCACACTGAGTACAGGTCTGTCAGAGCAAGGCACTAAAGCCACCCTTGCAACCTCTCTTTTTATCATTCTATGTACTGGCTACCTGGAAAATGAGATGAAGTCTACATACAAATTTGAATACAATAAGAAAATTCACACAAATTACAAAACAGTAGAAAAATTTATTACATATGTGAACACAACAAACACTATAAGAAGCTCCCACAAAATTTGATCATTTACAAATATTTTCAGCTATCAGGATAAACAGATTTTTTATTTTTAGCAGCCATTCAAATCAGTAGTGACATGTGATTTATAAGATGATAAAGACCATGAAAAATTACCTAGTAGTAATATACATTGAATGAACAAATGCCATTTTGAGGGTTAGGATCATGATTATATTTTACTAAGACCAAGCAGTAGTTTTCAAAGATGTCAGGAGTGTTGAAATTATGATGGACTGATCAATTATTTAAGAAGAGATATTAAGAATAAGAACTAATTGATTAGAAAAGTTTCACAGTTTGATAATGGCTTTTAGGAACTCATTCATTGTAAAAGCTGCATCAGATTTTAAAGTTTATTGAAAATTTAAGGTGGCACTTGGCAGTGCCTAGTAAAAATAAAGGTAAAGTTTTATTTGATTAAATTATCAAACAAATACTGGTCTATTTTGAAGATGATAAATTTAGAAAAGTTTGCCTAACTAAATAAAACTTTTTATATGCTACAATTGATAGAAAAGTTTTACATAAAAATTAGCAACTGCTTGGTAATATGAAAGAAATTTTCATTACCAATCATACTCAACATGGTTCAAGTTTGGCATTTTAAACAATGACGAAAATTGCATGCAACACAAACTCCATCTCGCGTCCATCCACCATGCCGGCGCTATTTACTCTGACTCGAGTGAAATCGATGCTCATCAATAAATGACTATTTGGCAACACACATACACAATTGTTTTAAGCTACTATCAAGCCATTACTGTGTCATTTAAAAAGAATTATTTTCAAGTAATCACTATTTTCTACAAAACGTGTTCTGAAATACATGTACCGACAAACAGATGTTAGAGTCAGCTCATTTGAAAAATGGTTAATTTTTACACAATAGTTATTAAATAGCTGTTTTCACACTGAAATGAGTTAATTTACAGTTACAATTTGCATTGCCTACAAAAACACGTATGTCAAAAAACTGTTACTACTGAACACAGCTTCGTTAATAAATGATTTTTTAATAGACACACCCTAAACAAAATTACGGATTACATTTAGTAATACCACATACGATAATAAACTACAACTATTATGAAATAATAATGGCATACTCCTATCAATTATTTTTTAATAATTTTAATAGGTGAAACTTTTCAGACCATTTGTGAAGTATCTCAAATAACGGAAACTTTTCTCTCTATACACGCTCTTTTCGTGTCTGAGTCACATCTGGCATTGCTGACTGTCATGTCAGAGTTGTCAGCAAACTAGCTGGTCGAGCCGTATGTCGTACATCATAATATTATCGAGTGCTACATACAAGTGGGATAGTAGTATTCTTTCCATTACTTTTACCCTATATTTTTGTTTGTTTTTCTTCTTGTTGTTATTTTATTTATCATAACCGAAGCGAATCATTGCCTGTAAACTTTGGTTCGTGGCTCTATTTAGCCTCTAAGACACTCATAGCGTCGGAATAATTAGCTTGTCCTCTTTTAAAAGTGACAACTTAAAAAAATTACCGTAATAGCATCAAGCATGTGATTAAATCTTTTTGTTGAAAGCTGTTTAGTTTCCGCATCAAATCGACATACTACCAAAAAGTAAGAGTTTGAGAATCCCAAACTAAACCCGCGTCACAGAGACCATTCTCTGTGACGCTGAGTAAAAAAATTGTTCTGTGCATCAAGAGAATTCATACGCTCTGCAAACTTATTTTTTAAGTTATTCCTTAAAGAAACTTATGATACTATGTTGATGTAATAATGTTGAATTAAAATATAAATACGCTTTCTATAACAGCAACTTGAACTAAACCAGATTTGAGCGAAAATAATGCGCTCAGCACATAGCATAGATAATATTCCGCAATATTCGCCATACCCACGTACCAGTTGTTGTCCTAGTTCTACGAAACAGTTCAATTTTGCTACATTTTGGTCGGACTCAGTAATCGAATACACAATATGAGATTCAAAGTATTTCAAAATTCTAGTGTCCTGCAACGAAAAAATATCACCTGTGTGGTATGAAGTACACGTGATTCGACTGTTTGAGCTATAGTTTACGATTGGGTTAGTTTTTTTTAAATAGAAGTGAAAATTTTCCCTCACCTGTCGTCAAATTCATAAGAAAAAATCTATATTACGATATATTTATATATCTAAAGCAATATCACTTGCATCAAAAATTTTCATACGTACATGAAAATAAAATGAGATAACCTGTAACTTCGGACGCGGGTTCACAAAAATTTAACTTTATTCATTGTCAAGATTTTAAACTAGTGTTCAAATTATGAGTTACACCTGGAGTCAACGGTTTGCATACAGCTTTATAGACAGACAGGTTAGTACCTTTATTTGATTATTTTTAACACGTTTACTGTGATTGCCTAGCCGGTGCAAATCTTTACTTTGTACACACAATTACTAAAAGACGGAAAAAATCACAGAACCTAACCTTAGTCATCCACCGGTGGGTGCCATCCCAGGAAACGTGTTAAAGCTCTAAGAAGACAGAAACGTGGAGCTGGCAAACGAATTACGGAGTTTCTACATCACTGTCACTTGACCAACAACAAAGGAGGTCTGTTTTTTAATAGCAGACTCTTGCAATAATAGAAGATGTCAAGTAAACGTAAAATTAAAATAATCTATTTAAACACAGTCGAAGCTCAAATAAGTTATTTTACAAACATGAGCGGAAAACTATGTGCATTTCATGAGGGAATTCAATTACCTAATAAATCTGGCATTGTTTTCGACACATGTAATAGCAGAACTCATGTATTGACGAATCGAGTGCTTTGGTTACAGTACGAGGAAATCGAGTAGACGTATTTTCCTCAGGTTTTATTGAATGTCACACAGGAGCTGTAAAAGAAACTGCGTTCGCACAATAATTCTAACACTATCATACTCTCTCGCGCAAGTTAGGCACGTTACGTGGAAACAGAGCAAGGTTCTCACTAACCGAATAACTTCAGCATTTCAAATAGGTAATGACAAATATCCCGAACATGCTAATACAAGATAGAGAACTCGACAGAGCATGATACTCTAAAACTCATCTCTCAACCTAACAGGCATGAATAACGTCTTGTGTTTTCAAGAAACCTGCCTGAACCAAGGAACCTGCCTGAACCAAGGAACCTGCCTGAACCAAGGAACCTGCCTGAACCAAGGAACCTGCCTGAACCAAGGAACCTGCCTGAACCAAGGAACCTGCCTGAACCAGGTAAATAAAATTTAGTAGTCCATCTTCAAGGCGAGTAGACACGAGAAAGAGACACTTATTGACAGAAGAAAGTGCCCAGTTCCGAAGCCAGAACTGAAGGCAAAAATAAATGGAAACCTATACGGCAAAATTTGAAGATTCCTTTCGTCACAGATTGAAATTGCTTAAATTTTAATCAGATAAAGGCCGTAAATATTTTACAATTTTATGACTAACACAATACACCCGGATGTGCGGTGCTTGATATCAACAGAAGCTTACAAACGTTTCTAAAAATCGAGATTCAATTTTCAATGAGCGCCAAAACAATCTGCTTCTGATTGCCCAGGATTCTCAGCTTCAGATGAAAGTTCCAGTCACAGCAACAGGACGTTTATGCTGGCGATAATGCATACAAAATTTTGGGAGAATAGACAGAGAAGGGCGAAAATAATCATGCGCCCGTACATGTGAGTAACCCATCTTATATGAACACAACAAAATAAAAGCAGCACATTCATTCCACAAATGGTATGTCACTCACGCTTCACTATATACAAAAGAGACGAGCGTGAAAACGCAACACCTCACACTTCTCACCCAACTATGAACATTCTCTCACATGATAAAGATCTGTCTGAACACCCTAAACAAAGGGATCTCTTCTTGAGACTCGATAATGAAATCCATTACTTTACTCTTGAATTAATATTTTGAAGAAATTCACAGCCACGAAAACGCTGTTCAACAACAATATTGACAAAAATAAAAATTATTTACATAGAAAATGTTCATAGTATCTACACGTAGCAAATGCTCCTTTCAGCCGCCGAGAAAACTATTTTCAGGAGCGCACTGCGCTAAAATAATTAAAAAAAAACTCCGCAAATAAACGGATACTAAAAACTACGAGCTTCGCGGTTGAGGCCTGAAAGGAGCATGCTAGCACCACTAAAGCCTCCAGTTTATGTACAAGAAACGCTCGCTAGCGACCCAACATCTTCAAAACATGTCACGCCTCAATAACCGAACTAGACATCCCCTCTACTGTTCTCATAAATGAACGAATGCGTGCAGGGCACGAACATACGACGGTGGAGATGACTGTGAGGCACTTCTCCGTTCTCCTCTCAAGACAAGGTTGACCTCTCAGAGCCTCCTGTTTCTAATTCATCCATAAATAATCCAACACACGCAGGCAGTGCTAACGAGAAGCACAATAATTCATATATATAATACAATGTAACAGGGGCCTACTGACCAGGAATTCTCGTTATGTAATGTGCATGACTCGACAAAAATACGCAGGTATTACCTTGTGTACATTCAAGTAACGTACCAAGCCGACATTGCTATGCAGACACGCATGCGCGCACGAGCCAGCCATAAGAACAATTATAATATATTATTCCAGAAAAATCTTTTCTTACAAAAGAAGTTCATAAAAAATCGAGTGGAGTCCTGGAGAGCTGTCCCTTACAATTACTATTAAATCTAGTATTAGAGTATACACCATGCTCTTGTTGGATAATAAAATATAATCATAACTAGGAGCCTGAAGCAACAGTACCCTGCTAACAATAGCAATTGAGTATAAAGTAATGTTGCCGAAGAAACGACGACATGAAATTGCGTCAAATCTCCATAATTAACACTCGAGAAATATGTCTTCATCCTCAGCTTATATTCTATGCAAATAACGTTTCTCTTAGCAGTTAATAAGACAGGCCGCCAAATGATTCTCATGATAGAACGAGCTTTTTTTCTGTTATGTGTTAATTTAGGTTCGTGTAGGCTTTCAATTGAAGAAATGGAAATGTTGGACAATTATCCAACAGTAGAGGTCTCTCATTACGATTAGCTGGTGACCTCAGCTGCTGATAGGGCAGTTCAGTTTCCCTCGAAGCATGACTCGGGCCTGCTTAGCGCAACTAAAATATAAGTAACTCCTCCAAAACATGGTAAGACGGAAGTTGGCCTTAGTGAACCATGAACAATGACGTGCCACCCAATTCCAGGGAGACGCCAGTACAACTTAGTCGAAATAGAAGGACGTGACGATGACCGGTGGAGTTTTACGTCACGTGACCTTCAAGTTAAAGGAGGAACCTCAAATACAGAATTAAATCACATGTAAGTCACTCATAAGAAAGTAAGGATTTATTTCATGCACGAATGAAATAGTACCATTTCGCTAATAAAACAGGCCGACAAATTTCATGGTAAGATTAGTGTCGTATTTATTCATACGGAGATGAATGTCCCTCTAAGTAAGAATTGTAGTATACCTGCAGATAGAACACTAGAAGCGATCTCAGCCGTGATGCACGATAGCAGGATGCGGTCTTTTAAATTTTAGGGGCATGCACTTTTGAGGATGCAAACGTGATATGAAGTTGGCACTGCTCTTGCAGTCGCAAAACCCTGCTGAGACAGACCTCACACCTGCCAAGGAAGCAAGCACTCTACTAAGTAAGGTGGTGACGTCAGTCTGAAACCGTTCAATAAGAACACACCTCCATGATGTATTGGATGTGGAGAACCAAAAGTCGCGGTATAATTTGTCAGCACTGTATTTATGAGAGTCGTCAAGAGTAAGTAAAGAAACTAGCAGTGAAATCCTGAACAGCTCAATCCAACTGCATAACGGAGACACTGTTCAAGCTCAGCATCACCTAAAGGTTTTGCTGAACTAAGTAGAGCACTTGTGACGTCCAGCGTGTGTCTTTAAGTGATTTGTATACTGCCACACTTTCAGTAGTAACTGACGAGCGCCGACACAGTCACTCAGGAGAAATGAGAAGTCAATCAGAAACACTGAAACATAGTCTTGTGATAGATCGGGCCACCAAGCCTTAGATTAATATGGAAGATCTAGCGCAGTAACTTCACAGCGAACTCAGGAAATGATCATTAGACTAAGAATTTGCCCCGTAAGAGATGCAATACTCAATTCCCACAAATCGGAAGCATTTTATAGTTTAGTTGCGTTAACTTTTCCAGAAAGAAATAGAATAAACCACATAGAACACGTTTGCCCAACCGTGATAATCCGACTTCAATATGTCACATCAAGGTCAAGAGTTTACAAATAAGAATAATAATAATGAATAAGAAATACCGAATTCCAGCCTTTTCATTGAACAAATCACACGCAAGATACTCTTAAGATTACGACCACACGATAAAAATTCGATTTTAACCACCAAGTACTGCCCTATTTTGAAGACGTGATTGTTACAGATTCCTGGAATGCAAAATTAACCTTTATTACACTAACTTGGCACAACTGCCCTTTACGATGAACATGAGCTATGCCGAGACGACGCGTGCCTCAAAACAACTACCCATAAGTTTTCCTTTTTCGACGACTCGACATAGAGAAATACTTACGGAGATGAGATCATTCCGTTTGACTGTGTCTCGAATTAACTTTCGCAGTACAGGAAAAATATAGCGCCTTACTACACTACTGTTATTAAAATTATTTATGTATATCACCCCACTTTCATTTGCCTCTCTATTCGCTACTTGTCACGTCATAAATTTTATGTGGTCTCCCACTACATCAATACATCTGAGAAGACTTCCTGGGTTCGAGATTAAAGTTCACTTCATCACAAAAAATTGTCTAGTTGATAAGGAACGAATAACCTGAACCTGTTTCGAGAATTAGCTTATATGAAAGGATTCCGTGATATCTTTCATCCTAAAAACACAAACAAAATTACAACACTAAAGAAATCGGGGCAAAGAAGGCCTCTACGAGTTGATTGCTAGTCATCCACTGGTTAATGAGTTGACTTGAAGCTGTCCGCTCAATTGTGATCTTCATTCAACAGTCCGAAGCTTCAACTACTCACACTATTTCTTGGTGCGTCTAATGGCTCTCTTAACCAAGCGTGGTGGTAGTGCAGACGGCGTTGGACTAAATGGATTGCCAGGGCCACCTCTGGAACATGGAACATAAAAGTGTCAGTCATGCTTGCAAAATGTTTGACAAGAAAATTATTTCTTAGGTACATGACGTGCGTGCTGTACATTCTAGTCGTGTACATTTATTCAACTGTATCAAGTTTACAAAACAGATCACCACCTCAAAAAACGCTAGATGCATAAATAGACGCTGGTGATCTAGTAACTGATGACAGCAGGTTCGACCAGTCATTGACCACCCCTCAAACACGAGTAATACTACATAGTTATCTGACAGAGGCAAAAGGAGTTTTCACCTGTTCAACTTTCAAATAAAATGTTTTATATTGAACTAATCTAAGAACGCACAACAATGAGTGATCGACTATACAATTGGCAGTAGCTGTGTAAGCAACATCTAAATCAACACTACGAGAAATAATTCGTTATCTCTTCATAAGAAGAAACAAAACAACTTCTACTTTGCAACACGGCAATGTTAGATACACGAAAGATTTTTTATGACATGAATATTTATGACATGAATGTATGTGTAGCTAGAATACAAATATGTGGCATGACTACACAGTATGTGAAGACTCACCCAAAGCTGGGAGTAGCGCCAGTGGCAGCGCTTGATCCGAACTGGAAGACGCCGTTGTTTGTAGCTCCGCCTCCTCCTCCAGCAGTCTTGGCACTGGATGCCTGTGTGGAGCGACAAACTTAGGTTACTGCGTCCCAACACTACCAGGATGAAAAAATGTCATTTTTAAAGCCAAAATACTTCAAGGTCAATTTTTGTACGTTTACTGCGGCAGCAAACATCGAATTTTTTTTGGTTAGTACTGTGTAGAATCCAAAAACGAAGTACAATTCCAATAAAAAATTGGTCAGAGAATTTAGCTGAAAAATTTAGTAGTTTACGCACATTCAATTGAGACATAAAAAATGCAACTAAAATGAAACACACGCAACTATAACACGTGTGAGAAGTGAAACATGACAAAATTTTGCTTCAAATTCTCCAGTTGAAACACTATCTTTTGACACAAACCTAGATTGAATGGTTAAATCATTTTAGTAACAAGTTCACACGGTCCAATATGTCTTATCGAGCAATAAAATATTGACCTCTATAGCGTGAACTAAATCAGTAATTCAATATTTTTTCACACCATCGATTTTGATTGAAATGAATAATAAATACTAATCTCAAATACCATTAAAGTCTTTAGTACAAAATTGAACAGAAAGAATTGAAAATAAATCATGCTTTCGTAGAATTCAACTCACCTGACCAAACTGGAAAGAAGCAGGCGAGGCTGCAGCAAAGTTGAAGGCGGGAGCAGGTGTGGCAGCCTGGCCGAAGTCAAACCCTGTACTAGCCTTCTTCTCGGCCGGCTGACCAAACGCAAAAGTGGGCGTGGGTGCTGCCCCTCCCTTCAAGCCATCACTAATATTATTGTTATTGTTATTATTGACACCTTGAAATACCGAACCCGCAGATGCACTGCCACCGAAACACGCCGAAAAGTTTCCAAAAGCAGGCGCGCTATTGTTACTGCTGTTAAACTGAAAACTAGGAGTAACAGCACTAGCACTTTTAGCGAAACTAAACTGAGCAGAAGGTTCTGCAAAGCCATTGTTTTTGCTGAAGCGCGAATTTGATATCTTGTTTTGCAAGTCGCAATCATCGGAATTCAAACTTCTTTTATTACTAGTCTTGACCTGATCACTGCTGTTCATTACGGGTGTTGAGTTGAAAAAACCACTGCTCTTGTTGGCGTCAGGAACACTAGGGCTATACGATGGAGCTTTGGCAGGCGGAGCTACGACCAGCCCATCGTTCTTATTTGCAGGGGCACCAAAAGAAAACATATTCGTGTTGGATTTCTTGAAACTCGAGTCAGTAGCGGGCACTGACGACACTTGACTGATTGTTTTAAATTCATGAGAGGCACTAGGGGTTTTCACTGTTGAAACTGTTTCATTAGAGGATGTGAGGAATTTGAGTGAAGCAGGAGGTCCTTGTCCATGAATGCTACCATTGCTAGTACTATTTGGCTGAGTTCCGAACGTAAACAGCGGCTTGTCAGATGCTGCTGCTGCAAGTACTACAGGGTTACTTGCACTCACGCCAAATGAAGGAGCAGCAGGGACACTAGAAGAAACAGAAGGTACGACAAAAGAAAAGTTTGCCGATGTTACACAAGTTTTAGGAGCTTCAGAAACAGGAGAGGCAGTAGCTGTATTCGGAGCAGTTAGCCCAAATTTGAAACCTGAATCGTCTGTGGTCTTTGAACTAGAACCAAACTTGTAGGTACCTCCCAGGGATGACTTCACCGAGCCACTGACACTAGGTTTGGAAGCTTCGCACGACACGCATTTTTCGGCACCGGCTTTGTTGGTAACCATACAAACTCCACATGCCCAATCACCGATGGATTTCTTGAATTTATCCCCAAATCCGGTAGGAGGCAATGAGGTGCACGAGGTATTCATGTCAGACGAGGTTGATGATTTCAGACCAGGCTTAGGAGCATCACAGGATGTACAACTTTCAGAAGTATTTCTCCTCGAACACGATGAGCACTCCCAGTCGTTTGGCGACTTGGTAGAAGCAGGTGTAGAGTCGGAAGAGGTCGTCGTTTTTGCAGCCGCTTCAGTTTTCCCGCTCGCCATAGATGAAAAATTCGAACCTGCTGAAGTTGTAGCGATAGTAGAAGCAGCACTAAAACCAGAAAACGTCACTGATGAGGTGGAGGTCGAGGACGACGATGGTACTGATGATGAAGAGGCAACACCAAAACTAAACGGGGATGTCGTTTGAGAAATTGTTGACGAAGGTTTCAGACCAAAACTAAACGTTGAAGATGAAGAGGAACAAGCAGCAACTGTCGAAGACAGTTTAGTTCCAAAACTGAAACCTGAAGAAGAAGAAGAAGCAACTGTTGAAGATGGCTTGGTGCCAAAACTGAAAGTTGAAGTGACTGTTGTAGTAACAGCAGAAGTTGCCGGTACACCGAAAGAGAAACAGGTGGACGAACTTTCTTTAGAATTGGCACCTATGGAAACAGGGTTTGATGCAGATGCTGAACTCGACGCTCCGGGTTTGGCTGTCTGACACGCAATGCACTGCAAAGCATCACCTTTATTGTTCACCAAACACGTGTCGCACTCCCAGTCAGAAGCCGCTTTTTTGAAGGCATCGCCAAATCCACTTACCGTAGGTTTGGAATTTGTGATAAACGCAGGCGCAGTAGTGGAGGACACACTAGCAGCTTTACTGTTACTAACAGCGTCACTTGACTTGACGGGTGAGCTCCCAGACCCTGGTTTGGCTGTATCACACGCCACACATCTGGATTTGTCAGCATTGTTGCGCACCATACAAGTGTCACACTCCCATGATCCTGCCGCGGCTTTGAAACGGTCACCGAAACCTTTGAAGCCTCCTTCACTGCAACTTTTTTCACTGGTACTTGACGGATTCGATTCTTTACTGGTCACAACAGATTGGGGGCTCTTACCACTTGACTTATTAAGAAACTCTAATAACCCACTGCTCGACGGTACAAGTTCTCTTGTTGCTTCACTAGTAATAATTTTAACAGGACTAACAGTTTTCAATTTTGGAACGAATGATGGTTTAGGCACTACAAAATTTTCTTTAGAGCTCTGATCAGTAATAACAGAAACTGGTGCACTAAAATTAAATAGCAGAGCTGTACTGTCTTCACTACAATTACTAGAAGAACCGGCGTTTGTGCTTGCACTAGACTCTTTCTGCTTGCTGGCAGGGTGATGCAGCACTTCAGGTGCTCTGAACTCAAAACCTTCTCTACTACTGCAAGTTCCCGTCGACTCCCTCGTGGGAGGCTTCATCATGCCAGACAGCGGAATGGGTACAGAAAAATTGACTTTGGGTAGCGAAACGTTAGGCAGTGGTACAGGATCATTGGGCAGATCATACACGGGTTCTGCTTCATTGCGATTGTGACGCGGTTTGAATGAAGTCTTCATCTTACCGCCTCCTGCAGCAGCGACTTCATCGACGTACGGCCACGACAGAGTTGATTCTTGCCGTCTGAGGGGGTTAGCGCACGGACTGCTGCACAGCAAACAAGTTAAGCTTTATCACAAGTATCAAATTTCATTTCACCCCTCCAAACAGAGCCTAAATTTCACGACACGCTAAAATGAAATCAATACGATATACTTACTGCTTGTGGCTTGGAATGTAACATTTACACTTCAAAACATTTCATAGAAAAAGTGGTATATTTATTTCCCGACAGACCTCATGAAACGTAGGGCCATAGAAAAGTAAATCCATTCTATTTCTATTCTCACCTCCGTTCCTCGACAGGGGCTGTCAGTATCACCTATGACGTCACAAAATCAAGGCCCAGATAATGCATAGACTTTACAGCCTCTGAATAAGTCTTTGTGAACTTAAAATGAAAAGATTGCTTACAAGCCATTGATTTTCTTCATAGCAATGTTAATCCAGATTCCATTGGACTCAAAAATTATGTAGAATAGAGTAAAGTAGAAATACACATCGATAAGAATGAAACCATTTAGGATGAACAGACCTGACTGAGGGGACTGCAACTGAAGATGTTGATGGAAATGAAGTAACTCCTGTCGCACTCGAAGGAGGACTACGGGCGCTAGGGACGGCAGTATTGCTGGCCTCCAAGCGAGGCTTGTCTGCTTGAAGTAGAAGGCTGCTGTTAGACTCTGTTGAACTCTTGGACTTGAGGGAAGACGCTGGAGAGCGAGGAGCAGCAGAAGCTGCAGCTACAGAGAAGATGGAAGGCTGCTCATCAGTGGGGTTGAGACTGGAGCTAGGGTTGAGCACGCCATGGTCGTGAGATGCACTCACAGGGAGTAGCTCTGGTACTCTGCTCGAGCTACTGCTCGTCATGGCAGCACCTGGAGCTGGACGTGGCATCACGTACTGCGTAAAGTTGCTCTGCACGCTTGCCTTCAAACACACAATTGCACGTTATTTACCACGTGCAAAGATTAAGTCTCCATATATACGACACAATACTTCATCGAAATATTCTAGTAAAGAAAGGTCGGATAAACACAGTATTACAAATTACTCATCTCATAACCTGCAATAATGAGAAGTCAACTGTGATATGTGAACTACATAAATGAGACTCAATTGTAGCGAACACAGCTATGCATTCAACGAACTTTTTACCAGAAGTAACCACATTTTCCCTCCGTAGTGAATGTTTTAGGAATTACGAACTTACGATGATGAAGGGATTTAATAGAAAGAAATTATAAAGAAAACAACTATCACCAATGCTTAAAATTTTGGGTTGGTCATATATAAGAATTTAACTGGAAAGATCCACTCACAAAAAAATATAATTACTCAAATTATTCATAGCGTAAGAGGTAATAGCTATGAATTTTATTGTATCTTTGTTTGCTTTAATCTACACACAAACGCTTATTAAAAGTTTATAGTGAAGAAATATTAAATAAATTTTGCACCTTTAAAACGAGAACAATACGGAGTCGAATACATCATTAGTTTGTATATAAAACATCTGCAAAAAGAGATATCAACATCACTAACGTTAATAAAGCACGTCCTAGTTTAAATTTGAGAGACACAATCATCTACTTACAAGATGAGCTTGATATGAGCTGCCTGTTTGGTACAAGACTTCTTTATAAAAACATGCAAGGATTTTAAAACTTTAACATCTTTACCTCCGTGGCCGAATCAATAATTTGAAATTGCCTTCAGATGTCAGTCTGTTATACTGCTACGACACATAGGACATATATAAATTTTTTTACTAGAATGTGCTTTAATAAAATTTGTAATTCCTAGTTTTTCATCTTGCAGACGTTTTTTTACGAACTGACGATGGAGTTGAACTTCGTTCTGTTTTCAATTAAAAATGTTAAACTTTTTTGAGTTTCCTTTACTTTTAAATTGTTAGTGAATTTACGCTCTCATGAGAGGGATGCTTCATCCGTACATATACACATGACATCTGCCGTAACCACGCAGGTCTCTAACACTACCTACAACATTAAGGCAACCAATGAAGAGGTGAATAAATAGAACTAAAGCAAATAATAAAGACCAGGAGAAAAAATACGAGTACAAGAGAAAAAGAACACATGTGTACTCTCGCAAGTAACCCATGAAAAGAGACACCATGTCCAAATTTCTCAACCAAAAATGAAATTAAAATAGGGACTGAAGCGACAGAACGAAATAGAAACAAGCATTACCTTAGCAGGAGTGCAGATGGAGGCTGTAGGAGGGCGGCGCTGCTGAGGGCGGTGCCTGTGGAAGGCAGCTGTGTAGGGAGAGTCCAGGTAGGACGCATAAGGAGACGCAGCCGGCGTAGGAATTCTCTTGGCGTCCGTGAGGGGCGTGGACATTGCGTTCAGGCATGTCAAGATTTTCTTCGCTGCTTCTGACAGACCACCGTCGCTTCCCGGTCTCGGTGAGGCAGTCTGTCACAAGTACATTGCAAGATTTAAGACCTGAATACAAGTAACTTAACAATACCTTCTGTATTGAATCAAATCATTTTCAGTTCAGATTCTATTTTACATTGGACGTTAACTCAAAGACAATTTGAGTAGTATACAATTTTAAAGTTTGCAACAAGCCTGCCTGAAAATTCTGAAATGTAAATAATTTCCAGGTATCCTCCTAAATATTTAATTTCATTTTAAAATTGACAATATTCTGCTAACAGATAATAAGCCATCAAAGCCTCTCAGAAGCTTTATTTATTTAAAACCAGGCGGTTTCTCAAGTATGCTAGGTTCTGCTGCAAAAAAAGCAAACCAAACTGTAGCTGTAACATGAAATTCCAATTCAAGCATCACACAACTAATCACAATTTTATTCAGTACTAATGCCAAAACTTCAGATCGATACATACAGTTCATGACAGATGGAGACAAAACTCTAGTCTGATACCATGAAATGGCAGACATCAAAATCCATTCAAGAGAACAATACTGACAAACTTGACACTTGCTACAAAGCTGACCAATTCAGCTAGGTGCTATGTCCTTAATTGTTTAATAATAAAACTAATAATAAACTTCTCAAATTTGCACTGATGATCAATATAAATATTTAAAAATTTGTCTTCGTTTTAAATGGCAGTGGATTACGAGAAAATATCACACCACAATGCAGTCTCATACCACAGCATAGCTCTCTTAGAAAAAAAACACTATAAAGGGAATCTGTTTCGGCTGAAACTGAACCAAACAAAAGAAGGATACAGCAAGAATACTGGAGCTGCATGCCACTCACCGATGCTCTGCTCGAACTAACAGGAGTGGGAGTGCGTCTGTACGAAGCAGCTCCTCCATATATTGTGCGTCCAGGGTAGAATGGAGAACTTCGGAAGCTTCCATCGCTTAGTATAGATTTGTTACCCTGAAAATTAACCCAGAAAATTAATACACGCGCCGCATGACCAATAACGTAGGTATAAAATGAAGAATTAAGATTTTTTAAGCAATGGATGACTGCGATTGTAAACAGTACTACTACTAGTGGACTTATTGGGTCAGAGGGCAAAAAAAATATCTTTCGTCAGCTACCATGAAAGCATTGCTTTTATTACATCATGCAGACACGCTCAGTAGACCACCTTCAATACAACCATCGCACAGCTCAAGTCCAAGCATCACAAGTTCTTACTAAATGTTAACGAGGAAACATTAATGTATCTGAGAAGTAGTGAAGCAGCACAAATTTATCAAATAATTACCGTTGTCACTAAACTACGTTCTTATTGAAGGTACTTGCATCGATACATATGACAATTTCCGTAATACTAATTCAGATTAACATTTAACCCTTTTACACAGGGGTATATTTGTGTGGTACATAATTATGTAGTAAATATGTGTGTTATTCGGGGTGAAATGGTTAAGCAAACCCAACTATTGATCATTGTTCACTGAGAAATAAAATCACTTCGAGTGAAAATCTTAAGCTGTCATTTTACCAAGTAGAATTTGGCAGGAAGTCGGCAAGTGTAGAAGCACACACAGGGAGAGATGTACTCACAGGAGGAGAGGCTGCAGCACTGTAAGCTGCGAGGGAGAAGCGTGGTCGCTTGCTGGCGGACTGTGCAGCACTGAGACGAGCACTGGTTATCAGCTCTGTTGACTCGCTGCTATCCCCTGGTGTGACAAAACTCTTTGCTTTACTCCATTTCCTTACCAGTTACGTCTCTGGTAATATATCATCTAGCATCGTCTATTTTTATGCAATCATATTTATCTATATTAATAAAATCTACATAACCTTTCTATAATTGAAGTATTTCAAGTCTAGAATCTGAGAACTGTGATGACTCAATTATGCTCAACTAAATGTACGTTTTTCACTACACATATTGCTAATTCAAACATGTAGTTCAAAAATTGTAAAAACTGATCTTTAAAATAGTGAAAATACAACATACCTTGCGTGCTGAGACGAGAGGAAAGAGCAGAAAAGGAGGGCACAGCAGGGCACTGGGAGACACAAGGTGGCTGTTCCTCAGACAAGCAGTCAGCAGTGCGTCTGCTAGACTGCACCTCTGCCTGGCGCTGGCTGCTGGGGGCAGCATCCACAGGGCGTGGTGTGGTGTAGGTGAGCTTGCCGACATGTGGAGGTGTGGTTGCGTACGACTTGACACCCGTGCTGGTGTTCCCAGTGCTTTTGTATCTGTCACTGATGGTTTGGTCTGGTGCTACAGCACTGCTGTCACCAAGCATCAAGCTGCTGTGCACTGCTGTACCTACAACATCAGTGGTTACATGTCACACAGCTCAAAAAATCACGAGTTTAGACAAGTGACTTTTTCAAATTATGCAGTCAAAATGATCATCGCAAAGGAAAATGAAATACATGGTAAACCAAACTGGAAAAAAATCTGAGGCAGTATCTTAGCAAACACAAGAGACTTGGCTCAGGACACTTCCTACAGCTACAAGTCTTTAGTAGAAGTAACTCAGCTAGTATCATTACAATGCATTAAGGGACAACAAAATGAAATTTAAAAAGCCACATTCTGGTTTATACCTTTTTTTGAACTAAACTGCATCTTTAATCTTATTGGACGTTTCAAAATTGTCGACAATGCAAGAATAAACCTGAATCTCAAACCAAAATTAAAGATGAAAAGATCATTCCAGAGAGATACAACAAAATGAGAATGGTGCCTAAAGAAATAAATGCAATGCACTTTAAAAAGACACTGTTCAGCAAAACTAACCATCTCTTTCAGATGTTGTAGGGCCAGACGCAAGCACAGCTGACGAGCTGTGTCCTGAGGCACTGAAGTTGATCCTGTGATTGCTGTTGTTTGCAGCTGAGGCTGCAATGCTGGTAACAGCACTGTTGTCTCCCTGCTCTTCACTGCCTGCTGCATTGAGTCAGTATGAAGACATTGTAGCTATGACATGCAGTCAACTTATATCAATAATCATCAAAACCAATTTAAAAATTAATACAAGCCAAAGAAAAACAAAACTAACTGAATTAACACCAATAATTCAAAAACTGTTGACTTTAAAATAGAAAATTTGAAAAGGTACATAATTACAAGAAAAACTCCAACTTACATAATGGTAGCAAAAGTGAACATTAAACAAGTGGAATTTACTAACCTTCTTCAGGATAGATGGGATGGAGACTCCTAGGGCTAGGAGGAAGGTTAGAGGCAGCTCCTCTGGAGTAGCCAGAAGGCCCAGCCTCTTCATTTTGGCCTTCATCTCCCCGCAAAAAGCCAGGGATCCAAGAGCTACCCAGAAGCCCTGAGACAGAGTCTGTCACTCGTCTCATGAAGCCCTGTAAAAAATTCTTTATGATTAGAATATCATTCTTTAATCACTAAATACATTTTATATAACTTGACATAAAAGTTTACATTTCTTTGCTAGTCAGTTTCATGTAAACATGGGGGAGACATTAAAATAAACAGTAAAATGATAGTACTGGCAGGTAAAATAGAACTTCCTGCAAAGTACTTCTACAATAACACTTTCTTTTTGAATTGAAATCATCAGTAATTTTGCAATTTTGGGAAGATTCTCAATGACTGATATTTATCCAAGTTATTTCTTGTGATGGTACAAATCTTTCAAAAAATAGTTAATTAAAATTTTTATTTTTATTCATCAAGATATGGCATTTTCATGAACTCAATCAAAATCAATACAAATCAAATTGCTGATAGGACTTGAAATAAATTCTTTAATAAATCTGAAGTCAAGGATTTGGCACTTTATGCCAAAATTAAACACTACTCATAAAGGACTTCTAAATTTTATTTAAATAATATGAGAACAAATGCCAACTACAGTTTATCTATTGCAATTGCTATAGGTATTGTTAATTATTGTCAGTTAACTCCTCAGAAATAAAAAGCACTGCAGATTCTACAAATTAACATTATTCATTCCAGGTTCAACTGCCATAATTCTCCCAGCTAATTATTATATTGCTAGTTTAAACACCTACACAGCCACAACAAAAGCAATCTCAGCAGTGATAGTATCATTTCTCCCAACTAAAATAGTGAAAAGTCAGTGACAGCATAAGTATTTCAAGTAG
>VCRD01000206.1:177140-262970 GCA_006783055.1 Trinorchestia longiramus | reverse complement strand
AGTTGCAAGATATTTCTCGTGCCAATTTCATGGAAATACAAGCTGAGTTTTCCTGTTGACTTGTTCCTTATTACCTTGAGTAAGGTCACACGGGCAGTTAGATTAGGCTTGTTAAAGTTGGTTGCTTAAAATCCCCCAAGCACGACCAAACTTTACATATCAGATGGTAAACAAGAGCACTATTCATAATGAATTAGTTTTACGATTCCATAATTATGACGACTACTTATGGAATTGTCTTTGGTTGATGAGTTAACAATGCTTGTCACTGTTTACCAGCTCACTTTGTTTGAAGTTTCGATGTGAAGAAATTAAAAAAAACTATTCCATTTAGGTATGATATACAACGTTTTTTAAATTCTTACTAAAGATGAAACGTAACTTCTGGATGCATTAGCGACCAAAACTGCCAAGGCGTCATTTAGGCTTTCAGGTTGAAAATTAATGGTGCTGGTCACTGACAAATGCAGCGGTTGGGAGTTGTGGAGACAAAGTCCGGACTGTCCGGCACTTGCTTGATGGCGCAATCATAACAAAAATTTAACCCTGGCACATTTAATCACCAGAAAAAACTCTGGGATGCCATTCTGTAGTATGTGTGTATTAGAGGGAATTCAAGGCCGTTACAAAGGCTCCAGCCAAACGCTGGCCCTTAAATCTAAGTCTAAGACCATCCTGTTGTATGCCTGTGTATTAGAGGGAATTAAAGGCTGTTACAAAGGTCCCAACCAAACGCTGGCCCTCAAATCTAAGTTTAAGACCGTAACAAAGGCCCTAGTCAAAACTGTCACTCAAGTC
This sequence comes from Trinorchestia longiramus, assembly GCA_006783055.1. Lineage (NCBI taxonomy): Eukaryota > Metazoa > Arthropoda > Malacostraca > Amphipoda > Talitridae > Trinorchestia > Trinorchestia longiramus. The sequence goes on along the minus strand of VCRD01000206.1, from coordinate 262,172 downwards.
TAAGACAAGAAGCATATATGTTGAAAAATTCGTGGAGTTTATTTTAAGTTTGAAAAGTTATTGTAAGGTTGAAGAGTAGTGCCAAAATATTAAAGTTCACACAGTGAACACAATTTGGAGCTCAATTCAATAATATTTAAAGAAATATTATAGGCTATTAATCAGTTCTGGCAAGAATTGACTAATTTTTGCATTAATAAGCTATTTGTTTATTATAGGTGTGTGTTAGATGCAATGAAATATTAAGTAGATATATTGGTCATCAAGAACTTTTAATTTATAAGAACTGATCATAGTATTTGTATTTTATTATACTGTGTATAAATTTATATAACAAAAATTACTATCTGCAAAATTAGATGATTATGTAAGTATAATTATATGATTATATCATCAGGTAGCAAAAAATCTGTGAAAATTGTACCAATTAATGTATCAGAATTTTCTCATAGATGTGCTCTCATAATGGTTAATTATTATAGAACTATTACAACACACACTTGTTAAAAGCATGTCCATTTGTTTAGAATGTGAAACATTTGTTTGAACTGATGAATGTTGAAAAAATATTCTGGTACATTAATCAGATTATGTTTGTGAATGTGACACACCTGTACTAAAGATCCCTAGGACTGCTGGCAGCAGGAGCTGCTCTGCCGTGATGAAGCACGTGTTGCACCAGCTCGTAGATGCTGACCTTAAGAGGCAGGGTTGCAGGCCTGACACCATCAAGCAAGAACCTGCTGCAGGAAATTTAATGCTTGGTAAGATTCTTTATTCTTACTAGGTTTGAGGTAGAAATGTTTGATATTGTAATGAGAAATAAGGTGCTGCCAATCATGTATGAAAAAAATTTTCTTTGACTCAGTACTGTCTTTAAACAAGCTGTATTGTTAGTTCTGCATAATACTATAGAAGGTATTGGATGCAACATTGATGAAAAACAATTGTATGCAATCACAGTAAGCAAAAAATTATGAAACACAATAAGATTGCATTGTTCAACATAGACATATTTAGCTAGATGATGAAGTTGACCTCTTAACTTATTTACAATAAAGCTTTTTTTGTTCTGTCATTCTAGAGTCATACCCGAGTCATTTATATGGTCATACCATGTCATACAAATGAACAGTGATGTGATTCAAAAGGTTTTTGAATAAATTGAAGTTTTAAATAAATTTACTTCTTTTGTATTCAAGATATCTTATTGTAATTATTTAATTTTATAATTGCTTTTTCTGTACTGTAGAATAAATGTCCTCAAATTGGTTATCTGTGTTATTATCTTTTTTTGTCACTTGCAGTTGACATACCAGAGCCTGAGAATCCTCAAGAAACAATGACAATCAAGAGTGAAGTGGCAGACGGTGAGCTGGACATAGCAGTTAAAGAGGAGCCCATCGACTGGGAACAGGCACCTCAGGTGCTGTAGTTTGTTACTTACTCTCTCTTTGAATGTCTCCCATCAATTTCTTTTGATTGTTTTGTATTATTCGTATTAAGTAATTAGATGTTTATTGCATGAAAGATACATGGAATATTACAATGCAGTTACAATATCATGTATAAAAGTGCCTTATCTTATTTTTGCTACCTATTGAAAGTCAAAGGCTTATTATGCATTTCATTTAAACTTATTTGAGATATTTTTTCTCAAATAAAATTGTAAACACAATAAAATTACTGGATAATTTGAACATATAAGTGATATAAATTATTCCTCGTAGGTTAATTCGAGTGCACCCTCGCCAACTCTTACTTTCAAGAGAGAAGTAGACGAGGTCTGTGGTGAGGCACGTACGTGGCATGTAGGAGCAGAGGACAAGTTTAAAAAAGATAGCTTTGATGTGTGCAACATAAATACTATTCATCAAAGATCAACTGGAGCATCGCAAGGAAGTCATGACTCGCTACCATCAGAGTTGTTCGGGACAAGGACCGCGGTCGAAGGCGAGCCTTCTGACGGACTCGTGAAACAACCATTCCTGTGTAAGCTTTGTGATTACGCTACAGCTTGGAAAGACAGCCTTGAGCTGCACCTAAGTTCCGAGCACAAACATCGGGAGTCATCTAAGTGTGAGATGCGTAGCCATTTTTCAGATGATAATAGCGATTTGAAGGGACACAAAGCTAATAGTCATGACGTAGATATACTGTTCAAATGTGAACTGTGTGAATATTCCTCTGTCTATAGTTGTAATTTAAAGAGGCACAAAGCCAGTAAGCACGCAATAGGTATACAATTCAAGTGCGAGTACTGTGACTACTGTACGTCTCATAAAAGTGTTTTAAAGAGACACCAAGCTGGTAAGCATGGTATAGGCAAAAAATTTAAGTGCGACTTATGCGACTATACCTCTGCTGAAGGCAGTGGTGTTAGGAGACACAAATCCATTAAACACGGTATGGATAAGCAATTAAAGTGCGAGTATTGTAACTTTTCTTCTGCTGACAGTAGTTCAGTGAAGCGACACCAAGCCAGTGTGCACGGCTTGGGTGAACTGTTGAAGTGTGAGTTATGTGAATATTCTTCTGCATACAATAGTAATTTAACTAAGCACCAAATCAGGAAGCACGGCATAGGTGTAACATTAAAGTGTGACTTGTGTGATTATTCCTCTGCCTATAGTAATGGCTTGAAAGGACATAAGGCTAGTAGACACGGCATAGGTGAACTATTCTCTTGTGAATTGTGTGATTACTCCTCTGCCTACAGTAATGTTCTGAAGCGACACAAAGCTAGGAAGCATGGAATGGGTGTTCAAGTGTGACGTGTGATTATTCTTCTGCAGATAGCTGTGCACTTAAGCAACACAAAGCCAATAAGCACGCTATAGGTACACTATTCAAGTGCGAGTACTGTAACTATACATCTTCCTATAGTAGTCTAATGAAGAAACACAAAGCCATTAAACATGGCTTAAGTTAACTCTTCAAGTGTAGGTCATGTGACTATATCTGTGCCCGAAATGGTTGTCCAAAACAAACATTCAGTAAGCTACAAAATACGATGAAAAGTGTGACATATGTGACTATCACTGCACTAAAAATTTACGATGAAAAGGTAATAGAGCGAGCAAGCACTCGAATGGGAGGTACTCAAGTGAGGGTTACGTAATGTCTGTCGTCCGATTCCAGACGGCACCAAAGTATCATACACTTTGCAGAGGCAATCAATTAGGTTGAAAATCCGATTCTTCGTTAATATTGAAGATATTCCTTAAGATGTGAAATTCTGAAAGTATATGTACAGTGGTATCGTGTATGGAATTAAATTCATTTCTTGCGAGAATCAAATAGATGTTAGGTTACGACTAGCACAGCATTCAGTGATTTCAGTCATGTCGTGCTCTACGTCATGTCTCGTTACTTTGTGTTATTCGACCAGTTGAATTGTGTACATTTATTCTCTTCCATCAACACAATTGCGCACATTGATTGCCAGAGTACGTGGGTTGTTAGTAGTAGCGAATGTTTGTTATTTTTTATGGTCAATGCTTCAAAGTCTTCCCTGAAGCAATGCTGAGTTAGTCTTTGTTTCTTTCGTTTTCGGTCTCCGACGGGTAAGCATACAAAATTATCGTGCCTATTTCTAAATAAGATGTTCAGATAACTCTGTGTCCCAATTACTTATGTGCAAGCGTTATTCTGTGTTATGTTTAGCTCAGAAATTTTATTTATGATCAGTTGAAAGATTTTTTGTGTTCCCACATTAGCAGTCTGCCTACGGCGTTCAAGCGAATAAAGCATTCTAGCAATTGTGTTCAATTAGCCAACGTTCTTATCCTAATTACTGTGTAATACATGTGTTCTGTAATCCTCAGCAGTTTATATAAATTCTGCATCATTAAATTCTCTACATACTATTAATTCAATGTCATCGTTTTTCAGGAACAATAATTTCGCAGTTAAACAGAAATATGAAAATAAAAATTATAAAGCAATTTAATCATATCATTGGCTAGCTTTTTTCAAATGTTTCTCTACGTTCAGGTACTCATTTCTGTTCGTCCTTGCGAGTATACCGTATACCTTGGTAGTTACAGTGTCGCTACACTGTGGGTATCGCCTCTCATGGTCTCTTATCCTTTGTACCTAAAAACGTTTGTTTGCGTGCTTGTTGGGCTTCCGCTACAGTTGTTACTAGCCGTCATCTGATCCTCGTGTATGCTTTCTTTTTATTCGTATATTGATTGAAATTTATCGGTAGCACAAGTTTTGTATGCTTGCAAATTCACTGCCAAAGTTTCGATTTACGAAAATCCCACACTGATGTCATTTTTCCGAGTTTTAGATCCTTATTTCATCTTTGTTTAGATTTTTGATCTCTGTTATATATACGCATTAGACTGTATTATTTATTGATGCATGTTGAATTATATACAAATTAATGTTGATAATTTTCGTTGATTTACATTAGAAGCTAATATATTAAATACCAATACAGGCCTTGTATCCACTAAATAGTACACAGGGAATCCGATTCTAAACTGTTTGAGTAGGCTTAGGCCATACTCGTATCGCTTCAATATTATTGATAACCCGATATTGTTGATGAAAAATGTTGATTACCTTTATTCTGCGCAAAACAAATCCTGTTGAATAATCCTTCATTCTCATTGAAAATAATGGTTTGCATACAAAATTTACTCCTAGATAGCCCCACTAGAACCTGCTCAAAAATGAATCATTAACGTAGTGGCTGTCATCCATACAAAAAATCACAATCGTTTAAAAGTTCACAAGTGTGACAATATGCAAAAGTGTACTAAATGCAAATCAAAGAAGTGTTTTAAGTTCTGTAATAATCATGCAAGTAAAGCTTCTGCTAGAAGTGCTAAATATTATATAAGTATCATTAATACATATTTCAATGCAGCCAAATCATTTTTGTTTGCTAATATTTACATGTAATTCCCTGTAAAATATATATTTGCTTTATTTCTATGTAATAAATATGAAACCTGTATAGATTAAACAACATAGGATAATTTAAGTAGAAATTGATTGTAACTTGTACATGTTTTGTGTCTAATGTAACTGCTTATAGTATAGTAATTCTTTCTTTTATGCTTTATAACTTATATTTTGATGCATATATTGAAGACTTCATATTCTTATAACTCAAGTGGTCTTATAATCAATTAGATAAATCAATATGTAAAAATCAATCAATAAATCAGGAATTGAATAAATTTTTAATAATTTTAGATGTCTAAGTAGAGGCCTTTAGGATTTACTACAACTGTGGTTGAGTGGTTTTTGACTATCACTGTCACTGTTGAATAGTCATTTTTTTTATTGTGACTATCTGCTAAGCATGTGGGAATCCAAGCTGGATCTTCCAGTGATGCCCTCACTTGGCTGGTTCATTTGCATTGAATGACTCAAGATGGCCCTAGAGGAATTACCTTAGATGACCCTGGCTCAGAGGAGGAAAACTCTGGGATGCCATCCTGTTGTATGCCTGTGTTCTAGAAGGAATTAAAGGCCATTACAAAGACCCCAGCCAAATGCTGGCCTTCAAATCTAAGTCTAAGTCACTGATGATGTGGGAGTCCTCTGATTCAAATCCCATTGTAAGTGACTTGTACTTGGCCATGGTTAACTAAAGTAAATGTCTTGCTTGCAACATTGGCTTCCTTGTTTTGTCTTTTCATCAGAAATATCTAGTAGCCTACCAGTGTGTATCTAAAGTTGTATTCCAGAGGAATGAAACGGTTGCTAAGAGCTGCATAGCAAGTCTTATAATGGTAGTATTTGAAATTAAAAATTTTCAATACCTGTACTGTATTATGTATTGGAATAAAGTGCTTTTATTAATAATTATTTATGAAATTGAGGTGTTGAGTTTTATACCTCAGACTTGGTGAGAGGTTATAGTAGTAGAGTATTATAGTATATTAAAGGCTGTATCTCATCAATGGGTAGGATTTGTTGAAAGATAGGTTCAAGAATTTAAAGATGTGTAGAATAAGTCATTCATCAATATTGGTACCTTTTTAATATGAATAAATATATAAATGAATTATTTAAAATTTTTGAATTTTTTTTTCACTTCTTTTAAAGGGCATTATTTTTTGTATAACCTGATCCAGAAAATTAAAGAAAATTGAATCATGTTAGAGTAATTCAGTATATTTTTGAAAGGTGACAGAATGTGCTGTGGTTTATCTTTGGTATGGTTTTAGTTTTTGTGGCAGTGATGTGAATTTTGTGGTATTGGAGTGGGAGTTGCGCTCTGTTGTTGTCCAGGCAGCAGGTCAGCGTTGTATTTCAGAGCTTTCATTCCTATTGTTTGGTTGTTTAGTAGCAATGCAAGTCAATTAGATTGGTAATTCAGTTCAAGTTCATATTATTTTTGTATTTTGAGCTAGTTCTTGGACTAAGGAAATACATGCAAGGTGAGTCTGTAAACTCAAACAACATTTTCAAAAAAATTTGTAGAACTTTGGTTAAGCTACTAAAGTATTTTTTCTATTCTCTCAATAATTTTCCTACAGATATAGTTTATGTATATTTTCTAATCTGAGCTCTCAGGTTAATTAAAAATGGAATCTTCTCCTGAAAATTCTGCTTCTTCAGAAAAAAAAGGTAAGGTGCCAACTTTTTGTTTATGTACAATAGATACTATTACTTATTAGACTCAAATAGCAGTTAGTTTAAGATGAATGCCCTTGACTTTTTCTGCATATTCTTTAGAAGATATTTTGCAGTGTATTATGTTACACTAGCAGGCCCACTTAAAAAATGTATGTTTGATGATGAACTATGTTGATATCATCATAAAGTATTGAAATTTAATAAGTTTCCTTATTGAAGTGAAAATAGGCTAAAAAAAACTCAAAAATAAAATATTATATAATTGTAATCTGGTGCCTTAGATATTCACAATACAGTTGCTCAAAATATATAGTGGAAATTAATAATGTAAAAACAATGATTCTTTTCATTTTTTATTTAATGATTTTATTAAATTATCAAATTGTATTGAATTTTTAGTGTTCTAAGTTTAAAGAAGGTAAATTTTTCCTTATCACTCCCAGAGTGTGCAATATCAAATACACATAATAAAATCTATTTATGTAGATATATAAGACTAAGCTTCTACAGTATTTTACAATGAACAATCATTATGCATGTTTTTTTATCTGAAATTGGTAAGGAAAATATTATAAATGAATTCTCTTTGGAAAGTATAGTTTATATTTAAAAAAAAATCATAGTTATTTGTTGGGAAAATGTAGGAATCCATGAAAATTAGTTTCTCAGCATTATACATTTTCTTTTAGTTGATAAAAACTCATTTTGGAAAAAGCAAAATAAGAATCATTATTTTCTGGAAAAAAATTTTGATTCATTCTCATATACAGTGGAATAGCTATCAATAATTAGATAAAAGAGATGCATATGTACGAAGGTGCAAATTGTTTCTCAGAAATGACACGTTCTGGCCGACCAAGAAGAAGAGCTGCAAGACTGTCAACCTCAAGTCCTTCCAAAAACCTGTCTAAGAAAGAGAAGAAAGAACTATCTGTGTCACCTGTAAAAGTGAGCCTAAATTACTTTCTTCCAGAAAATTATATGTAATGTATTACATATAATACATAATAGTGTATAATAGTGAGGTGTTCTAGGTGTGATGGAATGAGATGTGTTGCAGTTAGTGTCATGAGCAAAATTCAGTAAAACATAAATAATTGTTTTACTTTTAGATAACATTCTAATGTGAAAGCATATTATAGTAATTTATTAATGATTAGTATGCTAATTAGTAATTAGTTCAAAAAATACTTGTAGATATGGAGTGAAAAACTACAATTATTTATTGTTAGTATATAGTTAAATGTGACTGCAATGTATATATCAACTTTTTTGATAGAGGCCAGGTGAAAAGTGTATAAATTGTTTAAAAGTAAATGTCTGAGGCAAATGCCCCTACAATTACTTTTATCCTCACTAATACATGTCTGATTCTCTTCTGCTGTTGGAATTACATTCTTGAGCTTCTACTGTTGAATGTTGATGTCCATAGTGAGTTCCAATTTTTTATTTTGGCCCAACCCAAATAAAAAATATTCACTGCTTGGCCTGAGTATATATATACACTTAGTTTTGATTACAGCTTTACTTTCTACTTTTATTTTATATTGAAGTAAAAAAATTCATACCTCATAATTTATTCTGTTTCATATACCACTTCATCGAGATTTGATTGGTTTGATGTAAGATTTTTACTTCTGATGTTTTCAGGGTGACTGCGATGTGGATGCTGAACTGTCAGACTTTGATGACATTGACATCAAGGAAGGTGTGTGAAGCTTTCAATAATGAAACACCTGTAGCTCCTCCCTCTCTTATGTCTTTCCTAGCCTGTTTTCCCCTTGTGGTGAAGGTACTAATAGAAAGATCTAATTTGTGAGGCTTACTGTTTGATTGCTTTAAAAATCATTCCTGCTGAAACAAAAAAAAAATTACATGAGTCTTGTTGCCTAGTGATATATACTCTTCTTAGTTTGGTATATACTCTTCATTAGTTACAAAATAAACAGCTACCATGCAATAGGACTAGAAAAACATAGAACAAGTCAAGTATCAGCAAATCTGTGTTAACTTCTATGGTGTGAGCACCATTCACTTTGAGCAAAAAGTACCAATTAATGACTTGAGCACTGTTAGCATTTACTGTCTAATTCTTTCTTATAGTTGCTACATAAGCAGTATCAGCATGTAGGCTGGACTAGTGTATAGACTCACCTGATCTAAATAGGCATCTTTTTCATTAAATTCATTGCATAACAAAACCATTCATTGCTAGATCCACTAGTAACTCCCTGAACAATGTGGTCTTGTTACTTTTCCACAGAAGCTGGATTGTGCAAGTGTATTTATAAATGCTTTTCCAGTTTTTGTGACTTATGTTTAGTTTCATTGTTCAGTATGCACCATCATATTCAGTCGTTGCTAATCTGCCAATACCTTGAGTTTACTGCTGTTTATCACTCTCTTCTCTTCCTTGCCATCTTGTTCACGCTTTTATTCTTCATATACTGCCCTCTCATTATTTCTTACCTGCAAGGCTTGTACTGGCATTTCATCACTATTGCTACCTATTATTTATGTAATTTATTTTTGGATATTTTTTCTAGCTAAATTTATTTTAATATTTCATTATTTCTAGTTTATAGCTCATTAATTTTGAACATTTGTAGTACTCATAATTTTACCTGAGCTTCTCAAGCATTCAACTGACTCATCTTATTGAGCATTCTTCTTTTCATCCGCAGACTGAAATTTATTACATCAAATGGTATTACTTAGGGGGCACAGCTTTATCCCTCCCTCATTTTATTTTATTCTTAAAAAGAAGAAACAAAAGGTCCTTGTCATCTGTTCACTCAGTACCTTAATGTTGTACTCTATGACTGCCCTTCACATTGCCCTAATCTACATGAATGAGCAACCTAACTATGGATTGAGCTTTAAAATTAAGGATTAAGTGTTGAAAATAAGTTTTCCAAAATTTCCTATGTTCAAAATGCCCACAAATATATAATTTCTGTACTTGATGAGTAAATGATGAGTACAAGGACATGCACAAATTATTGAAAACTGTATCTTGATATCCCTTTAGTTATCCAGAAAGAGGCTGTTATTGGAAGAGTTTATAATTGGAAGTTTTCTCCAGTTCTATCACTTCTGATATCCTACTTTTTTATGATATAAATGCGAGATATTTTCCCTCCTTCTACCTGATGCTCATGGAAAACTTGTTTACCAACAAAAGCCTCAAACTGACCCATGCTTGTTGATGACTCCGAGTACGTAGTACGAGTACATGCTTGTTGATAACTCATACATGCTAGTCACTTCGTCTTAAGTCAAATTATCTGTATATTTATTCATACATTATAGATTGACTGCAGCATGAGGGGAAAACTTATTAAAATCCTTAGCCAATAAAACTGGTCCTTAATTTCATGGGTCTATTCTTTACACAGATGATGACTGGGATTTGCCTGATGACAACAGTTTGCTGAAGCTGACAGATGAGGACTTCCAGGATGACCGAAGTTATGACCACCTTGATATACCTGCCCACGACTTGGAACTCGACAATGAGGATTTTGAAATGGATGATGAGACTATTGATTCTGAGGATGTTTCTAAAGATTCGTCGAGTGGTATGGTAAGGGCTTGCAAGTAGATAAAACAGATAATTGTCTATTGCTAATTCTGTGGTAGGACGATTATGTTGGTGGACTGGTTTGATCACGGAGGTAAGCTATGTTCTAATTATCAAATTGGGTAGACTAGTTGGATAACGGCGGTAGGACTGAGAGCTGTGTGCCAGTGTCTGATGTACGTGTACCGTTCTCGAGTCAGTCTGCATAGAGCAGCATTTCTCAACCTTTGATGGCCCATGTCTCCCCCCCCTCCCCCCCATCCAGTTGCTTAGCACTCGTAACCCCTTGCCCTTCAATAATGAAACGCAGATTTGGTTTTGTGTTTTACTATAAAACTAGACAGTTTCCGTGGAAATTCCACGATTTAGATTTGACTAATTTGAAATTATTAAGATAAATGCATTAAAAATTTACGACGAATTATTGTGTTTTAAATGAATACTTTTCATTAATATATACAGAACTTCCATTCTGTATCTAATCTACCGATAACATGATCCAAATAGTACCTGTTAAAATTTCTTGATTTAAAAGTGACAAAATTAAGGCTCTATGAAATAAATACATTTTTCAGTTTTACCCCTGGTACTATCTGAATATTTTTCATGAATGTATACAGAACTTCCATTTTCGATTTTATCTACCGATAACATGGCCGTGTAAGAGAAGAAAGTTAATAACGGATAAAATGGCGTGCTTTATTATGATCCGGCGCCTTTGGTATCCACAATACAATGCTTGTAATACATGCATACCCGTTCTGATTTCAGTTCAATAATTTTTCTTCAGTAATAGATAGGAAGTAATGGGACGGACACACACAGATACAGAGATAGAGAGAGAGAGATGCATAGTCGATTATACCTTATGTCCCACAAAAATCCAAACCGAGTATTTATTTTCTCGTATCAGTAATACCATCATTCGACTTATTGTATGCTTTTTTCTATAGATTAATTTTGAGGGAAAATTTTGCTAGAAATTAAATGCTTATGGTATTCTTATGATGGTATTACTGATACGGGACATACGGGTTCGGGTTATTGTGGGACATACTGTACATGTAGATTATTAATCGAAATATAATTTTTTCTAAATAATTCAGTCAATGAGACACTTGCTGTTAGCTCGTGTAACGAGGTCGCCTATGGCTGGTTCTGGCTTGGATACAGCAAGGCGAATATCGTTCCCGTTTTTCAGCGTCTGCTCGTGCTCCCAATAATCTTCAGAGTCAATGATCCTTAGGTTTCATGTTTTATGTAAACGTTGTGAAATGGTTACAGAACACCTGACATGACCGAGTTGACTCTGGCTAGTTGCGATGTCGCTCACAATGACGTCTGAACGCTCGCTTGTGTGATGGAAGTTTTTTTGGGTGATTTTCATTGTCAGCAAACAGGGATTCAGTTTCTGAAAGCAACAGTTTCTCAAAGTTTGATTCACTTCAGGTTTAAAAATCATATAAAATTAATGTCGTAAAACTAGTGCTTCTCTCCTTCCTATATTTGAAAATCTGTTCTATAGCACACTGGCGAATTGTGTACCTTTTTTTACAGGTCTGTATTTAGGTCTCAGGAAAGTAATGTGCTATTGCAATCTTCTATACTATTTGAGCTGTTAGTTGGACTACTTTAAAATTTGAAATGCAGTACACAAACGTTTAAAGTCAAATTTCTTCATTCGAAAACTTGTGTCTAAAAATCATCAACATGAAATATTGTCAATTACTGTTTCCTCGTCCTAAACAGATAAGCCTTTGCTTGTAAGTGATAGCAGTAAGGCCTCGATATGTGTCAGGGTTCCATCCTTGAGAAGCGACTCGAAAGTCAATGCAAGTCACAACTCTGTCTCTAAAAATCGAAAATGTTATTTGTTCTTAAATATGTCTATACTTTTAATCTATTTTGAGACAATAGTGCTAATTGAAGACATAAAATTAGGGCGTATCAGAGACAGATAGAGCTGCTTGAATTATAGAAACATTTAATAAGCATAATTTCTTACCTTCACTGACGTACCTAACTAGTATACTGGACTCCAAGGAGAGGATAGGGATATGTTTATCATATCTTAATATATAAATTTTTATTTCACAATTCATAGCATATGTATGAAAAATTATACACTGTAAACCCTAGGGAAATAATGAAATTAATATCGAATTGACGAAGCTTAAAAAATTTACAATGGTGTCACACAAGAAAGTAGAATTCTCATCTGAGGCCAAATTTTTGACGGTATTTTCAGCATGACACGATATGCAAGAAATTGACAAAGATTAGTACAGTTAATTGATACAAGGATGAAATATGGAATCGAAATATCTGGTGCAGAGCCAACCGAATTACTTAAAGCATTTTTTTACATGTAAACATAATTACAAATTTGGTGATGCATGTTTCACTAGTGTTTTTAATTTCACACTAAATTTACTAGAATAGATTTCTTAATTGCAAAACGCCGTATGTCGGAACCGTGGACTCGCTATACACAAGCTGGAGCTGGATAAGCCAAACGGCTCGTTTCTATAGTCTTTTTCTATTCTAATGAATGTAATGTGTGTGTGCAATGAGTTATGGAGCGGGCTAATGATGTTTAGACGTGCAGTTAACCTCTGTGTTGTGCAGGCACAGTCGCTGTACCTCTCAGAGAAAGCTGTACACGCCCGGGCTGGCGGCAGAGACGGCCAACGGAGACGGAAGGCACAGAGAAAAGATAAAGGGGTACTACTGCCTATTGCATTTCTCTTATTCTTTTATTTTCTCTGTAGAGTAGGGTATGCCAAGAACATAAAGGAAAAAATGTAACAAGTTTGTTTCACATACTGGTGTTTTGCTTCTGTTCACATACGCATGAAAAGAGTCCCTGTGAAATTGGATGAAATTTAGAGAACATTCAGAGATTACGATAAACGGATTGATTTTCTAATAACTTTCAAAAACTTAGCAAAAACTTAAAACATCCCACTTAAAAAAAACGAGGAAACCAAAATAGACAATTGATATTATCTCCATTCAAAGAGCCGTCTTTTTCTTTTGTCGCCCAGAAATTTCCCGTGCTGCTGGACTAGCTGCAGTAGATACTTTTGCTGTGCGGCCGAATTCATGGACCTATCCTATTTATTGATTTTTTATACTAGCAAGAGTTCATTATTCATCCATTATTTTCCGTTTACTTGGAGAGTCCTTGTGCTTCTTTTTCTTTTCAATGGTTGTGGAAGTTTGTAAACTAATATGAGTAAATCGTACGTGTGCTATGGATGGTTTTGCTTGTTCCTCATGGAACATTTCCACAGGCTTTTGAGGTCCTGAGCAAGAAGAATTTCAATTTATCTGTTGTAAATATTAACAAACGCAATATTTGATGCTAGGTATAATTATGGGATTGAGTTCTCCTCCAAACAAATGTTCCGATGATTGAAAATGGTTGTGACTGAACTTTGAGGATATAACTTAAACTTTAATTAACATTTTATAGTGTCTTATCGTTTGTTTTCAATAGCAAGTTAAAAGATTAATGAAAGGTTAGCATTGATTGGAGCTAACAGTTGAGGGTTGGAGCTAGCGTTATCTGGGGGTGTACTGCTGGTAGTAGGACTTATAAATAAAGCAGGACTTATAAATATAGCAGGACTTATAAATATAGCAAGACTTATAAATATAACAGGACTTATAAACATAGCAGGACTTATAAATATAGCAGGACTTATAAATATAGCAGGACTTTAAACTAAAGCTGGACTTCTAACTATTATAAATGATACTTCCTGCTATACTCATATCAGCGCGTAGAAACTCTATTCTAATATTCATCTCTTAGATAATTCGCTAGTGATGGAAGCCTTCCACTATCCTTGCTATTGTTAGTTGGTGCAGTGTTTCATGGTTCATGTCTGACTTAACTTCAACTGAAGTCCAACGAGTATTTGTTTGATCTTGTGTTAATATTAATTATCTCTTTAAACCTAGATTGTGAAAATTCCTGTATTGCTTCGGCAGTTCTTAATTTCATATTGAATAGGCAAAAGCTGGGGAATGCATTAAGTGTAATTATTCTTGAAAAAGTACGAAAACCTCTCGCATCAAACCTCTGTGCTCCTCTGTACTAGATAACAATGAAATTACATGTTGAAGCTGAACGGCTGTGGATGGACTCGTTTATTACTGTCACTCTCTGACACCGCTTCCTCTTCACTGTAGCTGAAATCACTTAGACACAATTGAAAATTTTAGCTAGCAGTTTTTAGTTGGCTTTAGCGTCAAAGTTGTGTTTCAAGTTACCTCACTGATAACTTCATTTGTCATTAAATCAAGTAATGAAATAATTTGTTGTTTAAAATAGTTCTCTCGTTCGCCAGAAGTCACGCTTCACGGCGTACATGTTGTGGGCGCGAGAAGTGCGGGCTGACATCAGTAAGAAGCACCCGGAGCTCGGTGAGGTCTTCCTTGAATTGCATGGCTTCCTCATTTGCTTGGCTGACACTTTGTTCCGCTCCACAGTCACGCTAAGCTTTAAATACAGTTTACGTAAATTTTTGGAATGAGTACTTTATTTATAATTGGCTGTTTTAAAGCAAGACACCTGGTGGTGAAGCCTGGTGCTTCGAGGCACAAACTCTCTTTTGTTTAGTTCAGTTGTGTCATTTCATAGCTGCTGCAAGTAACTATACAGAATAGAATAAGGCAATAGGAACGAGGCGTTTGGCCCATTCTTGGGTCGATACCCAGACTTGCCCTAGTTGTTTGTTTCATCTTTGATATTTGATTTGTGTTGGAACGCTACTAATCTCGTAGATGCTTTTAGTTAGCAAAGCTTTTACTTTCAATTTCCAGATTTCTCGGCTGTGAACAAGAAGTTGGGGGAGCTGTGGCAGCTTGTTCCTACTGCTCAAAAATATGTGAGTTTTGTGAAGTTGGATAGCTCGTAATTTGAAGAAGGGAAGGAACTGGGAAGAATCTTCCTCTGCTATGGCGGTCCTCTCACAGAAGGGCTTCTCTCCTGGTCGAGGCGCTGGCAAATCAGGGCACTGTAGAATTATACGTAATGTGATGCTGTATAATGTATGTACTCAGTGTAATGTGTGCCGAGACATGTTACACTCAGTGTAATGTGTGCCGAGACATGCTGATAATACGACATTATGCTGTTGATAGAATATTATGCTGCTAATGAGATATGGACATCATTGTGCTGATATAACACTACTAATTAGCTTGTGTGAGACATCCGCTCTTCTGCATGATGTACTATTTACTATCCATCATATTAAGAGGTGGGCACATATCTACATGCACTTACACAGCTCAAAACATCTATTATCGTCCAGACCAGAGAAATTGAGTTCTTAGATGCAAGGTTGATGAAACATAAGAAAAATACAGCGTGTGCGAGTTTCACCTTCAAGCGTCGCAATTTCAATTTGTAGTTCGTGATTTGTAATTTGTTCGTGAGGTCCCGTCACAAAGGTTCGTGTGGTGCAGTAAGCAGGACATAGAGCTCGTGCTGTCATGTGTCGTGTTGCAGAACTGGAAGCGGCGTGCCAAACGTTTGGCCGTGCGTTTACGTCAGGGTGGAGGTGCTGTAGCAGGCAAGGGGGCCTCGCCCCTCAAGGCTGCTGTGTCGTCCCCTGCACGGAGTTCTGGACAGCAACACGGGTCAGCTGCTGACGGTGGGTGATGCTTCTTTTCCCATAGCCTGATATGTAGTACACGAGACTTGGGTAGCATGGGTGGATAGCAGCTGCATAAGACTTGGGTAGCAGCTCAAGAATGGACCAGACAGCTTGTTCCTGTCGCCATATTCTATTTTACAGTATGCTCCGTGTGGTAGTGGTTGAAGAAGTATGGGTGTGGTGACTGTGGCATGTCCTGATGGCACAGTGTGCCCCATGTGAGTCTTGTGTGGGTCTGTGGGGGGATCATTTGACAGGTCCTATGAGCTGTGTGGGATGAGGAGCATGCATCGCTATCGTGCAGCAGCGCATACGTGCCTTAAAGAAATTTACCTAATTTTTATGAGTTTGGATCTTCCTCTCAATTTCAACAGTGTAAATCAGTGTGCAAAATCCATTGAACTTGTATATTTTACTAAATTTGAGACTCGTGTTGTCAGTATACTTATTAGTGGCGTTCTCTGTTATTAGAAGTTTAGCTTTTGTGTTGCTGTAGATGCGAAGTTGTGAACAATTCAATTTCTTCTTTAGATCTCATCTATTGAGTACTATTACATTAAAAGATACTAGATTGAACATGAACTATTGGGAGGCTTTATGGCTGGAAGCGTTTATCCAATTCTTCAGTGACGTAGTCTTTAAATCAATGTTATTTTAAAAATGTGCTGTATCTAAATCAAAGTTTTATTCAAAATTTGAAGAAATGTTCATGGCACGGAAGAATTTTTTTACGAAATTGCAACTCTGATACTGTATGTGTAAAGAAATATATTATCTGTGTAACTGATTAATTTCAGTCAATCAATATTTAATTTTTCTGCTCATAAGAAATAGTATGTCTTGTACATGTAAAATAAATAATTCATGTTGCGTTTATTTTGTAGCACTTAAATCGATTAACGCTTCTATTCTACTTGTCAGCTAATAACACAAAATCTTACTGATGGTGGGTACAGTTTTCCATTTTTCTTTACGGTTACTCGCTGGTTAATTTATCGGGGATCCGTGTAATAAGCCATCGTAATTTTTTAATTTTTTATATTTATCAGTAGAAATAGCATCATTCGTCAGTTTTAATACTTAAAACCTTGCATTATTGTGCAATGCTACGGACTGCCTGAGACAGATGATGACGAATGACGTGTAATGCGGCCATGCATTCTTTCATATAAATCCCTGGTGAGTGAAGCACTCGACTGGGGCTGCTTGATGCGTACCTTCAGGTTTTGAGGTGTACGTAAATGTTCGTCCTCGGACCTTCTTCAAAGATTAACAAGTCACTAACTTGATTCCTTAAGTTTCTATTTTGTTTACAGATCCTGCGAATTAATTTAAGACAAAATTGGTTTCCTATATGTGAACTTGTGTACTTCTGGTTAGCTCCTCAAGTTAGCTGCTTGTAATGACACTTGATGGTTGAGAGTTCCTCTGTTGAAATACTTAGCAAACTGGATTTTATTACCTCAAAAATTGAACAGTTTTCGATTGCTTTTAGGTTGGACGTTGATTTCAAGAGACATAGTGCTTTAGCTTAGTGACGGAATATGAGACGTACTGAGGACGTTGCTTGGTAAGCAGGTAGTGGGGGCCGGCAGAGTGGCAGACGTGTCTCTCCATCCAAGTCAGCCAAGTTGTCGTCTCCTCAGCGTACACAGCGGTGAGTCCAGGCGCTTGTGTAGGTGCTTTCGTAGTGCTTTATTATTTTTATGATAAAGATACTTGCACCGCCAGTGCAGGTGCTGTCGTAGCGGTCTGTTCTTTTTTGTCGTAGAGATATTCATTTTCTCCGTCAGTGCAGTCTACATTCCAGTTTGAAGAGGCACAGAAATTTCTCTCACTTGCGTGACAAATATGAATAATTAGCTTGAATAGGATATTTTTCGAAAGAAATAAAAATTCCGTATAAATGCTCTGTGTGTTTTGTCCAAATAATAAGTGTGTAAACTTTTCTCTGCGTATAAGCATAACAGATTTATTGGGACTTAAATTGATGTTCCAGTATTTAAAAAGTTCATTTTCTTCATTTAGTGCTTCATTCATTTTGTATTGCATTTATTTCTTATATCTTTACATAATTATTATTCCTAGGTAAGCTGCACAACGTATATTCACCAACGCTTCTTTCCACAATGTATTTATAGTTTGACAAAATCAGTTGTTGTTTTCCTTTCCTCGTGTAGTAGACAACATCCATGCCTCCTCCCTCTCCCTCCTTCTGTAGTAGGGTAAGTTAATTTATTTTTCTTGTCTCTCCCTTCTAATAGGCTACATTGATTCCTTTATCCTGTCTCTCCCATTGTAGCAATTCACGTTCATTTCTTTATCCTCTGTCCTCCCTTATAGTAAACTACATTTATTCTTTTTTCTCTGTATTTTAAGGGTTAATCAACTCGTAACACAAGCGCCTGGCTTTAATTATGGTGTCTCGTGTGCACATTTTAGTGGCGGGAGCAGAGGCTCGCAGAGTCGCACCCCCACATCAGCGGCTGACAGTCCCGCCCCCTCGGGCTTCAAGGTCACTGGCACGGCCGCCATCGACGTTGCCTCTCACATGAAACTTCTCGGAGAGAGTCTCAACAATATTGGACATAAGCTCAAAGAACACGAGGTATGAACTTCAATGCAATTTACGTTTTGTTGGCATCAACGAAAGTCGTTCGATCAACTAATCATCTTTAAGGCCTTTTCTATTTACAGTTTTACGGATACCCTTCTGAACAAAATGGGAAAACTAAATGGTTTAGATTTGACTAATTTGAAGTTATTGTAAAAACGAATGTAATGAAGATTTAGGATGAATTATTGTGTTTTAAATTTATATTTTTCATGAATATATACAAAACTTCCATTCTGTATCTTATCTACCGATAACATGGCAGTGTAGGAGAAGAAGGCTTATAACGGGAAAAAATGGCGTCTTTTATAGTGATCCAAAAAACAATGCCTGTAATACATTTATACCCGTTCTGATTTCAGTTCAATTTTTCTTCAGTAATAGATAAAAACTAAAGGGACGGACACACAGAGATGGAGATAGATATGCTGTCTATTATTTATGTTGATTTTATTTAATGTGGAAGAGTATGTGCAGGGCCAAATAGCGGTGTCGGGCAGTTTGTCGGTGCTGCTGGACTCAATGCTGTGCGTTCTGGGACCTCTCATGTGCCTCACTGACCAACTCGAAGAAACTCGTGGGGCCATCGAACCCGAGACTCATGCTGCCATCCTTGACAACATCGCATACATCATGCCGGGCATCGTGTGAGACCTTGTTGAATACACGGCATCTTTTGTGGCAGTGGAGTGGTGAACTCGCACTCCTGTGGTAGTGGAGTGGTGAACTCGCACTCCTGTGGTAGTGGAGTGGTGGACTTGCACTCCTGTGGTAGTGGAGTGGTGGACTTGCACTCCTGTGGTAGTGGAGTGGTGGACTTGCACTCCTGTGGTAGTGGAGTGGTGGACTTGCACTCCTGTGGTAGTGGAGTGGTGGACTTGCACTCCTGTGGTAGTGGAGTGGTGAACACAGTCGCAACTGCCTGCCGATCACAGTGTGCTAGCACCTGACTGAATGACTTCCACCAGGGAACTCGAATCTACTACTGAGAAGTTGTTAAATTTATTGACGTCTATCAGTGGTATTTCGAATATCATTTATGTCATGAATTACATTTAATCGAACCTATTCTGACACAGTGATAGTGTTAATATTAAGAACATTGCTGTTGGCTATGGTAGGTAATTTAGAATGGTACCGATACAGTTTTTGTATTCAAAATTATAAGTTGGTAAAGACCAATAACTGGTGCGTAAACATCATCATGTGTATGTGTGTGTATTTCAGTGTGTGTATTACATAGCAACAGCTGAATCATCTTCCTAATTCTTGCTTCAGAATCTCCAGTGCAGTGTACACTGTCTCATGCTTTCCGTGTATCTATGCGTGCTTGGCTGAAATCTTCAGGTCTAGTAGAGTAGATATTGAATGACCTTTTAATTAACTACGTGTGAGGATGACTTCTGATTCTGTCACTGCAATCTACCATGCGATAAAGCTAAAAATCTACCTCCTTTTTTCTACTCGTGATATTTAACAACTACCTCTCTGATTTAGGAGAACGTTATTGTTTATTCATTATTCTCATGGAGCCTTAATAATGTATACTAGCAGTAAAGGGTTTTCAGAGAGTTGCTATGATGTTTGTCTTGTTGAGCATGTTTGACTCTCAGCACTTCACAGGGATGCATGTGAGCTGCTCACACTTTAATTTGGATGCTTGAACTTAACGCTAGGGGCATACCGACTGTGTCTGTTCTCGTCTTTAGTCCATACGAAACTATATCCAGGTCATTAATGATAACTTCAGTTACTTAATGTTGAATTAGAGGCACATTTGGCAAAATTATTTTGTTACATAGTTTTATTTTGAGCTAGCGATGTCTGTTTCTTCTTTTATTTCCTTTGAAAAGAGTGCTCAGTATGTCGACTTTTTTCATTGATGTCTAATTTTCTGTTTGTTTCCCTCCTACTTTGAATTTTGATTTTATGGAAAAATTTACGCATCTTTGGCAACTGACACACTGAAATTGTTTACCCTATTTATGCCTTTTAATTTTATTCGTTGTCGAGTTTCACTTTGAAAATCAGCGAAATTGAGCGAAAACAATAGTTAAATTTCGAATATGATAATAGTGTGAAGATCTTGTTACGTGTACGCTCATGCTAATAATCGGTGGATGATAAGCTCTTCTTATACGTGACTATTTTTTCATATCACGAGGAAGGCACGTTTCACAAACGTTGAACGTTAAAGCACGTAAAATCTCGCATCTTATTTGCAGTGTCTTATTGACATCCTACTTTATATTTACACCTCTCCAGATGTTCTTATATTGCTTTAATCTTGTTGAAAGACTGTTGATTTTGTTAGATCTATTCTGATATCCGTTCTTTATCATCGTCTAGGCGTTCCCTGAGCACCACTGCCGTAGCTCTCAAGCTCATGCTGCCATCGTTCATTTCTCTGTGCTGAGCTTCCTGTATTTGCTTCATGGTGCCTGAAAAACTGCATTGATGAGCCTCCTCCGCTGATCCTATCCGTATAACTTACGTAATTTTACGCCTTTCCAAATGTACGTGTACCAATAATTGCACCGTCTTTTATGTTCATTTCTGAAATATTCATTGCATTATAAACTGGTCGGGCAACAAGTGTATCATATCGTGTAATAATTAAAGTCTTATGTTCCCTTTAATTAATGGCGATAATTTCATGTGCCCCATTGTGATAGTGAAGAATTAAACGTCGCTACTCTCCTTTCCGCCCCATCAAATTATTTTCTCCAGTTTTCGGAAAGACTAAGTATTCAATTTGTGTGGTCGTCGTTTACTAGTTTTGTTCTTTCTTTGCTCCATTTTGGTCTCGAGTATGACGAGTGTACCAAACCTACATAGATCGTGTCACTAGATTTCAAGGCTTGATGTTTTCTAGATACAATTACGAGATACTGCTTCAGTTCAGTCCCATAGTATTGTTACGTTAGTTCTCCTCTTGCAAGATTATTTTTTCTTCGCGCTTTCTTTTCAAGTAGCGAAATGTCGAAGCCGCGAGTCTGAAGTCATCGTGAGAACTTCTTGTGCATGGTTGTATTTCCTATTGGATCGCGATATCCCGGTTTAGTGTCCTTGACCTGCTGGGATGTCGAGATACATGCTCTATGCTTTGAAAGGTCTGATTTGTGATCATTCAGTTCTAGTATTATGAACACATATTACGTGTGCACACTTCGCAGCGACATCATCCATGCATATTTTATGTAAATTGTGTAAGAAATTTTCAATAAAATTATTTCATCTTTCTAGGTTTCATTGAACCGTAGGTAGGGGGCGCCAGCACTGTTTGTCTTCTTACATCGAAATAAAAATTTGTATTTTTGGACATAGACTTGATTGTTTCAACAGTTGGTCTGACAAACTATTCAACTTACAGTTCCCTGCTGGATAAAGACTAATGTCTTTAATTCTTTTGACATTTTTTCACGTCTTTTCATTTTATTATTCTTCTGTCGGCTCCATATATATAGAGCCCATTTGAGCTTTTTACTTTATTTTCATGCAGATAAATGCATTTTACTCTTTTTCGGCTTCCATTCACAGCCTAACTGAAATATACATTCATATTAAGATTCTCTTGAGTTAAAACGTTAGCAGTAGAAATTCTAAAATTAGTCACTCAAATGGATGTTAGAAGAGACAATGCTGGCGTTAAGAGGGCGTGTGGCAACTCTCTCCTTCCCGAGCCAACTGTCGTCACTCCATTCCCGGTTGCTGCCTGCTTTTGTCTGAGCCGCTGCATCTTTTTCAGAGCCGCTGTTTGCGTTTTTCTAGCCGCTGTCTGCATTTTTCAGAGCCACTGCATCTTTTTCAGAGCCGCTGCATCTTTTTCAGAGCCGCTGCCTTCATTTTTCAGAGCCGCTGCATCTTTTTCAGAGCCGCTGTCTGCATTTTTCAGAGCCACTGCATCTTTTTCAGAGCCGCTGTCTGCATTTTTCAAAGCCGCTGCATCTTTTTCAGAGCCGTTGTCTGCATTTTTCTAGCCGCTGTCTGCATATTTCAGAGCCGCTGCATGCTCTACTAGTACTGGTTCCGTTCATTGTATCGCTTTGGCGTTGCTTTCGAGTTCTTTGGCAGTGGGAGGACAGTGAAAAAACAGTGTATGGGACATTTAATCTTTTTTTCTGAGTGACTTGTATATTTTCATAATTAGATCTATAAGAATTCTCATTTTAGTGAACCCGACGTAACCTCATTGAAGAAGAAATTATGGCCTTTGAGATTATTGTTCACCTGAAACGAATAGCCTCCGTACAGAACGTGGTGTGGATTACGCTAGTTCACTGACTCATCACGAGGATTGAACATACTCAAAGTGTTCTATTTGCTGCAAAATATCTCTTGTTACGAGAATCTTCGTATGTTTTGGTACAAAGTAAAGCCTTATTTTAATTTTTGCCTCCTTCAGTTCTCGCTTACGTTGTCGCATGCAAAGTACTTTTTTCACATTGTGCTAATTAATATAAATGAATGTAAATTTCTGATTCCTTTAATATGCTAACACTGCTGTTAGTGAGGTTAAAACCTAGTTGTAGGAGAGGCCTGCTATGCTCTCATTATGCCTGGTGCGTGGACGTGCTGGATCACGTGCCACAAACTGAGGTCTTAATAGCTGTGGGTTAATTCAAACACTCATTTCATGTTGGGGCAAAATCAGACGTCGTCCAATAGCATTGTCAGAAAAATGTGTTGTAATAACATGAGCATATATCAGAAATTGATTTTGTTTAATAAAATGAATTATATTTTTGAATTGACATGAGAAATAATTCGATTTGACATGCAAACTCTTAAAGCTTGAGCAAAAGTTTGTAACGCTAGCAAGTATGCAAAGTATACAGGCTGCAAGACAAAGTAGCCAGTTATAATAATCCCGAGCCAATGTCTTCATTTGCAGATAAATTTAAGAAGACCAATGCTGAATATGCTTATTTACCAAGGATTACACGAGAAATGTTCTGGCAATTCATGTAACAACACGCAAGATTTAAAAAAAATTACCTCGGGTGTCGAAACGAATGAAGATCGACATCTTTCATTTAATTGTCATAAATGCTGCAATGCTTCACTATTGGAGTAACTTAAACTGTAGGACCTTTAATCAATTTTCTCTCATCAATTTTGTGAGTTGATGTTCATGCTATGTTTCAATAAAAGATATATTTATTTGAACGCTATTTTGTTTCAAGGTTTAATTTTAGCCGTAATTATAATGTATACAATATTTATACAAATTTAACTGCATTAGTCATAAACTGCGAGTATAGTTTTCATTGAAAGTTGTTGATCTTACCATTTTAATCATTTAATTACCAATATTGAATATTGTAGTACTCCTCTAAACCCTTCCATTTTGTTTCTGTAAAATCATGAAAGTAATTCAGTGCTTATTTCAATAAGTTTAATGTACATAAATTGAATTTACATTGTGGTCTTTATAACTGTACTCGTTAAAATGAACCAATCCGTGACATGACTCCAGCACTACCGTGTACTCTTTCCACTTACAGGAGAAGGTGCGTACGTCTCTTAAACTTTTCAACTCTCCATTTGTTAACCAGAAGCAGTTTTCTTTGTTACGACTAAGCCTATACACTCAATTCTCTGTGGCCTGAGGGCAGCGAATTTTTTAAGGAGTTCTTGAGAAGACTGTTTTTACCATCGTCATCGCAATGCCTTCAGGAGTTCCTCCTACTCTGGGGTTGAAACCGTGAGTAATTCTCGTTTTCTGGTGCATTTTGTCGATTTTTTGATACATTTAAATTAAATTGGTGTTTCCGGCTGTGCCATTTATGTTTAGTGAGTCTTCAATGGCATTTAAATATATTTACAAATAATTAACTAGTTCTCTCAGCTGTAACGCTAGGTTTGGTTGTCCTGCAAAAAACTTTAAATGCTAATGTTTTCATAATAAGTATTATCCCTATAGTCATTGTTAATTATTTTATCGGCAAGAACCTCGTTTACCATTGAATGATTTAACTCTGTTCCCTGTTTCCATAATTTGCATATATTTTCACCATACCTGTCAGCTCATTTCTGTACCCAAACCAACAAGGACGTCATCCTGCTGTTACTGACTCGATTAAAAATAAATGATGAAATATATAAATCAACTGTATTCCGATGTATCACAGAGTACAGTATAAATCCACAGTACAAGGAATAAGGTTTTCTAAAACTTCGTTGTCAGTTACTGTTCTGCTGCTAATTATTAACTCTTCATAGCATAGATTACCATGTATGATACAGTTCTCTAAAATGCCAATGAGCCACTGCCTTAAATACATAAACATAATGATATTTTACCATGTGTGATGAGTTACAACAAGAGAAGTAAGATATTTACATTTTTGTTATTTTGTATACACGAGATATATTATATTTTGTATACACGAGAGATGAAAGTGTACTTGTAACGTGTGCAGGAAGCCGTCAGCGGAGAGCTTCAGGTGCCAGAAGTGTTTGCAGTTGGGCCATTGGACGTTCGAGTGCACTGGACAACACAAGTTTGTGCTCAGAGACACCCGTACGACTATGCTCAACAAGAACCTCAAACTCAGCCAAGAGCAGCACACACAGCAGCTGTTGTGAGTTCCTCTTATTACTTCACCATCTTTTTTCCTTTGTTCTTCTTTCTCCTTCGTTTGTCGCTTATTTCATTTATTCTTCCACGTCTTTATAGTTTTAAATTTCTAATTCTGTTTTTACTTTTTCATCATTTAGTTCCGCCAGTGAGGATGGGGCATTTTGATCTTAGTTAACCTACCGCGTCGACTAGCCATTTTCCATAGGAGGATTTGGAAGATAACAGTAGATGAAGGAACGCAAAGTGTCTGTTTTAGTATAACTTGTGAAGTTCGATTGGTTTCAACTTTATCTTTACCTTAATATTTTTCTAAAAATTAATGGAACGTGAAGGGGCTTCCGTATGTGTGTTGTCGTGACTGCCTTAATTCCATATTTTAGTTTCCATTTTTTGTAGCTCATTTTGCCTCCAATGAGATGTCATTTTTGTGACAAATAATCTGAAGCCCTCATTATTCAGTGTATGTATATCTGCATTGTTGTGGGATGTATACGTACTTGTTTAGGATTGTTTTTCAGCTTTTTGTTAAACTTTTGAACAAGCTTGTTTCCTTTGTTTGTGTCATTTTTACATCTCTCATTGTGCCATATATTGATATAACTAAGTTTTATTACTTCTGCCTAATTTTCATATCACCATTAATTCAAAAATTTTCTATTCATGGGACTTGGGTAAACAACCGAATAATTATCGAAGTAATTATCCGACCCAAGAATGGGCCAGAAGGTTCGTTCCTATAGCCTCATTCTAATCTATTCCCTCATCTTGACCCAATGGTTTCGATTGAGTTCAGTGATGTTCTTGACCCAAACGAAAAAAGTGCCAAACGAAAGTCTTCCTAGCAAGACAGTGTATTTACACTAGTGTTTCTTAATTTTTGGATGTCCGATATAGACAAGAATGTACACAGAAAGCTATTCTATGATTTTACTGGACGTTTTCATTGTATCAACAGAGCTGAACAGGCTTCGTCTGCCAAGAAAATACGTAACAAGAAAAAGAAACTCAAACGCGACTCCTCATCAAGCGACTCGGACGACTCTGACTCATCCAGCTCATCTTCGTCTAGCTCATCATCTTCATCCTCTTGTTCGTCTTCCAGTTCATCGTCTTCTGACTCTTCGGATTCTTCTTCATCTTCCTCATCAATTTCTTCGTCGGACGAAAAGGCCAAGAAAAAGAGTCCTCGTAGTGGTCGGCTCAAACGCAAGCGATCTCAGTGAACGTCGTCCTTACCTCGCTCTGCTATGATTCATCGCTCGTGGTGCGCATGTGCGTGCTTCTTGTCTATAATTCCTGTGCATACTTCTATTTCATCAAACCCTCTGTGATGGATGCTAGTAAAAAATTCGTTTTCAGAAAATCGTTTCGGTTGAGCGCTCTTCGGTATTATGTGTGAGATTTAAAGCTAATTTTAATTTGCATTTGTACGAACGATGCGTAAGTTGGTCTTTTTATCGTTGTTTCTGTGAGAGAGGTTCAAGCTACTTGCAGCGAACTCAACAAGGTTTTGAGTTATACTTCGCAGTGAACCAGGTTTGATTGTGTATTTTTTCTGTCGCCTTGTCGAGGAGATAATCGAGTGAAGTAGCTTCTGCTCCAGCCTTCTCCCTTTACGTATCCTTGCAAGATGTCTTCATTGATTGAGGCCACTGTACGGCAGAGTGCATCCCTGGGTCTTGGTATAATAACGGTTATTTAATTTTTGTCTTTTGGGGCTGCTACGTTTATCATCGGGACTGCTTTATTAGGTATTTTTATGATTCGTTTTAATATAATGTAGACGCTGTTCAGTGTTCTTTTATCTTTTATATTCTATGAGTTAATGCGAGTTTTTAAAGGATCAAATAACTGATAAACGAACACGCAAATATAAAAGTATTCCTTTGTCGACTTAGAGCCTGCGGTTCATCTTTAAGTTTCCAGGCTATACTTGATGATGCAACAATTAATGAACTAAACAACATTGATACATTTGTGTTTTGATACTTAAATTTTCATTTTAATCTCAAAAACCCAGCAGAAAACTGCACTCCTAAACAAAATAGCCAAGTGCACTCCTGACATTAAATTTTAACTTCCCAGCCCCATGTATAGAAATAATACGTAAGCATATGATAGAATTTATTTTTAAATACCGTATTTTACGATACAGTGTCGCTTCTAACCTCCTTTCGAGAAATGAAAATCGCAGAAAAAGCAACCGTGCTATGTCGTAATAGGATAAACCAAGGTGATGGGACCTGCAGTAAACAATAAGCAAAATGTTGGACCTAAAAATGGCCGAAGTGTATGACTAGGCGCTGGTGCTTCGGCAGTAGTACGATTGCTGTGATTAATCTCTGACCACCTTTCGTGGTATGGGAGTGCTATTAAATTATTATCTATTATTAGTGGTCATGGTATTATTATAGTTATTAGCATTATTGTTTATCTATTAGAGATTAAAATAATCTCGTAAAGCATCATAAAATATAGATAAATTGTTAGTAGAAGGGTAATCGGAAGTTTATGTAACGTTTGAGCAGAGGGGGAATATTTACCTCGTCCGTGAAGAAACACCCCCACAAGGTTTGTAATTATGGAGAGTGTCTATAGAAACTTATATCAATATATTTGCGAACTTCAGTATTTTGTCATACCATTAATGATTTTTAGGCACTTCGCTCAAAAACCTTCGCCAATTGCTCTCCTGAATATATCTTTTGGCATCGTCACCACTACTGAGATTCTTTATTACCATGTTATAGAAAGAGAGGTGGTGGCTCCAGAATTTAAGTCGAAGAGAAAGTGTCACTACAGCTTACGACGAAGATCAGAGTTAGAGATGCTACGTCTCGCAAACCATCCACAGCACTCTGCGCAGATTGCTGGATAAACATGGCTGTCTTGCGAAGCATCTCAGCTCCTTTAGAGAAGCTAACCGCATTTATCCCAACACCAACGCTGTGGACCTCATATACCTCGATTTTCAAAATGCTTTCAATGAATTTCCCCACGAAGGCCTCATGGCTGAAGTGGGAACCCGTGGTATGCAAGCAAACTACTCTCGATGGAAACGAACAAGCTCAATGCCGCACTCGACTAAATACGATTCATGATTAATTTAGCGACTGGACGGATGTAACATCAGGTAACCCTCAAGGGAATGTTTTAGGCTCATTCCTCTTCATGATTTACATCAATGATCTTGCCTGCGGAATTGTCAGTAAAAGCAGCAAGTTCGCAAACGTCACGAAACTCCGATACAGTGCGCTCTCCAAGCAAGACAGAGTAACTATCTCTGTTGAGTATCTCGCACAGAAATAAAACTTAAGTAGCAACCCAAGAATGGACCACTCTGCTCATTCTTGTTACCATATTTTGTTCTATTTCTATTCGCTGCGAAACTTTATGTAGCAATTTTTTTATTTTGGAACTGCTGTCTCCATGATATTCTGGTTCAGGTTTTCGTCCTGTGCTCAATTTCATTGAGTTGAAAATTTTATTGTTCTTGAGAAGCTCATTTATGACTGAATTCCAATGATTTCAGGTACCATCAAATTGTGCATGACGTAACAGGTCTTTCTTCCTCTTGGGGGTGCGCTGTTGAGAATCCTTGATGACGCACCTTGGGGACTTCGCGCTCCTCAGGAATATCCCTAGCGAATCACTTCTCACTCAGCAGAAATAACTGTTAACTCGTGTGGCACTATCATGTGTAGTGTGACTAGTTTCTGCAGCTAGCGAACCCTTGTTTCTGTTCATTATTCTACCTCTTCTGTGTGCACAGTCTTGTAGTGGGAGCGGGCTGATTGTGTCTGCGATCGTCAAAAGAATCAGGTATTTCATTATAATATCAGTTATGTCCCTAGCTAACCACCGCAGTGTTTGCTACTCTCTTCGTCGGAGTACATTTTGGGTAGGACTTTCCTTTATTTCTAAAAATCTCCTTTAAAATTTTATGTCTCATCATTGCCAATGAGTGTTTTCAGCAATCTTCATCACAAGAGTTTGTGTTGATCAGTTGTGATATTAAACTATTTGTTTTATGCCATTGAAAGCTGTAGAAAGCTCGGGTGGGCTTCATGACTGATGTCTCTCTGTAGCACGAATGCTACCTACAATGGCTCAACAGTGATGAAATTTTTGTTTCAACTTTTCGCAAGATTTTGCATGTTAAATTGAATAGCTAAAAAAAATATTTTGTTTGTTTTATGTTTTGTTTGACATTCATGAACCCAAATTCTCGTTTAAATTTTGATGTAGAGACAACATTTGAAAGATAGGTGTCTGGTAGCTGCTCTCAAATAATTCTCGTTTAAATTTTGATGTAGTGACAACATTTGAAAGATAGGTGTCTGGTAGCTGCTCTCAAATAATTCTCGTTTAAATTTTGATGTAGTGACAACATTTGAAAGATAGGTGTCTGGTAGCTGCTCTCAAATTGGCTATAAGCGTGTAGTTGGATTACCGAGGAGTGTGTGAGCGATAGGTGCATGCCTTCATTTCTGTGTTGGCTGCTCAGAGTTTCTGCTCTAATTTTCCCGTGCTTGGTTTTTTCTTTCTTTTTGCGTGTTTAGACTTTTGTTCTTGTAAGTATGCTTCGAATACTCCAGACTTTTGAGCCCATTTGATGGTCGGCTGATGGTGTTTATCTTCGTCAGTGTGTGGTTAGAACTGAGTGTTTGTCAGAAGCGATTTTGTCTAATCGATGCAGATTCTGTAATGCGTGCTCTGGGATTCTGTGATGCGTTTGAAAGTTTAGTTATATAGTTAGGCAAAGCTAATAACTTATTTTTCACCCATTTCGTGTAAGAAGTTGTCATTTTGCAACCGAACTCGTGACCAAGTGCCTATCTTATTCTGCAATTATTTTTAGTTCTTTCAGATGGACGCTGCCACTTTTACAGACACTCTCTTAACCGCTACGGTACTGAATTGCTATATTATCTAAAATTCGGTTTGAATTAAGTAGTGGGCTTTTAATGGTGCCACAAGTTGTATTATGCTGCTTATTTACTATTCACTTAAATTTTATTCCTAAACTAAAATAACTTGTAATTTTAACTAGTTGTTATAGGTTGGTCATATTTCGTAAACATGCTACTGAAGTATTTATGTCCAAACGGGCTGTCAAACGTACGATGCATTGCAAGGTGCGTGGCTCGTCCTCTCTTAGAGAAGTCAGGCTTCCGGGGCATCAAATCTGCACCACTTCATACTTCTTCATTGTCAGCACTGATTGGGTTCTGCTTGCACCGCTCGAGAGGCCGTCTTCTGTGTTCAAACTTCAGTCGCAGTTGTGCACAATTGAGAAGTAACTACGCCCCTGACGTCCCTCGAACAGCCATGGGCGCTGTGATGCCCTGTGTGTTTTCAAAGCTCCCCTACAGCAGCAGCTCCCTGGAACCAATGAAGGAAGTGTCCTCCGAGGTCGTAAGCGTGCGACCTTACTACGGACTTCTTCGTCTCTCTGGTGATGTGCGCTTTGTCGTCATCCCTGACATCGAGGTCAGCTTTTGTGTTATTTGTATAACAGGCTTTTACTGAAGAGGAATAGCAATGAGATGCAGCGTTCCTCCACACATACGTAGAATTCATGAGCTCTACTAGAGAACGAGGGTCTGACTATTCTTCTCTAGGTTCATATCTTAGAGATTCATCGCTACCACTTTCTGCAGAAATGTGCGCTAGTTTTAATTGTCGGACTTTGTTTCCTCTTTTTTTGTCTCTTTCTTGAACGAAGCTTGCTTTTATTTCGACAAAAATAGTAGTAGAGAAGGTGTCGCTTTGTGTGTTATAGTTGCCGTACTTCACGGCTTAAAAGACTCATAATTTTTAATTATAAATACCCTTAAGGTCATTCTCTATCAAAATCAGCGATTGTAGATAGATCGATTAGTAACAATATATAGTAGGTAGTACCGTATATAAAAATGTATATGGTACAGGGAAACCACTTTTTATCCTGATTTCGTCTTTATAATTTGTGGGAGTGTAATTCATCAGAGTCTAATAAGCTGAGAAGTACGGCATTCCTTTCACAGTATCATCAGAAATGTTGTAAAGCATATTCTCCCATCTAATATCAACGGATGGTAAACTTGAAGAGTTAAAATCTCGAAATGATCATATGTTAACATGGTTTCATATTGCAGCACCAGTGTGGCACGGTGTGTTGCGTGCGGGTACTGGCATCAGATGCAACAGCTGATGTGCGGGTGCAGCTGCAGGAGGAGGGATCAGTCGTGCATGTGGAAGCTACGCAGCGCAGCGACAGCAACTGTTCCCCTGTCTGTGAAGTGAAGCTGCCTGTCAAGTACGGTGAGGTGTCCAATTTTTCTTTATTTGCGCTCGTTATTACTGTTGCTTAGTTCATGATAAAACAGTAAATACTCATTTTGCATATTCACTCCCACCACATCATGCTTTACAATCACGTGTCTCGCATCTTCTTGCATTATGATGTGTCTGGGCAAGATTATAAGAAGTGCGTTACCGTCTGAGGGACGGCATGACAGAGCAGAGCTCGTTGTGTGAAGCATGTAGACGATTTTAATGAGTTTTTTAAGAGGTGGTCACTGTTCTGGAGTTATGATAATTTAGTGGTCTGGTCCTGAGAGTCGTGTTGCGTAATTACGAATAAGGCGAAGTTGAGAAGACTAGTTTGTTGCTGCGCCGAAAAAAAATCGCATTTTTGGCGTTGGTTCGGGGGAATGATGGGAGTTACAGGGCGCTGTAGCAAGTCATCATACCACTGAGAAACAGGTTAGCGTATTTCCTGCGATTGCCTAGCAGGTGCAAATCTTTACTTCGTACAAAGTCACTGAAGGCTCTGTAAAATGTACACATAACCTGCCCACCGGTGTCCCTCTTTACAGAAAATGTGTTAACTATGATAATTTATACCACGTGCGCCGCTCCGAATTATGTATTAAAACGGTATACTTTTTGAACTCATTTTGAAGTAGTTTCATTTGTTATAAATCATTAATTGAAACGCTCTTGTGAAAACGTTGTGGTCGGATCTCAATCAAGATATATTCCGCCTGTCTGTCGCCAAAATATAGAGGGTTTTAATAAGCAAGAAAAAGTGTTATCAGCGTTCCAATATTATTATATAATGCTCATATGTGTAATGTGGCAACTGAGAGTGGCAGAGATGAAATATTTGAGCGTTATTGTTGAAAGGCTTCGGCTTGCAGGAGCAATAAACGAGGAAGTACGGACGGAAAATTGTGACTGCAAAGGTTAGTTGAATGTTGAAACATAATACGATAATAAATTAGCAGCGTATGATTAGAAAGAAAAAAATACGGATGAAAAACAGTGACGATCAGAAATGAAAGTGTAGTAAGGTTATGATATGATAGACAAAGAAGTGTGAGACGAGGGTGTGTGTTGAAGATATGTTGTAAAAATGAGCGCCAGTGGTGGGCGTAAATGAGCAGTCGAATGGCTTTTAAATCAGAGCACTACTAGAGCGTGGTGTCACAGCTTGCGTGCTTTCTTGGCGAGTATTTGTGCAAAAAGGCAAACAGCTATCATTTAGAGGCGTTTTTTTACTGTTATTGTTTGTCATTTTACTTGTTCTTTCAACGGACAAATAACACTATAAAGTGTGGGAAATATATTCATTAGAAACTGCTGTTTTCTGTTGTAGATTAAGCATTAAACCTTTTTTTACTTCTCTGTAGTGACTTTCTATGTACTAACAGAATATGAATGGTTTAAACGGTCTAATTATTGTGATTGGAAATTTCATGTACATGCAACAGCTAAATTTAGTGTCATTTTCTCAAGTAATGTTTGATGTATAACACATGAGCACCATTGAGTAAAGAGGTGCGTACGCTGAAGGCATTAGATTCTGGTATCCTGGTTAAGTATTGGCATGGCATATTCAATCGTTCTATGTCAATAAGTCATAAATTTACAATATGGAGTTTGAAGCTCCTTGTTAAGTAATTGAATTTTACGTTCAGATATCGAAGCGTCGTTGCAGGGCCATGGCAGCATCGAAATATCGGAGCTACAGAACGAGTCGACGTCAGTGACGACTGAAGAAGGGAGCTTGTCTGTCCAGAAGCTGCAGTGTCTCAAGTTGAGCTACGCGACCAAGTCTGGGCCCTTGTTTATTGGCCGCAAGCTTCTGGGCAACCTAAATGCTTCTGCCGAAAATTTACTGGTTTGTGTACAGATCAAAACATAAATTCGATGCAAAGACACTACTGATGACGTATTCTAAAGCTTAGTTCGTCCTAAGTATCACCTAGTATCACCAGCTGGGTCGACTGGTGAGCGAATCTGCTTGCGAGCGGAAAGGCCCGGGTTCTAATCCCGCTGCCGACATGGTTGACGCGGCTAGAAATACGGCATGGGACTTGGGTAAACAACCGAATAATTATCGAAGTAATTATCCGACCCAAGAATGGGCCCGAAGGTTCGTTCCTATAGCCTCATTCTATTCTATTCTATTCTAACTGACTACTGTTCTCTGTAAAATTCGAGCAACTGAAAAAGGTATCTTACGTTAGAATGGTATTTGATTTCATCACTTGAGAAATGAAAGATTCTTTGGGAACACATTTCCTGTACCTCTCACTGCTAAATTAGATAGGGTAAATTAATTTAAAACAAGCCATTACTAAGGAGCTGACATAATGGGTTTATCTTAGGCCAAGTATTGACTTCTCAATGGAACGGGTATATATGTACTTTAAGCATTGCTTGGTGGATACCAAAGGAATCGGATTACTATAAAATACATTTTTTTCGTTATTAGCCTTCATCCTTTTCAGTATAAAAACTCTTTCGGAAGACGACGTCCACTGGCTAATGAACAATAGAAATTCATTAAAAAACACGTGGAGTTTTCACGTGCGGATGTATTAGCATATAATGTACAAAACTTGTATTATCCAGCTTAAATATTGTTGATTCCAGCTTGATATGCACATATACCGACGCTTATAAATACGGTATTGAAGAAATTTCTAAAAATTATTTCATCTCTAAAAAAAGTCGCCAAATTGAACCACTTCCGGAACTGTAACAGGTTTTACAGTGTAGATTACGTAGTCAATGAGTGTATATTTCCCGACTCTGTGAGTTTATTTTTTTGAGTCTGTTAGTCTCATGCTGCCTCTGTGAGTCAACAACATCTGATGAACTGATGTTGACTCACGCCTTGCAATCAACTGACTGAACAGCACCACTGGGATGTGAGGTAGGCTGATGTTCCTTGTCTGCGCATAATTTGATTGCGGTTTATCGTCGCGTGTTGACAGTATACACTCTCATGTACAGGATATCTCTGGCGATATGATCCAAGCTGAGGCAGTGGACGTGAGGAGCCCTGCTGTCGAGTGCCGCCTGCGAGGTCTGCATGCCAAATCTCTTCGTGTGAAAGCCGACGACGCGACCCTTCATCTGACTGACGTCACGTGTGATGCTTCATCTGTTGAAGCACAAAGCGCTGACATCGTTATAGGTTAGAAATACCTTTCTTCCATAATTTCTCTCACCTCTTTTTGAAAAGCATCGGTGGGCGATATCACTAGAACGAGGTCAGGTTATTTTATCCGATAATTATTTTTCCTTGTTACCGATTCAACGACGTCATATTTCTGGTTCCAAACGAACGATAATCGATGTTTAGTATTTGGTTCCAGTTTATCACAGGGGTGAGCCGAGTAAACCTTAGAGACAAAAATTCATAGGTCAACCAAGTCATAGAGCCAAGAAGAGGTTTCTGTCTTACGAAAACTTGCTCATGTGTAAGGGGAACGTGAATTGATATGTTGTACTTTCAAAATCATGTACAGTATAGTTATATTAGGATAACTTGGCCACCTACTCGAAAGAATCAGTAACCTCATTAATTTAGGACAGTTTCTAACTTTGCAATGCATTTTTGATCGGAATATGGTAGAACTTTAAGTTTAACGCAGTACGGTAAGGGCATTCAGGTGTATCAGAATGATATATTTATACGTTGAACTGAATTGTTCGCTCATTTTTCTCAGGTAAGCATATAAATTTATCTCCAGTGTGGTCATACTTTTTCTTGTTATTCCAAATATTCGAGAAAAGGTGTTCTATCAGAGTAGTCATTCATGTAAAGTCATGGACGCGATAGAATGAAAACTCCGCTCACTTTCCTGATATATGTTTCTAACCTGCAATTTCTGTGCAGACAATTCGTATTGCAACAACGCGTCTATTTAGTCTGATTTTCCAATTACGAAATCATTCAGCAATGAACTGCGTATTGTATGTTTTATTGCAGGTAACTGCAGCGGGTCACTGGAATGGAGGTTACGCTCTACAAAGTTGGAGGTCGCTGTGCCGCAGTTACTCAAGAACTCGAGCATCATCGTCGGTGCAGGATCCGTCTCCATAGGCTGCCCTACTGAGTACAGGTACCCAATCCAGTAGTTTCTTTCAGCTTATGTATAGTCTCACTTTATAAAAATTTCACTCATTGACGTACCCGATTGTGTTTAGTATTATTGGTCTTTAGTCAAACTTCGCATTTGCTTTTCTACTGAATTAAATGCATGAAAACTATAACCTCGTTATTTTTAGCTTCGGCAGTATAATGCACTCATTAATGATCTAAATTTCCCAGATACGGGTTCTCGGCAACTGCACCAGAAGTGATCGTCAACTCCAGCTTTGAAGACGTGAGTTCTTCATCGGTGGACGGCATAAGCAGCGCTAATGGAGGCCCTTCTGTTCCGCTACTGTCAGTGTCACTGGAACAGGGGCGGTGTGCGGTAGTGCCTTGGACGTGGCCTCGGACAAACCACTCAAGTCAGTAACATGTGTTCGTTTTTCCTTCATTACTACAACTGTACATAGAGTTCTCTAAGTGGCATTCTGATTTTTTTCAAACATAGATCCATATTTTATTCGATTACGGGCCTAAAACTGTACATCTGAAGCCAACATTTGCGCCTATTAAAAGAATCGATGATTCAATACATTAATTTTCAACTGTGCGGATTTGTTTATTTTTGTCAGCATATCCGTTCCTGGAGTGCTGACCTGAGGCTAGTACTGCTGCAGGTCCAGTCTATCATCAAAATGCGATTTTGAACTTAGTTTCAAGGAATGTGCAAAGAATTTGCCTTCAGTAGCTGTTCTGCTATTTACTTACTTCAGGGGTGAAAAACATTTTAGCCTATACAAAATATTCATATATCTGACCTACTGGTTAACCATTCAAGAAAAATTGATCAATTTTTTCTCTCCATACAAAAATGCATAAAAAAATGAGATTAACAATACATGAGCTTAAAAAAGTGGCAAGGTAAGAGCACAAAGCAAACTAATGATCCAAGAGTCAGAGACGAGACAGTGAGAAGACCCCTCACTATTGTCAGACTTACCTAATATCTTCAGGGATATTCACATACATTTTAGCTGTATATTTTATTACAAAATAAAACTACCACTTGAAAGGGAGTGGAGAGCCTCTTCATCATAGGACAGGTTTCATTCGCTTGGTCGGTTCTTCTCCATGAGTGCATGAACTTTTGCACGGAGACCCTGCTCAAATAAATGTCAATGACTCACTTAGTTTCTGAAAAACAAATGTGAGAAATATATATTAAACGTTGGACCTGTGTACAGATAATTTTTTTATTAAATACTTGTAAAAAATTGAAACATTGTTTATAATTGTTAGCTGGTTCCAAAACAATAACTTATAAGTAGAATAATAGGATGAATGCCTCGCGATTCGAATTTCATATAAACTATTGATTGTAAAGATACACTGTAATTGTTCCAGTATCAATAGCAGATATATGATAGAAAAGAGCTTTTCAACTTTTGACCACGAGATCAAATGCACCTGATACTTATGAAGGGTTTCGAAATGAGCCACTCAAGATGAAAACCTGTTCAGGGGGAATGACAGAACGTAGTTCAAAATAATAAATGAAAACGTATCGCATATCACAAGGAAACGAACTACAGTAATCTCAGAAATGAGGATGATTGATGCTTGTGTGACTACCTGAGAGATAACTGGACCGGACTGTGGCCACGGAGCTCTTAGATGATACACTGGAACTAGATACATGGCATCAAGTGGATATGCATACATCACTTCTACACCATTTACACCTAAAGAAACAACCGTTCCATGCTTGCGGACTAATGACAAAAAATGGCTGCATAAATATGACTAATGCATGTAAAGCATCCGTCGAAGGAAGGAATTATAATTTTAACCATGCAAACGAAATGAAACAAAGCTATCGCATGCTTGGGAAGTTATTGTCAGAACAATCTTTCCTCAGTGAGTTCAATAGGAGCGACTTATTGTGCATAGGCGAGAATTTGAACTTCTGTTCTCTGTATAAAATCAGTTACTGTACGTGTTCTCTTATAAGAGTATCTTGAAATAACTGACTCAAGATGCAAGACAATTTTTTTTCATCAGACAACTACATTAAATATTATTGCTACAACGGTCTACTAATAAGAGAAATGTGTGCTGCTCAATTTAGAGCATTATTTCTAGTCATGCTTATCTAGACCACAAACCTAGACGTTGTTTAAATGAAAATGGGATTTAGCAGCTAATAACATTGAATTAATGAATCTTAAAATCACGAGTGAGGAAATTTATTATTTCAGTGAAAGTCAAGTTCCAAGAAACGGTGAACAGAGAGACACAAACCTCAGATATTTTAGCGAGAGCAGAGCTGCTCTTCAGGTCAAAGCTGGCAGGCAGCGAGACTTTAACTGGAGCGGGGCTGCGGGTAGAGGGACTGTCAACAGCGCTCGCTGCAGCGTCTAGCGGTCTCCCTTCCAGGGCCAGCAAGGTGTCTCTTGAAGCACTGAAAATTAGTGCATTCTTTGAGTAAATCTCTTCCTAAAGTTTAGGGTTAATAATTTACCTGCAGCTATTCCTTCTTTTGTATATTGTAAAAGCTATTCTTTTCTATGTACAGTATGTTTTGTGAAACTCGGGTAATGATCCAGAATAAAAAGGGAGTAACACTTATTGAAGAACGTAGGTAAAAACTTACAATTTATAATCGCACGTGAGGTGCGCTGTTCACAAGCGGTTAAATAACTCAGTGATGCTCCCGCCTAAAAGCTTTGGGTGAAGAAAATAGGTGAAGATATGAGATACCTGGAAGCTCTGGAGGAGACTGTGGTGGTGACTCGGGGAGCAAGACTTCTGGGGACGCTGGAGCGCACACTCTGTACACTAGAGCTGCTGCTGTCGCTGTCTCTGGAACACCGCCACATTCATCACATAACATTAAACGCAGAATACTATAGAAGAGAAATAAGAGATCAATGAAGAGGAAAAATTATTCTTTTTTCATTGCTTCAATCAAAGGCGTGGAATTAAATGTAATATATGAATTTGAACTAAAGAAAATTTAACAACACTAACATCACTTGAATTTCATCCTCGGTTTGTACATCGCCCTCTTCGTTTGAGACGGAGCGTCTTTTCCGGGATGCGTATGACTCTGAAGACGCCTCAGACTCGCTAGATGATGGGCTGTAAGTAGACGACTCATCATCAGATGAAGCAGGCGAATCAGACTCACTGCGGCGACGTCGAGACGACGACTTCTTATGCTTGCCTTTTTTGCTAGATTTTGACTTCTTTTTCTTGCTCTTCTTTTTGGCAGAAGATGAATGGGAAGATGACTTTTTGGATGATGAGTGAGCAGAGTGATGGCGCCGCTTCTTATGAGAGGAGCGCTGGTGACGATGGTGCTTACGCTTGCGCTTCTTAGAACTCACCGCGGACGATGATCTGTCAGGACTCACACTCACAGAACGATCATGACGGTGCTTGCTGCTCCTGTGGACCCACGGACGCATTAACAAAGACAGACAACCAAAAAAACTTAGAGCTGACGTGGGTTGGAAATGATCCAAAATACATCGTTTTTTTTGCTAAATACGTTTAACGCCATTGTCTAACCGAAAACAACTTCTTCAAACTTCTCAACACACATATTATACTCTCCATACTTGTCTTTATTCTACCTATGTATTAGTACTCAACTACACACCTTGTCTTTGGTACAGAGCAGGCATAGATCTCTCGAACTGTTTTTTCAATACTCAGAATCTCCACATAAACTTTGAAACTTAAAACACTAACAACAATTTTGTGGAGACCTTTATCTAACATCACATCAGTTTGAATGCTCCCTTTTAACTTTAAATTTTCAATGTTTTTTCTATGGGGCCATGGCACACAGCAGATAATGGCAACGGAAAATTTGACAATACTTTGGAAGAGGAATTTCTCTAGCTCCGTCCAAAGCGTGTATCCTCCAGAGACAAATTTGGGTGACCTGAATGTCAAGTTTTATCTTGTACACTTAATGCATGCAATGTTAGCTGAAGATAAAGAATAAAGCAATATTGCATTTGGGTCCGGTCTGGAACAATAGAGGATGAAAAAGAAAGATAAGTTCGACTTACGAGAATGAACAACTATGACTGATGGATGTCAAGGAAATAATTGTATATCTTGCAATTAACAGCCAAGAAATGTTAACATCTTGATGTATACTGACGTGGTCCGACCCCGTCAAAATGCCCCTCGTGAACAGTGAGGGAAGAGTTACCGATTAAATTGCCCATAATCAAAGAAAGTACACTATCAAGAGTTCATGTTTCGTACTGATGAAAATTCATCGAATTACAAACTCATAGACAAGAACAACAAAAATTGAAGAAATGGAAAATTAAGTACATATATACACTTACTTGCGTTTTTTGACCCTGGAAGACCGGGATCCACTGTATTTGCTGAGGGCTGAGGAGGCCTGAGAAGGGCTCACCGTGACCAGGTCGCTCGCTCCAGCCTCGTCTGCAAGAAAGCAGAGGCATGAGCTGCGTCGGCAAGAAAGTCTTGCGTTACTAAACTAAACATTAAAATCTTACGGCAAAAATGACCTATACAATAATGATGAAATAAACGTAGGAGGTTGACATTTTGCTTCTAGCGCTCAATTAAAATGCGAGACGAAGGAACGAGTGTCCACTATACTATAAGAAATAGACACCCCACTGCTGAATGCGAAATTAGTTATTCTGTATGAAGTTGAACACAAGTGCGAAGAATCATAGAAATTTCAAGAATTTATGTTTCCACACATACTAAATTGAAAATTGAATGATAAATATCGGACATGAGAATGCAAAATAACATGTGCGCAAATGATGTGAAGCGTACAATACGAGAAAAGCTGACGCGTTTACACTATGATTCAAGTATATTATTCTAGATAGTACAACAAACGACTAAAGGACAATATTTGAAAATGACGTAGTGACCATTTATGTGGCACTACGAAAGTACAAACCTCCTGAAGCTAATGATAGTAGAGTGACAAAACATGGCGATTAAACAGAACGCCATCATAGTAGAATACGCACATTAACCCTAACGTGAATTTTAAATCTAAATAATAATGGATGAAGATGAAGGTCTGACTCACCTGAATGGACCGTACCTGGGAGTGTATCAAATTTGTTCTTACCTTTTGTAGAATGTCGACGAGTTTAGTTAATCTGATCACGAAAATGACACGGTACATATACACATGAAGTTTTCAAACGTGGTGGACTTTAATAGCCGGGTTGCCACCAAAATGTTTGTAATAAGAAAAATATAATTCCAAGGTAAGTTCACAGTCTGACTCAATTAGTACCTGAGGAAATTATCCATCACATGATAAATAACTATAAGCAACAGAAAACGATAATTTGTTTCTATTGTACAGAACACCACCTGACTGCATTCCTAACCACAATGCAGCGCCCGACGTAACGATCGTGATGGACAACTGCCTCATAACACTAGATGAACCGTCTACACGATGTCAGCCAGTTGTGGCACTTCTCGTTGGTTTCCACGTAATTTCACCGAAGACTTAGTCTTCGACCTAACGGTTCACGGCCAATAAGGCAAACAAAAGAAATTACGATAAACCTGCATCAGCCTCAAGAATAAAATTGTCATTCAGTAACACCACAAACTAAAGAAATGCTAAATCAATCAACACTCTCGATATTTTTAACTGCAATTACAGTACAGTACGTCAACATTACTAACATCTCGCCACCAGAATGCCGCTTCGGTCGAGCTGGCTAAAACCTCTCGAGTAACAATCAAGCAACAAATGCCCAGAAGTGGGAACAACTTTTCTAACATGGGTGTAAGGACTGCAAGAGTTGACTGCAAGAATAAATCAAGTGAAGTTCGAGAGTATGGTAGTTTCATCTCAATGAGGATACCGTGCAGGGGGAAACTAATATTTTGACGCTTAGGCAGATAAGCAGCGCATCGCGAGGAAAATGCACCATTTTGCACACCTTACAGAGAGAGCTAAGGATTCTCAGTTTTCTTGCTGAAGAGATCTTCGATGTCACAATTCAAGGAACACAGCGGTAGATCCATGCACTAGGGTAACTCAGCTTCGTTTAGAAATTCTGGACGCTGATGAGCTTAGGACCAAACTCTACAGTCTCACTTACATGGTCAGCAATTCAGCGCCCACACCATTAAATTAGAAGCTTTTGAACAGTTACATTTTAATAAGTTAGCGTTTCATACCCGAAATATTAGTAAGAAATAAATAATTTTTCAGCCTCATAACAACTAATTACATGAGGCCAGCGATAAAGACCTGTAATGTCCTATATGTTACTAATCGAAGAGATGGAAACCAAGTAACGATACAACGTAACATTCATTAAAATAATTTTGTTCTCAAAAACTAAGTAATACTATTTAAACAAATCGATAACATCGTTAAGCAATACTGCACGATACGCAGTTAAATTTCTAAAATTTTAACTTGAGAAACATAGCGTTTTAATCACAAGACTTGCACCGCAGCTAACTCATACAATCGATACTTTAAAAATAATAGCTCAAGAGTGCATTCGATGAAGATAAATATCCACAGCGGTTTATCACGTCAGTAGTATAAACTTCAACGATAATAAGCAAATTAAACAAACTTCACTTTCACAATTTTTCTCTGGACCTTGGCCTTGTGGTTAGGCAGTGAGGGAACCTATTTACAGGAACTATAAACCTTCTCATGACGCACTAACTCATATATACTTGGCCGAGTGAAGCATTCAGGAAAAACATTAAGAACATGAAACTCTACTGCCATTTTTCAGGGACAATCGATCACTCGTGGAAAATGGAGTTCGAACATTTGCATAAATACTTCCCAACAGAAGTAAAGGAACGGGGTGCTACCAGCTCACTGCGTTGCCTCGGTCCCGCATGAAAAATACGAGTAATGCCTAAAAAGATGTAAAACTTTTTACTAAATTCTATACCCTACACTGTCCACTTGAACTGAAGACACCCCTGAAAAGCGACAAGCTCTCAAGGTATACTAACCACGAACAAGTCAGCATTTTCCTTGGAGAGGCACAAAACACGCATGATCAATCGTACAAGGTGCGGCAATACAATTTCTTTTTTTGAATGCGTTTTGCCTATAAAAAAAAGGAAGTTATGTTGCCGCACCCTGTATATGCTTAGTTACGCACACACACCACCTGTGTTAGGAGGGACTTGATTCTTTGAAGATATTCAAAGGTAATCATGAGGACAGAGACATTACTTTTTCCTTCAATAATAAAAGCCGACAAAAATAGAGCGAGCTGCTGACCCTCCTTCTGTGTCAGCACCTGCAAGATGAGTCAAACAGGAGACATGAGCCTTTCCTAAGAATCCCAAGAGAGTTATTTTGCAGTGCGTCGATCATGGGCTCCGGCAAAAGAAGACGGGTAAAATGTAAAAACAAACTTTAGATAAGTGTAATGAGTAAAATATGGAAGAGATAAGGTGAATAAAAAAGGAGTATCAGAGCAATGATCAAAAAGTGAAGCAATATGCGGTTGTGCTCATAAGGGAACAATTTAGGGTTACATAATGGCTTACAAGGAATGTGCACCATTCAGGTGGTAAAAGGTGAATTGGTGTATTAAGGTTGGTCCTTATTCGAGTACATGAACCTGAAACTAACAAGGGCAAAAGAAAGAGAAATTTACAGTGAATTTGTTGTTGGCGTGGAAAATCTTCGGGTGACGTAGTGATTACAAAATGGAATTGAATAATATGATAAAAAGTGGGAGCTGCAGGGAGATAAACGGTGCCAGGTGCGAATAGAATTGGAGAAAACTGGTTTAAAAGTGAGCGACAAAAAGACTAGTTTATTTCATTAG
Source organism: Trinorchestia longiramus (assembly GCA_006783055.1). Lineage (NCBI taxonomy): Eukaryota > Metazoa > Arthropoda > Malacostraca > Amphipoda > Talitridae > Trinorchestia > Trinorchestia longiramus. The sequence goes on along the minus strand of VCRD01000206.1, from coordinate 218,874 downwards.
AAAAATTTATTACTACCATAAAAGTGTAACCAACGTATCTGCTCGAAAAGCGTTTTAGCAATGGCAAGTAGCATCTCAACGAGACAAAAGATTAAAGAATGAAGAAGACATAAATTATTGAAGGCACTCGTTCCCAAGATCGGTTTCACAGAGTATTGGCCTCCCTTATGCGAGAGAGAAAACAAAAGAAAAAGGAAAAATAAAGCATACCTTAAAAAACATACGTCAAAATAGGGATTGGCGCAAGTGGAGTTTAGGTGTGTGGAGCATACGGTCATCAAGATTTTCTATGGATGGAGTTACGAGAGAAATGAACGGAAGAGTGTGGGGTAAGAGTCTGTAAATCATTAGAGTGGATGGAAGAGTTTATCAGTTGAATCACGAAATCCATGCAGACGATACGGTCCCAGCGGCTGAATTGATGCAGAAATTGGGAAGAGAGTTCAGCTAATTGCAATAGGAACAAATAGAAATCAATGCAGCATACCAGTAGAAATACATTCATACTTCAGGAACGAATGTATAAATATATGACGAGATAATGAAAGAACAGATTTTGTTGGATCCACAGGTGGTAATCAGGATGAATGAAGAGATAAATGAGTTCATACAGAAAGCAAGAGTCCACGTGTAAGTTGAGCTTTGAAATATTCAAAAACGGGGAGAAAGAATAAGCGCACGATAGGAGACTGATCCAAATGTTATCTACCGAACAGAAATTTAAAGATCAAAAGTAAAGAGAGTACAAGTACTGGAAATCAGATGTTCGACAAAACTCGTTTCTATTGCCTTATTCTACTGTGACGAGTGAAGTAAATATGATACAGTTTGATAGAGTGAGAAATGAGCAGATGCGAGACAGAAGAGGCGACAAAGCTGACGGCTAAGAAAGATTATCAAGAGTTGAAGTTGTTTGGATAAAGGGTAAAGATGGATGATAACATGTTTAAAACGGAGTCAGAGTACGAAAAAGGTAAATGGTTAGGTGAAGTGTAGTAGTCCATGGAAGAGAGTTACGTAGATGAGCGCTAGGTTACTTAGAAATCTCTCTAAAGCAGACAAAAATGAGTGACGATACGAAATGAATGGAAAATACGCAAGAACTCGTGATGTTTTAATAATGCAACCTTGTGGCCTGAAGTTCACATTTTAACTTCTTTTAGAGCAAGATTAAAAGCGCAAAAGCTGCTGGGGACCTAAATGCAGCAAGGCTGGATGGACGCAGGGCAGTAATTAATGCAAATAATCCAACTCAGTTTTGACCACTCGAAGTTGAGGGAAGAGGTGGATCAAGGATCGGATATTATCACTGCAACTATATACACTTCCATGAAATAAGAGTTTACATATTCTTCGAGGTTTATAATTTTCAGGAAGAATAGAAACAAAACAAGAAACCACGAATAGCGCTGAATTCGTTGCTCGTAGTGGACGCGACTGAAGTTTCGCGCAGAGCGACTACGGTAGCTGTCGAAAGAAGAATATTAAACACTCGGAGCATCAGAAGTTGAGGAGGCGACGCAGGGAGCGTACCTCCTGAAGACTATGGCTCCGGTAGCTTCCTTTTCTTCCCAAACACAGCATGGGCCACCATCATCATCATCATCAAGATCAGCCTCAGTGGCACGCAAGCCATCAATGATAACTCCAACAACCTGCAATAACAATCAAAAACATCATAGACAACCGTAAAAGGGCTGAGTAGCAACGAATGAAGATGGCTGCAACGGTATTTTTTGCTAAGCCATGTTCAATCATCACTCTCAGAAACGAGGTGGCTGTACTCAGGACGCTACGTAATTTCACCATAATACACAAACTTTCATATGCCCACGGTTGGTGCACATACTGCTGTCTGCATACTCAAGGAGAATACTTCTACACACGAGATGCATACTTCTGATAATGTAATGCGAATGAAATGCATACTCTTATCTTCAGCAAATATGAAGTCCCTCCAGATATATTTTATGCATTCTCTTAAAAAAATAGTCTTTCACGAACAAAACCAAATGTTGGATTTCTGGAAATGACAGTTTTAATTTCATAATTTAAATCGAATCCAATTTTGACAATATTACTTTCTTCGATTCTTGAAGTCTTGAAAGCAAATTTACGGCCATCAAAATTGGACACAAAGTAACGTCCTCAGTACAAAACGAAACTATCCAGGAGCAAAGGCCAAGATTTTGTGAGAAAACAAATTTACAAGATGCGAGCAACATTTGTGCTCTGAACAAAGATTTGGCAAATTCATCAAGACCTCTGCCCCGAGGGATTATTCATTAAATTCGGGTAGCTCAGACAATATTTTCAACTTCCAGCGTCCTTTTTTACTTTTCATGATGAAAATTACAGAGCAGATAAGAAATTAATACTTGAGTTGCTTGACCAGTAACTTTTACAGCACAACGCAAAATTGAGGACTCGTATCATTGCATACTAACTCAGTGTACTTGATAAAACCGACAGCAAGAACAGGAAAATATGTCATGAGCATTTTTCCAATTATTCTATATTCTTATCCCTCGTTGTTTGGCTCAACAAGTCATTCAACAAGCAAAGTCGAACAAACATAGGAAGTCACAAAATAGGGCCCTGAATCAACGCTCAAATTTCAGGATTGGACTGAAGAGCGACTACTTCGTAGGACTGCAGAGCCAAACAGCAAGGCAACAGCAGCAATCGTTAAATTTGTGAATAGAATGTAGTAACTTAAACAGAGTGGAAGGAAGGCGGGCTGGATGGGGGCGAAAACTTACCGTTGCTGAGCAGAGACGTGACTGTGGCAGCCAGGAGACCTGAGGGCTTCTTGACAGAAGACGCTGCAGTCGATGGTAAGGTAGAGACGCTCGCTGAACTGTGGCAACAAAGCATCGTAAGATTTCGCTCTCATCTTGTAGTCTTATAAATTAATTAATATTATTCATGACATACCACACATAATCATGTAAGCATTTTGTTCATTTACGATGAAAATGACACTAAATAGAAGTGGACATGAAACCAACTTCTTAAACTACATAACCTTCAAACAATCGTGACTGATGATTCGATATTTTCTCATTAAACCTAAATAATTTCAGTGATGTGAACCAGGCTGATGTGTCAAGTGATATCATTGCACTCCAACGTATCTCATTCAATGAGGTGTTCGTTAAATCTCAGAAGATTAGCGTTCCTACACACAAGAGTTATGAGACAAACTTTAGGCTACATGTGCCTCACATTACCCTACTCCATACACTGCTCCCAAAATATGCAAATAGTATTATTCTATTATGAGATACTAACCAAAAAAGAAAACTGAATTTGTCAGGGATACGACATCTCAAATCTCTACACAATATTCAATTTGTGTCCGCATCACATATTTGTAGTACTTCCAAATATCAAAATTACATCAAAGAACAAAACAGAAGAATACTAACACCAATTAACACACCAAAGTACAAGCACATGCAACCTAAATACAAGTTGAGACGCACGATTTCATTCCTTTCAGTCCAATCTCCAAGAAAAATATAACCAAACAAATACTGGCTTGGCTAAGCACCTTTAAAACCCTGATTAATACTTATCTCGTAGAAGTAAAAAGAAACCTGTAAATTAGTTCGCAAACATTCAGCTTGAAAATGGAGGTCGTTCTGGGGCCTATTTAGTTTCTTAAACTCAAGACATATACTATAGATAATATGAATAACTACACAAACTAACAATAGACATAACACTAATAACACTAGCCACATTCATGCTGAACTTAAGGTTTTCACTATGACGTGAGAGATCCACTGTTCCTGCCTTGGACATTTAATGTTGCCCAAGCAACAAACCCCACGATTACCGACACACTCTCAAACGAATAATCAAAAATTCAACACACCACAGCACATCTCATCCATCAGCCTTGTATAGTTTGAAACACCGACGACATGCTCAAATAGAGCTTGTCTATGGCGATCCTTCAGTGACTACCACCTCTAACTCAATTCCTTCAAACATCGCTTAAATAAGTAACTAACTTCAGTGACAAATGTTTCAATATAATTTTATTCGCATTATCGAGGAGCGTTTTAATTTAACAGTAAACAGATATCACAACAAAATTTTTTACAATAGTTTCAGTGAGATCTGTCTCGACATGACCGCAACAACAGTCAATATGAGAGTGCGACTCATTCGAACTTACATCACCATCAAGGAAATGATCCAAGTGAGTATCTCGCAAAGTGAGCATTTAATAATTTTTCAATGAACCAGCCCATTTTGTTAATAACTCACGGTGGAGGAGGCGTACCACTTCCTTCAGTTCTCTCCACAAACTGGAGCTGTTCCTCAGAAGTACCATTCAGTGGAGGAGTTGGCTGAGGAGGCGAGGGGCTTCTAGAGGGTGAGCAAGACATGCGGGGAGACTGAGCAGCGGAGGGATGGGGAAGCGGTGAGGAGGAGTTACGGGTACAGGAGGGAGGAGGAGTTAGAGAGGGGGATGATGGAACTGGTGAAGGGGGAGGAGGAGGAGACGTCGTGGCAGCCATCATCAGAGCCGCGATTTCGGGAGGCAATTGAGGGCCTGAGCAAGCAAACACAAATTATTAATTTTTCCACATAAAAACTTTTGTGAAATCTAGTAGATTCAGAGAGCGTACCACAAGGGAAAATTATAAAGAAGTACGAAAATTATTTCAGTAGCTGCAATGCATAAACATATTGATGAACTTGACCTTTAATTACATACATCAATAATCCAAAATGATGAGACCTTCACTATTTCGGTCTAATAACAACTAACCAATCTCTAACCTACCAATCTTTCTCAATGCACAATTCATAAAGAGCAATAGTAATACAAGTTTGTTAGCGCTTCATTGGTCACACTACATTGCACCGAACGTTGTAGCAATTCAAATATCAGTCCATCTAATACGCCACCACAACAATAATGGAGTACATAGTTGTTATTATTATTACAACGTTCCTGGTTTAACCACAACAGCAACATATAGGAGTGGCCTCAACAGTCATGCACGATGTAAAAAGGCATTCCTCATTTATTTTGAACATCTCATAAATTAAAAAGAGAAGTCAATATCAACACATTCAGTCCAGTGTTCTCATAATGGATAGCCAAATGTCACGTTACATTCCAATGCAGAGAGCAGCTAAGGCTTCAGCTGCCCACCCATTTACTGCCTAGCACCTCACCCACGCTGACGCCCCATCAGGCATCAACGCGGCGCGCTCCGCCGTATTACGGTTGCGTCATACACACCGCAACGTGTCTCCAAGGTTGCGCCATACACACCGCAACGTGTCTCCAAAGTTCCGTTATACACACCGCAATGTGACTCCAAGGTTGCGCCATACACACCGCAACGTGTCTCCAAAGTTGCGTCATACACACCGCAACGTGTCTCCAAGGTTGCGTCATTCACACCGCAACGTGTCTCCAAGGTTGCGTCATACACACCGCAACGTGACTCCAAGGTTGCGTCATTCACACCGCAACGTGTCTCCCAGTAGCACAATAAAAGCCGACACATAAACGCACAAAAATGACAGGCTACCCGACTCTATGTAGCTATGGTTTAGATCTATGAGAGCTCCAGATCAGAATGTGCCAGATGATGTTCTTCTAAATTCGTTAGAACCTAGGTATCCGAGACAATCAATCATAGCAGGAGAAGAAGATCAGGCCATCGCTAAGCAATTCATCCACATCCACTCACCAATAATGTGGGGCTCCGGAAGAGGTTCAGGTCCCACTCTCAGCTTAGATATGAAGGCGTGAGCAGCTTTCTTCCTCTTGAGACGCTTGTCTGAGCCCCTACCAGCACGCTGCTCAGGTGTGTCGCAAGTGTCCCCTTTGTCTTGTTCTCTTGTCTTATTTTCTTGTGCTGTCAACACCACAAAATACGTTCAAATTTCATAGAGTTCTACAACCATATGCGCTCCCGATGGCAATAATAAATGTGAAGGCCTTAGTAACAGAAGAATGAGGCATTACATAACTTTTCCGTCACTTTAAGTTTGCGTCATACTAATTAAATTTAATAAAATTCCTCGTTTACTAATACGTATAAACTCGATAAGCTGACCTATCCCAGTCAGACCTAGCAAAAGTAGCCACAACTAATTCAGTCATTCATCGGTAAAATAAGATTGAACAAGTGATAACTATAATTCAACCAACTTAATCATAATAACTAAGCAACCTAAATTTATCCATTTTAGCTAGCTGAAATGAATAACTGAATAAGTCATTTTACAACGTACACTCGAGCGCAATAAAGACCAGAAGTTGACTAACATTCACGTAGTAGGAATCTTCTTCGTTATTTTCTAAGACACACGAAAAACTAACAGGTTTCTACTAATTCAATTGCCGCAAAAAAATCCACTCTTAACGAAGAATAGGGGAACTTACCGTACTTAAATATGTCGTACATCTCCTCATCAGCCGAGGCATTCTCTTCCTCTTGAAGCGCCTTCAAGCGATCGGTTTCCATACCAGTATTTTGGAGAGTCTTTTCTTGGTTAGCCTGTTCTTCTCTCATTCTGATCTCACGTTCCTCCTTCTCCCTCTCTTCTCTCAACTTTCTTTCTCTCTTCTCTCGCTCAAACTGCTCTCTTTTCATCTGACGCCACTGCCGTCGTTCCTGTCGCTGCTGTTCTCGTTTCTCTCGCTCGTCAGCGTCAAGGTTCTCGAGGTCCTCCTCACTGGAGCTGGACTCGAGAGGGAAGCTTGTGGGTGGCAGCGCACACTCCTGGTCCTTGCGCTGCTTCAGCTTGAAGCTGATCGTGGGCAGAGCTGGGTGTGCTCTCTGCGTCGAGGGCATAGACTTGGAGGCGGCCACCACGGTCTTCATATCCTTGGCACTCTGTAACCAGTAATCATGCTCGTAATACACAACGTGCGAGGGTATACTCTTACAATAAAAATAGTCACCGTAACCTCCTATCTCATATGTATCCAGAGCACCTAGGAGGGGATGCGCTACGAAACCAGCAATAAAAATAGAAAGAGGAGCAAGTTTGGAAATGCAGTCCTTGTATACCGCTAGTCCCACCACCTTTTATTTAGAAACGCTTCAATGCAGGCTCACAACACAAGGCAGGGAAGTGATAGCTCTCTAAAGAAATCACATGCATAAGCAAAACTGTTTTAGAAAAATGCAAGATTTTAGCAACATAAACAAAGATATAACACAAACAAAACGTAGAACTTATGATTGCAAACCACATCAAGAAGAATATGAGTAAATTTGAACCAAAATCGACAAACGACTAAATAAATTTTATTAATGATAATACTAGGAAATAAATACAATTCTCAAAGATCTGCGTCAAACTCATCGACCAGGTGCTTCCCTTTCTTCAAGGGTTGGATTAAAATTTGATAACTGACCACACCGTGGTATGTACTCAGTGAAGTATTTTGACGTTTATGCGCTCATTGAAGAATCATGGTCAACAATTGAACTAAAGAGCATTTCCGCTCTTTAAAATTACATTTTCAAGTTAAGCTAAGAAAATTCTTTTTAACAACTCACCCAGAAAAAAATCACAAATAAACGTCCTAGAATAGAACATCCCAATAGGATGGGACGCGTGTGATGTTATGTATACATACGTCATACAAAGAACCACAACTCTTTCAATTGGACGTAAGTAGCTAACAGATGGGAGAAAACTTCCTCAACAAATCTCGTTTAAACCAAACTTACAATAACAGGCGAAACTCTAAAATAATAAATAAAATAACACTTTTGGTAGGACGCCGTCGTGCATAGCCATCGCCGTCAACCATGTCGGCTAGAAATACGGCATGGGACTTGGGTAAACAACCGAATAATTATCGAAGTAATTATCCGACCCAAGAATGGGCCAGAATGTTCGTTCCTATAGCCTCAATCTATTCTATTCTATTTTAAATGTACGACGGCGTCCTACCAAAAGAGTGTTATTTTATTTATATTTATACATAAGCTTACCTCGGCCCTCTTGGAGGCACTGTTGCTGACACACACTCCAAACACTTCAGTCAGCAGGGAACGCTTCAACTCAAAGTAGGCGTTGAACTCGTGACCATTCTTGAGGAAGTGAAAACGGGCATCCCCTACACAAGGAAACAACTCAATTAGAAATAACAAGCTAATTTTCTTACCATGAACATTCAGTATGTCCGAAAAAAGAAGAACTAAATATAGTGACCTCATCCACACACTTATGCCCTCATGGGCGAAGCAATCAGCTGTTGAATGCTGCACAGATAACAGATAATGTACGCTGGCTTATTCTTATTAAGCAGGAGCTTCAAGAAGGTTGCATCAAAATCCCACTACTGCACTTGCATGGGGCTGCTGGTGCGCAGCGTGCTCACGAGTAACCGCTCATACCCCTACTCGTCTGGTTCTAACTTTTGACATACCCACCTTCCTTATTTTTCAACTCATTCAACCCGATATTTTCCAAATATTCCGTGCAAATGTAGACGTATGAAATAGTCACATGTGCATATTTCATCCGAAAAGCTATATGTATGGAAATTTATAAATACAAGAGACTACATCATTACATAGAATCTCATCCTACATCGAGTATGAATTGTTAAACGATATGTACATACTAAATACAGAGTCTGGCGACTATAAAAGATTAAAATGATGGCCAATGAAAAATAGTATACTTATTCGCCTTTCATTTCATGAAAACGTGGATCATCGTAGTTAAATAAATGATACAGGTTTCCACCCTCGCCCATATGGGGAGAGACCAAAGACAAGTGAGATCATTGAAAAAATCGCCATAAATAAAACAGTTTCACTTCCACCACATTCTCAAGTCATCTTTTGTCCACCATTTGATTTTCTATTTCTTGTACTTCCAGTCCCTGACTCACCATTATATTTCACAAGTCCTGTCATCATTCTGCACAGCGAGTCAAATTAGCAATTTGTAACACGCGTCTAGCAATTAATTAGTAGTACGAGTCGAGTAGTTTTTGTAACCACGAGTCCTGCCATTTTGAGTTATACCATGAGTCACACAATTATGAGTGTTGTACAAGTATGTAATTATTTGACACCGCGTGCCATATTATTATGCACCACGGGTCATACAATTTGTAGAGGCCCAGTGTACTCTACAAGTCATGTGATAGTTCGTGTTCATTCATGTGATAGTTCGTGATAGTTGGTATTCGTGTAATCATTGTGTACTACGAGTCAAATAACTATTGGGTACCAAGAGTCGTATAATTATTGTGTTATGCGAGTCAGGTGATTAAAGTGTTTGTAAAAAATTATGAATAAGAGAGCATGACTGTTACCCTTCTTCCATCTATCCTTCACCAAATCAGATTTTACATATACTCACCTCTGGCTTTGATTGCTTGCTCAAACTTAGCGCCATTCTTGACAATGTAACACGCAATTTTATCAATGACCATTTGTTCTCTAGGAGTAGGCCATTTAATATCATCAAAGTTTTCAGCATTTTCATAGTTTTTCTTCTCTGGACGAGCAGTGTCATTATTTTTCTTCTTTGATGAAAATGATTCTTTAGGGCTTAGAGTTTTTTTAGTCTTGAAGTCACCGTTGTGAGCTGGAGAGCCTTGCGTTGTAGGATGCACAGCAGCCGACTCTGACTCTGACCCACTGTAGTCGCTCTCATCTGCTTGATTGAAGGAGGGATAATCAACGAGGCCCATGAAGGGCTTAGGGACAGTAACGACCGCAGCTGCTGTTACTACGGGAGTCGAAGAAGAGTTTTCCTCTGCATTTGTAACAACAGGTGACGACTGTGCACTACCGTTTTTCTCCTGCTGTGAGCTGGAATCAACGTTCGCAGCAGCTTGTGACTGAGACTGTTTGGCTTGATTTTCTTTGATCTTGCTGATCAGTTTAGAATATGAGCAGTCTGCCGACACGGTGCTTGTTGCTTTGCTCGGTGTTGTAGAACCAGGAGCTGCATCGGCAGAAGGGTTGAAACTGGCAGCAGGCATGTCAGGAGTTTCTTCCTCCTGCTGTTCGTCTTCGTGATATCTGCACAAAACAAGACAGCGAATGTAATAATTTTCTGACACCCTCTTTATTATTGTACTTCATGATGTAACAACCACAACAAAATTCACAATGTTTTAAATACAACCATATACTTAAACAAATTACATTTGAAAGTGAATCATTTTCAAGCGATCCTTCTGTGAAAATGCATCAAATTCAAAACAACAGTTTGCATAACACATTCTCTTAAAAATGAACAGCAGGCATCCGGACTGGCTGCTGGCATACATGTATACTAGATTGATCCTGCTACCACATCTACACGCAGAGCTAGTACAACTTCAGGACTGATCATCTTACAGTAGGATCTACAGATATTGATACTAACACAATAATTCAAAAATAATATTTAATCGCTATTTCAGAAAAACAAATGAGCAACGATACAATTTAACTTTGATATTTGTGTGTTATAGCTTCAAATGCTTAAAATACCCTCAGAGCTGTCCCCTGCTTTTTTCTTGGCGTTGTGTGACTTTGTCATCTTTCTGACTACCTCCTCACTTGTGTTGGGTGCAGAAGTCCTCCAAAATATGTTTCAACTCTGTCAGAATACAACTGAGAACTGGGCCCAGATGGAGAAATGAACAGGAGACAAAGTTGACGGGCATGGGAGCCAATGGTGATCCGTTCGACACGAAAATCCGTCACCAATCTTGGATTATAGAACTGATGACACTGGGCTGTTATATGGCAGTTGACGTCGTCCTGCTAAAGCCAGTACAAATGTATAGTAGCCTCAGCCCTAATTGTATGCCAGACTGTTTCTTCAGGACTTTCTCCACGAAGTCATCTGAGTTAACGGATTCTTGAAACCAAACCACAGGGAGAACCATACCTAACAACAACAAAAATTTTCTCCATGTGCCTTCTTGCACTCGATTATATTGCGAGTTTGCTGGGGCCCAGTACCAGTTGATTTGTTTGCTCTGTTACTGGGGCAAAACAAATTATTTTCCATCTAGCCAAATTACAAACTAGAACCAGTCCCTGAAATTAGCCGAAAAAATACAGGCTGCCAGCTATGATTCCTCGTTTAACGGACTGAGAACTTGCGTCAGGTGTGGCTTCTAGGCCTTCAATGCAAGATGTTTTCTTAAAATTAGCCAGATGGTTCTATAGCCTTAACACAGTATGGTTGCAGCATGCCTATGTGGTATTTTGGCATGTGTTCAAAAATATTCTTTACTGTGTAGGCTTTGTAATGCCTCAAACTTCTTACAATTGCTTCTTAATATAAATTCATGAAACTCGATATAAACCTGACCTCTGTGGTAGCATGGATACCCTCGTTTCATCTAATACTAAGCATGATCGTCGTGTGATCATATATTTACTTATTTATATACATGTTTAATGTCACTTTCAAAAAATTAGAGAGATCCAGAGCCTTATATACTCGAGTCCGTATCGTAGATACCGAGTTCGGCGGGGTATTGCCCTATGATTCGGGTACATTGTACCCGAATATGACACGAATTGCAGCAGTAGAAAACTAAGCATCTTAGTTTTCACTAAGAATGTTGTCATTAAAGAAATACTCAATTAAAACGTTTGACCTTTTTAAATATATATAAAACTAAATATATTGCATTGCGTTATTTGTAATTTTATTTAATATCTTTCCAACAGTATTTGCCATTATTTTTGATGGCGCAGGTATTATCACAAAGTCTCTGCCGTCATTTTTGACGGCTGGGTACACTAGTCAAAATATAGTGTTTAAATATTTTTCATAAATCATCGTTTTGATATCAGTATCTGTAAATCATCAATGTGTAGCCTTTTTCGTCTTTTCAGACGGCATTACAACAAATCATCTACATACATCATCGACACATATTATCCATCTCTCTCTCTCTCTCTCTCTGTACCTGTGTGTCCGTCCCATTATTTCCTACTGAAGAAAAATTATTGAACTGAAATCAGAACGGGTATGCATGTATTACAAGTATTGTATTGTGGATACCAAAGGCGCCGGATCACTATAAAATACTCAATTTTTTCTATTATTAGCTTTTTCTCTTTCACGGCCATGTTATCTTTAGGTAAGATACAAAATGGAAGTTCTATATATATATTGAAGAAAAATATTCAAATTCTGATAGTGCCACAGGTAAAAGTGACGAATGCATTTTATTTCATAGATCCTCAATTTATCACTTTTGAACCAAAAAAATTCAATGGGTACTATCTGGGCCATGTCATCATTAGATAAGATACAGAATAGAAGTTTTATATATATTAATGAAAAATATTCATAAAAACACTATAGTTCGTCATAAAGCTTTAATACGTTCCTCTTTATAATAATTTCATATTACTCGAATCTAAATCGTGGAATTTCCACGGGAACAGTCTAGTAAATCATATTGCGCCGCATTTATACGTGGAGTAAGTACACCTGTAGTTTCATAACACAGAGATGAACTAGCAATTGCAAGTCAACTGAGTTAGACACTAGTCTTACCTGCCGCTCTTGACGAGTGCTACAATATGCTTGTAGTATCTGTTGAGGCAGTTGTCAAAAGAGAGAAAACCAAACAGAGCGTTGCCTGTTTGCTTTGTTTTCAGGACAATTTCCATCTGGGAACCCTGCTTTGCAATGAAGCCAGCTGTTTTCACAATGATCTTGTGTTGCTTCAAGCTTGTTGGCTGTAAATGTGAAAGAATTTTATTCATTAAAATTCAAAATTCTCTTAAGCACCATAGCAAAGTAAATCATCATAATTTGAAATAGCAGAATTAAGAGTATAAGACTGTTAAACAACTTGGTCATATTAACAGATTTTTACAATTGAAATTAAAAACACTGATTCAATTGAGATGCAAATGATCAGCTGCTAGATGGTACTCCTCTTACGATTTTTTGCATATGTAAAAGTCACATTAAAAAACAATTATCGGATATTGAGGAAGCCAGGATGTTGAAGACTCGCATGATAAGCACACATACATGGTTTCAATACATAAATTAAACTAAATCAACACTGATAGAGAATACCGTAGGACTTGCAGGTTAGAAGTGAGATAGATTCTAAGCAAACGTCACTCACTCAGTGTTTCAAAAATTGCATTCACAAATGTTCCATTCACTCTACACTAGAATATCAGATTATTTCAACTAACACCTTAGAGTGGACCCAAAGCGTGTAGGACACTTGACAGCTCTCTACAGAAGACAAGGTGACTCCATCATGCAGGAAAATCAGTAGCTCGCAATATCTTAATGAATGTAAATTAGTTGAACAGAAAACATGCCCTCTGCTACTGATTTTTGTGCTGTGCATTACTGTATCATTTTAATGAGGTAATTATGATATATTCAATACATCATGAAGGGTTTGCTTCTAAGGTAACAATTAAAAGTTGAGACGATTAATCGAAATCAGAGATCATAGGTTTGTCTTTACATCGGAATCGGCATTGGAGTCCCGAATTTTGAAGTAGTTTTCAATTCCTTCCTTTATAATACATGCATGCACCTGCCAATACAACTGCCAGCAGTGAGGAAGTGCAACACAAGGTTCGCCAGAAGTGTTACGGAGGTATCAAACTTGGTACGGTTCTCCTTGAAATGGTTTTGATTCATTTTTTACGACATCAGCGTAATTCACTAGATTCTCATACTATTGGGAAAATACACTATTTAACTGTCAATTGAATTAAGAATTAAAAATGTAATCCATTCAATATTGAAAAATTATTATTTTGAAATAAATTGAATTCTGCTTCAAGAAGACCTTTGTCAAACATGGCTGCAGGTTAATGTTAAAAAATGCAAAAATCAACTTATGAAGATGGTACTTAAGTAGGTACCTGGATCTAACCAGATGATGAAAAGACAAGGAATAAGCAGGAACCAGAATTGAGAATCGTGGCATTTGGATAAAATCAGTTAAAACTTCTGGTACCGTGTCATCACTAGCAGTAATAGTTGAAAAAAATGAAAGGATAAAGATGGAAAAGGGCCACTATCTTACCTTCAATTTGAATTAAACCCACAACAGATTTGGTGGTTTAACTAGAGCACAACCAATCATACAAAATATACTATAGAAACACCGTAAGATACGAGGCAAATGCAGATGCTGAGAAAACAACAAGACATTCAATTAAAAAGTTTGTTACATATGTTGTTCTGAACTATAAGTTGTAAAGATCGAATCATTTTAATTAACTTCAAGAAAACAAACCAAGATAAGAAAAATAGAGGAATGGAAGATTTTTAAGAGCAAAACATACCACAGTCATGCCTGGAGGAAGAACAAGGGATGCTGGAAGAATGAAAGCATCCTGCTGAGTAGCTTGAGGTGTGGACGGCACTGCAGCAGCTGAGGCCGGTTGCTGCTCAGGAGCTACGCCAGGCTGATGCTGATGAGAAGCACCGTATGCACCAACTGACGACGCATCGTAAGAGTACTCCACTTGATTGAAGTCTGACTCTGCAGATGCGAGTTCCATGCACAGCCTCTTGGTCTCTTCCTCTGTAAATTGAAATTAAATTATTCATTTTAGAACACAAGATCTAATGCACAGCAGCAATATTTACAAATGTACGAGGTTCATGTCCATTGATGTGATGCCCCCAAGATAATTCAGTTAATATAAGAAACCAAAATTAGATCCATTTTGAAATGATATATAATTAACAAAACACAAGATGGGAAGGTAAGCTGATTTGATGAAGGAAAATTTTAGTGTTCATCCTATTCATCCTTTAATTTGATCAATACAAAAACTGAGTTCTGAGCATCAGGCAACTCTAATTGACTATCCAATGCATGTATATTCAGGTACTTTCATTATCAAATCGAAATCTGAAACTGCAAAGTAGAAGAGCTTTAATAAAATTTCTTTTGATGAACACGTGTCATTTTGTACAGCACATATGAAGTTTCAAGGCTAACATCATAAAGAATTTTTCCTGAGATACTCTCACATTGCTTGGGGAAGATTTGCAAGCAGTAAAATAGAACTTAGAAATAATTATAAAGCCATGGGAGGACTCTGAAGCTTCACGACCAGGCAAATCATCTACCTAGCTCCCTAATGAGTGTAGAAAGGATATTATCAGGGGAGTATATAAACTGATCTCAATCTCAGGCAGAAAACATTTTTTAATGAACTGTTCATACCTTTATTTGAGCTGCATAATGTATTATGATTCTTTTGAACTACCACATTGAAACAATGGGTGAGTTTACAGAAGGCAATAATTACCAGGGTGTCCACAAGCAAACACTCTAGCAGCAGCAGTCAGAAGAAAGTTAATACAGTTGTCTGTTCTTTATAAGCATACTCTTAACTGAACAAAGTTCAACTACAATATTAGGCAGTGAAGAGTAGTTTATATTTTCCAACTGTTCAGATTTATTCCAGCAATTGCTAGAGAAAACAACAATAAAAGCTCAGCATTGGAATAGTTTTTGAGGTCTCAACTCAATACCAAAACTAGAATTCTATTTTTTGAAGCTTTAAAAAAATCTTTCCAAGCACTGGAGAGGTGGGTTGAAAAGAAAAAACTTGTCACATACCTTCTCTTTCAGCTGTGGCTTCAAGATCATAGTGTAGTGCAAGATATCTCTCATACTCAGCAAGTTCTTCTTCTTTCTGCTGAACTTCAGATAGTGTAATGGGAGAACCAATAGAGGCTGCAGCATCCAAATCATATAATGCTCCTCGTACATCATATCTGTAATGAAGAAATTTGCCATTAAAACTACACAGACATGCATTCTTCAAAAACTAGACAGGTACAGACAAACAATTCAAACATAATTGGAACATTAACTTTAATGGAGATCTAAAAAACAAAAGTACTATACACTAATTGCTTACAACATTCATTTTGAATGAAACTAGTCTAATATACTTGTAATATGGCACAAAAAACTTTGAAAATAATGAACTACTACACTCTGAAATGCCAAAATTTAACCAGCTAACAAGGTTGAAAATATTATTGCAGCAAACATATTAAAGGAGTCTATGAAAGCTATTACCCATACAGATAGATTTTATATGAGCCAATTGGTGGAGAGATTTGCAATACTTTTTTATACAAAGGAAGTCTTGATATAGGTGATGCACCGGGAGAAAGGTTAACTAAAACTAACTGAAACACATATGAATTAACATAAAATAACGTAGCACAATTATCTTACCTGTCTATCATCATAGATTTATCACCCATCCATGGAATAAGATGATTTTCATTTTCAATATAAAGGGCTTTTTCATCATCTCTGAAGAGTTTGCACGAATATCCAAATACTAATAACTCTTCAGTATTTTCAGTAGAAGATTTAAGTATGTTCGTCATTATTTTAGATTGTTTTAATATTAGGAATATAAAAGACTTAAGCCATTTATACAAATTTCCCCACGCGAAGGAAAAAAATATATATCTTATGTCCGATCCGTGCCCTCCAACACACGCATCGAAGCCGTAACTGGTGAATGGTGATCCAAACTCCAAAGTATCATACAAACAATCCGGTTTCTCAGAAGTGCAAAAACGTGCGCTGAGCACCAAATACAAAAATATAATTGTATCATATGAAGAAGTAGTTTTTTCAGAACATTATACAATGTAGAACGTTCTACATCACTTTAATCGTTTTAAATGCTCTATTGTTAGCATCTGCTTATATTGGGTCTGCTTTTTTAGTAATTTTGCAATAGTTCGTAAAAACAACTACATACAAGCTCTGTATAGTATATAACTAAAAATGTTAATTCCAAATTGAGGCTTAACTTTAACCAAATTTACCATTTAAGCTTACTGATGGTACTAAAAACTAGTTTTTTCAGTCATATAAAAGATCGCATTTGCATGAACGATGAAGCAATTCGAAATCTGGACTTAGAATAGAATAGAATAGAATGAGGCTATAGGAACGAACCTTCTGGCCCATTCTTGGGTCAGATAATTACTTCGATAATTATTCGATTGTTTACCCAAGTCCCATGCCGTATTTCTCGCCGCGTCAACCATCTCGGCAGCGGGATTCGAACCCGGGTCTTTCCGCTCGCAAGCAGATTCGCTCACCAGTCGACCAAGCTGGTGACTTGACTGTAATTTGTTGTGACATAGCTTACGAGTAGTAAAAAGTCTAGTGCATTTGTATTAGTATGTTTTCATGATCCAGTGGAACGTTCAGGAGAGGTTAGGGTCGAGGCTCTTAATCACCCAGAAAAGTTTTCTCACTACACAAGATCAATTTGTCCCCTTATGCCCAAAGAGACCCACCATTTCATAGTCTCCGTCTTTCGTACTACAAACCTCATTTTTACAGATGTACTACTTTAGAGATGGCAAGACAGTCTTCAAGGGTATGAATATCATTCAAGTAACAAGATATGTTTTTTTATGTTGAGGTCCTGCTCAAACGCAGCCACCAGAATCCCTGGCTTGAATTAGGGTGTTACATTCAACGAAAACCAATACAGGTTGAGCAGTACCTTCTTACATTGGACATTACTGTCTGATACGTTCACAAACTCTCCTCGATAAAAATTTTAAGAAAGATCTTTTGCAGAGCAACGATAACCGTGTCTTCTTCATCCTTCATAGATGCATTTTCTTCTAACACACGTCTTTTTTCGCGCTAAATACCGCTGGTCGTTAAACTGTCACATCAAGCATTTGACGCACTTTGCGTTCATTTTTCTGCCATTACAGGTATTAAATTACGCGATAGACCATGTTTCTGCACATCGTGAAGTCTCAGCCAGCCGTTATCAATCCCCTATGTCAATTTTCTCTCAAGCTCCTCTTTCATCCAGGAGTTTCATACTCCACCGTAGTATTTTGCAGTTGAGACACTCAATGTTTAACTACAACCAGGAAACTACTCGACGTAGGTCATTGAACACCGCTCTAAAAACCATCTCCGCTACCATCTCAATACCCCTCTCCGCCCTAAAATTTTGGAGCACCTGTTTCATGTAATTAGGCAAGCTGAAAACGAACGAGCACAATCTGAAAATCTCGTCATGCGTCTATTAGTCCATCATCATTTACATAATACATGAAATAAAAATCAACAAGAAAAATCCTTACAGTGAAATTCAAATATTATGCTAAGTAGAATGTTATTTGCAAGGGCTTTCAGGACAAATTTGTGCTGTTTAGAATATAAATTTTTAGTTGATTTTAGTGCAAATTTTGTGCAGTTTACAATGTTAATTGCAAATAGCTTTCACTAAACATTTTTCTCAAACAAATGCTCTGAGAGACACTTACATGACTAATAGGAGCAGCAGCTAATAGACGATGTCAGAATCTACTCGTATTTCATTCTTGACTGTAAACGAGAAAGCTTTTGTTAGTATCGAGTTCTCCAACTGATAGAAGTTCAAAAAAATCATAGCTGATTTGTATTTTTCAGCTGTTTATTCCATGACCAATCACCCCAAGATTTTATTCAGGTCATGGCTTCAAAATTTGGAATGCAAATTTTGCGAGAATTCAAATACTTAACGTTCTTTTGACTTTGCTGAACGGAATCAATTTTTATCCATCAATTTGGGGCTGTATCACATACGTCGACTTGTGCCAAATGGTTATACAGCAGCCGCACGTTTGAATTTCAATACTGAAACTATACTGTATCACAAGAAGGATGATTCTTTTTAGACGAACTTTTTATCAATTAATGAGTACTAGCTTCGGAGTAGAGCATTCAGATATACTCGTATATATTATAGCATGGGAGTCAGTAAAGTATGCATGTAGTCACTAGCCTTGGTAGTGCTACGTCAAAAAATAGCACCAAAAATGGTAGCTGAGGAATTGAAATTCCCTTCTTTAATGATATTATTAACAAATGATTAATAGTTTGTAAACGAGAGTGGAAAATAATATCATATATTTTCAATCCATAAATTTTTTATGTACCGTATTTCGCTTTTCGTGTTAAGATGTGGCTTATGTTAGGGGAAAGACTACTAAGAGTAAGCTTGCTTCAAGAATATCTGTTTTAATACCATTCTTTTGTTTGTTTGTTTAATGGCGGCGATTTTCTCGTAGAGCTTTGCCACTGCATCAAGGTACGTTTTTGTAAAATCCCTTCGGAATTAATATACCTGAACAAAGATACACATTTCTTACTTGATGATGGACGTATATTGAACAAGTACTGAGAAGCATTTCAAAAATCGATTTAACCTCTGGTTGTGGCAGAAAACTTTTTCTTTATTAACTACACATGGGTTGTATGTCATGGAGAAGCCAAGTGTGATGATTGGGGCTGTAACTGAAACCGTGTATGTTTTTCCAGAGAACGTCACATACAATGAATTATTAAAAAATCTTTCACTATGCAGCATTTCTTGTGCGTAATCGGTCCAGAAGCGTTATCTTGAACGACTGATTACCCACAACCTTGGTTTGCATGATGGTTGCCCATTCTTCTCTTTATTACTCAAGTGAAAAAGTGACATGAGCAACACATTTAATGTTGAAAATGAGAAGCACTTCTTTGTTGACAGGACTGTCTGTGAGTGGGTGCATAGTGGGGGAATTGAGTCTGCAGCTGAAGGTTGAGTTCTTGTTTGGCTGAAATGTGACAGCCAATCACAGGGTTGCATTCAGGAGACCTGGTGCTGGGCGAGAGCAAAGATGCTGGGGGAAGAATGGATTGTACGATGGAACAACGAAGTGTCCCGAGGCGTGAAGTTGTACAAAAAATGACTTCAAATGAATAATTATGCTTAGTATTAGCTTATTAGTAATTTACATAGGTATAAATTTATGCAATAGTTCAATAAGAATGAAAAAACACATCCCTTAATATCAGAAGAGAATTTGTGAGAAACTTTCTACAGAAAATGTTACGTAACAGCAGCGAGCGTTAAATTAGTGAGAGTAGAAATAAGGAGGTGCATTGCTATTCCTGCCTTTACTTCCCCTTAGCCTCTGGGCACGTTGGACGTTACTACGAATGCTTCTTAGAACGAATAAAATACTCCACATATACTAAAACAAAAGATTTATCAAAATGTGCCAACCATAAGATAATGGCTTTTCTGGGATACAAAACAACGCTTTAGTATTTACCTAGAAATTTTTCTAGATTATTGTTTTACATCTATTATCGGAACCTAAAGCCAAGTAAGAATAACGTGGGAGAGAGGAGCAGGTGTGGGTTAGTCTAATGGTGACTGCTGCTGATAAAGCAGTACTAGACGTCCATGATGATAACAGTGGAACTTCCACTACACAGCCTCTGATATCCCTGAAATAATGATCGACATAATCAGGTCGTCCTCGAACACCTGCTTTAAACTCCGAATACTTTCACACTCCATACGTTTCGTTTATTCCTCCCTCGTCAGCTGCACTTGTTTTAAGTTATCGAGTAAAATCGATAAAAAAATTATCGAATACAACACCGTTGATTTCATCGTACCTTTTCTAACTACGTACATAGTGTTACAGGATCCAGTTGGTGATTAGGAAGGAACATAGAATAGGACTGAAACTGATGAAAACGATGCCTTTTTCAAAGATATCAGTAAGAATATCAACTGACAGTTAGGACGTCGTTAAAAACTACTCATTTTTTCAATAAATCTAAATACCAAAGCAATGATATTCGGATTATATCTTAATCTTTTAGGCTTTCGTGAAAAAATTGTTGTTTGAAATTGTTTACTTTCTATTAAAGGATGTAAATACATTTCTATCGTATTTAATTGAGGGAACTGATATTCAATTGCGTTCCTTTTCTGTTTTACAAGAGTTGTCCCTTAATTGAAATAACTTTTTAGTCAGTTCGAATAAAAATTAGGTAGGAATTTGGATTTCTTTTCCAATTATTTCTAGTTGGAATGTTACTTCTGACCATTAAATGTTATTGGACCAGTTCATCACTTGGGTTAAATCGTATTCCCAGTGAGAAGTTAAAAGCACAGAATTTGCTAACAATATTGATCGAGTTATTTAAAAACAGTTAGAGCTAAACTTTATGATTAGTTCTGGAAAATACTAAGGAAGATCAATACTCTGGACCTAGGAAAACATGGACGATGCTAAATTCAACGTTAAAAAAGCTTAAAATCTCACGAACACGAACCGTTGACAAACGCCCTGACAGCATATTAACTGGTTATGTGGATAAAGATTATTTTTCTCGAAAACATGCAATAAATGTTCAACTATACGATTATGCTCGCTGTTTTCACCGTAAATAGTCATTAAATTACTGTAAAAACAAAAGTGCAATGTCCATCATGAACACGAGCATTTTGTTAAGAGTATAGCTCATAGATTCCAAGAATAAATGTTATGAGAATGCTGTCTACTTTGCCTGCCAACATCCCATACACCACACAATCCTAACCTGCTTTTCTTAGATTAAAGCCAACAAATGAGCTGCACAATTTTGTGCTTTCATAACCAGCAAACATGAGTATAGTTTACCCGGGGCTTGTGAGGTCCAGTACTCCAGGACTGAGGTCGTTATTATGTTGAAACCACAGCTCATATCCCAATCATTTTTTCCCAAGTTCTTTCAAGGATCATATGGCGACCTTCGTCATTTCGTCACAACAGAGAAGAGAAAGTAACGCCAGACTTTAATAATATGAACACTACAATGTCCAGTGCTATGCTTCACAGTAAAATGGAAGCGTAAATTCGGCGAGTTCAATAATCTTTTAATTTAAAAAACTTCATATCATGAAGGCCATGCAAGTTATTTTTCTTTCCTGTCCAAGCCTTAAATAAAAGTTTGAGGCCTTATCTGTATATTTGACTGCAAATATAACACTCAGTGTTCACGATTATAGAACAAGGAATAAGTTCATTGAGACTATATCTTAAGAATATATTCCAAATTAGAATTTTCTAAATAGCTAAAAATAAACCTGGACTTCAAGATCAATATCTGTGAATGCATTTAGGTGTACCTCAGGAAATGCACTTCAGCTTGGCATCAGACCTCGTCCTTCTCTTTCAGTTACATAAGAGTATGAGGAAGTGTTGTACAAAGTCCTAGGTCATTTCGATTGCATCAGAAAACGTGGAAATCAAAAATTCATATTGAACTAAGGGCACGAGAAACATGATAAAATATAATGATATACATAATATATCATGTCATCCCATAAATTGTGTCCGGATTTTAAATAAAAAACCAGATCATCATATAATTCACTTTGTTGAAATTTATTCGCCAATGTAATGTTATTATTACTTTGAATTTCCTTCTATTTACGTATAAGCTTTTTAATCTCATTAAAGAAAAACTCGTTCGGTGTCGAAGAGAAAGACTTCAAAATGTGAGTTTCGACTTCCTCATGGCTTCTGAGAGTTAATCCATCTTAATTATTCTGAAAACTACGGCACAAATGGTAGTCTGATGTAGCAAGGTCGGGAGAATACGTCGGATGAACAGTTTTCTACCAGCCTAGGCCCTCGCGGTCACACGTGAATTGCAGATAAGGAATATTGCGCATGCGGTTTTCAGATCACAAATAGTGGTTTCAAAATTGAGGGAACTACTGCATGTAAAAGGAACGGTGTTTCGAACTAGAAAGTTGATAGGCCTGTGCTATCATAACGAAATTAATGGAATGGTGTTAACTATTTATACATATTCCTTCTAAAATACTCCAATCGCCCTGCGGGATTTAATGTATGTATTCCTTTATGAGTTTAGTTTTGATTCCATTTTATTCTTTTTTGACAGATGTTAGTCTTACAACCTTCTAAAAAATTGATATTGATTTTTCTTTTTATGTTTTGTTGAATATCTCTACTTTTTGTTGGTATAAATTTCGAATGCTTTACTCACCAAATGTCTCTAACGACTTCCAGGTTTAAAACGTGAAACCTGAACAAAGAGCAGTGCATGCAATTTGACGGCTAGTTTCTTATGAAAAAATTCATACGGTCATAAGCTAGCAAGCGTATAAGCAGTAGGACAGTGAGGTGATAGTTGATGTCTGTACTGTGGGATAAATAGCGTGGTGGTAGGCAGCTGGAGCACGCGTGTGAAGAAGCGGCTGTGACCACTTCACCAGTGATAGCTGCTCTTCCTCTACAGCTCCACTTGCCCAACGCAGCACCAATGGACAATCTGTCATAACTTGCCGGTTCAATGAATTTCGTAAGATGGGATCCAGATTTAGAAGACATACTTCAGCATCAGTCACGTGAATTATTGAGGGAAATGCTGATTTGGGGGTACCAATTGTACAAGTAGTCATTTTATGATTTATTAACCTAAAAGAGACTCATTCTAAGCGCTGCTATCAAGTATTACCGACAAACCTATTAATTAATTCTGCATAAAGAAATTTATTGTCCATGTTTATAAATGTTTTGTACCAGATTACTTTTCATTTTTGCACGTAAATATATCCTGATCCTACATACATACATGTAAATGTAGGCACATGTAAGTGTACACGTATGCACACATTACTGAAAAATTATGGTAGACGACACGTGCATTTTGAGTAGCACAGTACAATGTGGTACGATTATTATACGACTCAACTGTGACGACTTAATTATTTCCTAAGGGTGAGAACACAATAGTATTTTTCAGCAAGTTTCGTTGTCAGCAGAAGATATGAAAGTCTCCTATAGCAAGCATAGAAGAGACCCACGAGTTACCACCTCTGTGCTCTAAAGTTAATTTCTTTTGCTGTTGCATATCGTTCTTGTAGACAATTTTGAAACAGGCACAACCACTTAGGTTTAGTTAATTCTAAGCTAGTTGAGACTTTCGGTCAATCATGAGCATAAAGCTGTAACATTGAAAATGGAGCATCCGAACGACATGCATGATGCTTCTTTATGTTTTCAGTCATTCCAACAGAAAAAGTTCATGAAAGGAAGAATATTTCCCTTATACTGTCAGAAGTTCTAGCAGTACAGAGGTTGGGTGAATTTGATACATGCAGGACCACAGCAAACTTTAAGCCTTGAAGTATCATGAAGTTACTTTTCGTTTATCACACTGATAAATTTGTTGTTTTGTTAAACAAACCAGTGTTGTTGTTAAAGGAGACACCAAGGCACATAACCAAGGGGCTGTTTGGGGTAAGTCTACACAATTGAGAACCTCTTAGATCTTAAATATGGTACGGGCTAGAATTTTGGGATGATGAGTGCAATTTCGAGTGTAGGGAGTACAGGGGTACGATAGTTGCGATAAGAAACATTGAGATAGATGTTTTAACAATAGAGCACAACCTACAGATACTGAGTGGCTTCTCGCCATTGTTTTGCTGATGAATATGCAGTGTGACTGATTGTAAAGATCAATTGTCCGGTAACCAAGGCATCGGGCTCAGTTTAGTCATACACTCTCTGTCGTTCAAAATTACACACGGCCTCTAGTTTGAATTAAAGCGCACTGCAGAAAACGGTAATGAGAATGAGTTCAAATTTAACTTATTAACATAAAAATTACAAACAAAGTAATGCCAGTTTGAAATGTGTGCAGGACTGATAGCTTATTAAGAACAGTTTTTGTCTTGAAGTGCCTGATTTTAACAATTTTTATCCAAGTGTTCGAATCAGTTGTAGATTTTTCCAGTACCCGTGCCTTAATCATATAAGGTGCCGTCATACTGCTGTGTTTCAAGAAATACTAGTGCACGGAGGTACGCTCATTACAGGTATGTAATACAGGTGATAGGATGTTTGGCACAATTTTTTCAATGAAGTTATTGTCTAAATTCAAATAAATGTATTATTTAACTTACTAACCGTCACTGTGGTGTAGCTGCAGTGCATCCACACAGTCAGTTCAGACATTGCTTTCAGCTGTTTTCCAGAACTGATATGTGGACAGTGACCATCATAGATAGATAAAAAACCCATGCGTCTACTTATGTATATGGACAGATACGATTAGGGAACACTTTGTGTGAGCTAGTTAAGTGTACAGTGAAAATGCAAGCTACCAGGGACAGATAACTGGACACTGACGGTTAACAGGTTAATTCTTAACATATGTAGGTGACATATTGGAAAAACTTCTGCTTTGTTTCCGTCATGTCCTCGTCCTACGGGAGGTGAGGATGGTGGGAAGTCATACAACGAGTGTGTGCATCTACAATAGTTTTGTGATTTTTGATTCAGTCTGTACTTCAGACTGAAATAAGGATTAATACTGTACGAATCTACTGACAGTAATAATAAAATATTATTTTATTCATAATATCGACATCAAATTCTCTTTCCAGCTTTAATCCACGGATATTAATAACCATTTTACAGACTTGTGTCTACTTTTATTTTTTGCTTCAGTTCCTCACAAATATTTTATCAGAGTTGTAATTAGCAGTTAATTAACATAACTGTAACTGACAATATGTTCATGATGGCCTTGTGGGGTAAGTTATCAAAGCGAGGGCTTCTTAAACTCGAGTTTCTCGGCGGGGCTTTAAAAGATACTCCTTCTGGTCGGAAACATTAGGTGCAGAGGGGGGGGGGAAAGTTACGCTATACATTATACTTTAAAGAAGGTACAGGAAACAAAGGTGCAAAAGAAATTTTATTAAAAAGTAATTGTCATTGAAATTTATACAATTTTTGATGACGATATTTTGGTATTTCTAGCAGGGGTTGGAAAAAGGCTGCGCGTTCTTTGTTTGCTTGATCATACTTTTTACGCCTTTGATTACCTTTTACAGTATTTTCAGTTTCGTTTTTAATTTTCCTGTTGTTACAGCGAGTGGTCAGAACAAATCCTTTGCGTTGTTTTTTATTTTTATTTGCGCTCCCGATTACGCCCTTGAAAATATCTGTCTTTGAGAATAATGCTTGATTGGCATCTCTTCTCTTCCGGCAGTTCACACCACCAACGTGTGGAAAGCTCTGTTCTCAACTTCATAGTAACTGACATTTTATTTCGTGTGCGCTCGGTCTGAAAAGATGATTTAGATGGATGATAATGACTGCATCATTTTATCAATCAGTATTTTCGTGCTTGTGCGTACATTAACAGCCATATTGTTGTAATACTAAGAGCTTATGAGAGGCATGATGATGCCCAGTGGACGTACTTTTCGTGTGCAGAAATGAAGCGAGTTCTACGCATGCACACTCACGGTACTGCGTGCAACTGGAAGCTGGAGACAAGCAGCTTCCAATACACGAGTTTCTTCCAGTACAAGATATACATGTAAGAATGTCACTCGTTGTCCGTCTCCATCGTCCACTTCTCGCTCTCCTCTACGTAGTTGCATTTCTCATCGATAGGAATTTCAGTTTTTGTTTTTCAACTGCACCTCCTGCAATGTTTTCTTTTCTTTTACCCTATTCACCCTTTAGCTCTCTTAAGTATGTGATGAATGGACAGAAACTAAAAAGATTATTTAGGTAGAATAAATGAAATATGAACAATGTAAAATGATTGACTAATGTACGAAGAACATCACTGAAAGTTCACAAATCAACCAAGCAAAAATGTACCATCAATTTATGCTACATGTTTTTCTTTCTCCCGTCATCGCTGCTGCATTGAGCAGGCGGTGAAATAGCTTGCCTAAATATTTTCTTTAGCATTACAATGTAAGATCTGAGGACTTGAGTTGCTTATCGTGCCTGTTATCAGGAGTGCTTCACTGGCACAGCTGACGCTATTTAAGTGATGAAGACTCGTCCAGTGTCATCAGTCGTGAGTGTGTGAACATCTTGCTGGTTGCCCGCTTGTGGGTCAGGTTCTGGGAGCATACTGGTGGTAGACAACCACTGCCATTACCTGCCTCCCGAACCTGCTGTACCCTCCTGCTGTACCCTCCTGCTGTACCCTACTGCTGTACCCTCCTGCTGTACCCTCCTGCTGTAACCTCCTGCTGTTCCCTCCTGCTGTACCCTCCTGCTGTGTCCTTTTTCTGTGCCCTTCTGATGTGTTTTTCTGCCGTGCCTTTCTGTCCTGCCTTTTTGCTGTGCAAGTTGCACTGTACAGCAGGCACAGATACTATGTCCTGTGCTCAGGGGTGCGGAGTTAAGTATGATTGATACTACAATATGAAAATTATAGTCTGGTCGAGAAGATGAAATTCATTTTAACGTTGAATATTCTATTCCGTGAAATTGAGTTATAGGCCTAGAAGGAATTTTTATGTTCAAATTTTGCTTATATTTTTCTGAGTACGTACAAAATTTAAACATCGAATGAAGTCATTAAAACAAATTAAATTGGGTTTTTCTTTACTTTTTTGATCCTCTATATTACACCCAGAACTCTAAAATCAGATCAACTGGGTCTATGTCAGCACATTTGTTCCGTTTATTGTACCTAAGTACAATGTTATGTAGACAATACATGATTCTGTTTCTAAATGTCGTTTTAGAGTCTTGTCCAATCTGAATCACAACTTTTGCTCAAATCTACAAAATGACGTGCATGTTAGAATCATTGGAGTAGTATCACGTGGCACATCAACCACAATTTTGATTTCAACGTATAGAAAAATATAATTTTTTACAAAAATCCTGCGTATTGGACCACGAGAGAAAATTTGACTGACGAGCGTAGGAACAGCGCTGCGAGTTTCTGCTATTTTCGGTGTGTGGTCTGGAGCTGGACAAGAGATGGAGATTCGTTGTCTCCATGGAGATGGAGGCCTTGTGAGGTGTTGATGTCCACGCCATGAGGAGCCCTGATTCCCCACAGCTGCTGCAGCTGGGGCTGGTGAGTGTTGGAGGTTCGACCACAGCAACAGCAGGGAGATGAGTGAGCTGGTGCCAGTAGGTGAGTCAGAGCTGGTGACTGATGAACACACACACGTGGACACTCCTCCAACTCTGTCCAGGTGGTAAAAAAGTATGAAAATGTCAAGAGAGAATCGATTAGGGAATAAGTATGGCGGAACAAGGACATTTCGACGCATTTCAATGATAAATCATCGTAAGATTTCCAGAGAGAATATAGTACTTAACGACGGGTAAATAATGAATTCACTTTTATTAATAGAGTTAGGTGATAAACTTGTTCAATTGTTTTTTATTGTTTTAAACTGCACAATGCTTAGCTTATATGAAATATTACATATCAATTTTTTTTTCACAAAGTACAAGATGTTCATTGTGTTGCCATGGTGCTAGACTGCTGGTAATATAGAGCAAGAAATCTTTAAGATAATTATGTCTGAAACTTAATTTAACCTTGCTAAGAAAACTGACTTAATTCGTAAGATGGTGGAGATGTTAATGCAATCATACTTCTAAGTGAAATACAGTTAAAGGATGTTCTAATTTGTTCAGAGATGAAGAAATCTCGTATTACAGCCATACGCAACGCGCAAGGTGAACGGCATGTCTAAGGAAGGAATTATTAAAATTTAATAAAAATTACGTGCTATCCAACTGAAAAATGTAATAAATATTCGTGCTTGTAAAATGGAAGTGAGAAAAATAAATATTTCAATCCAGTTTTAGGAGGATATGAAAAATATTTCCAACGGGGCTGCACGGAAAGTTGCGGCTGCAGGAGTGACTTCCATGGGAATCAGAAGTGAAGTAGTAATCAATAAGTCCGTGGACTTTTCTACGATTCCAATCAATTCGAAAAAAGAGTTATTATTCCACGTGATGAAAAAATTGCAACGAAAATCATTTTCCTCTTTACATGGGATCTCGTTGGAATGGTGACATCTCTGGGAAATTGTGTTATGAACAGTGATTTCAATGGTGCTGTTACAACAAAACACGACCATAGCATAAGATGTTTTGAAAAAAACGGTATTTCAATTTATTTTATTGTTGTGTGCAGGGAAGTACTCCAAAGACAACGAGAAGAGCACTGCACTGACACGATCACTTGACTGAACCATTCGAATAAATTGTGACTATGCCAGTTTGTTCGCATGGCTCAGCCGAATGCTCTTGTACAGCTCATCTGCTGCGGGCAAAATCGCGACTTTCAGTTGGAATTTGAACAGAAGATTCAGCCGAAGGAGCGCGAAACTGTGATACTTTTTATCGTAGTAACATACTTCATAAGTTAATATTGAAATAAGTTTAGCACTTTATAAGGCTTAGCAACACTGTTTAGTAACTGTTTATTCCGTTGATAATATAGCAAATGCCGAAATTAAATCGTTTCATTTGATAAATAAAATGACATACGGCAAATGATACCTAAACAACACACAATCATTCTCCTGCTTCTTATTTCAGAAACTAGCCCCACTGACTGTATGACAGACTGATCTGCTCTGAAGGATGATCTTTAATGTCATTCTGTTTAAAAAAATAGCTAATGTGATTAGTAAAATAATCGAATTGCAATGGCTTCTACGAAGACATGAATATTCTGTTTTAACTTATAGATAAGTAAACGCATAAGTATTATAGTTTTAGAAAAGCTACTTACTATTAAAAATTATCCTAAAACATTCAAAATAGATTCTTATTCAGTTTGCATGATTGAGAAAGAAATTATTTTACGTATGGAGACGCTAACTAGTAGAAGATTTGCAGTCACAGTGTGTGGAAATTAGCTCAGGAAATCTGGCTTAATCTGGACGTCACCTTCTCACGAGTCAATGAAGTATCTCAAGCATAATGAATTGGTTTATACATAAAAATTTGTTCGTCATACTTGGGATGCTTTTTGACCGACACAACGGATGTATTTGTACGACACCAGAGCAAGTTCTTCAGGTGAAGAGAGAAGAAAAGAAAAACATTCTGTTAACTGGCTACTGGCCACATACATATTTCAGGCGTTGAAGATGAACAGAGTTAGTACGGTGTATGCCTCTAAAAAGATTTCTTAATAATTTGTAAAAGAAGTTCCACATTCACCTGTTTCATATATTTTACGTTATAATCTCATTTCTCCGCAGTTTTTTAATTTCTCGCTAGAAAGAAGGTGGTATAAAATAATTCCGAGGTTTTTTTTTATCACAGTTTCCGCAGGCAATGTGCAAACGGTGCAAAATGTTCCGTGTCTTCAATGTGAGAAAAAATCTTTGATGACAGTATCCCATCAGTAGAAATATTGTTTGAAATAATGACTAGGACTTCGTACTTGGACTAATTTTGAGGATACAACATTCAAGATGAAATCGTATGAAATGTAAAAATTTACGCCCTTTTATATAAATGGCCCTACTTCTGTGGTAGCATAAATACCCTTGTTTTATTAAAATATAGCGATTATATATTTTTAATGAATTATTGTTTTAATATCACTATATGTAGATCATATAGTAAAGTAGCAGCTGCAGATCGACACATGAAGCATTTTAAGGAGCATTAAAATTGAGTGAGATGTGAGGGAAGCGCATGAAGGATGTCTTGAAGGAATGGCTGATCAAAAAGGAAATTTTTCAGAGTGATGTTATGGGCGTAAGAATTGGGAACTTAGTTGAAAGTAAGTTACGTATGTTGTATCTAATGTGATCTGTGGAATGCAGAACAACGTAGAAGTCCCAGCCTGAAATGACCAGTCGTTGGCTGAGAATGATGGTAGAGTGAGAGCGAGGGTATCAGTGGGAGATTTTAAAATGAAGGCAGTGTTTAATTAGATAAATAACTCGAGACACTTATTGAGTTCAGGTGGGAGGCGAAGAACGGACAACGATGTCTGATACGTTGCCTAAGTTGAACAAGTGTCTAGTAGCTTGAATGAAGTTCGTGGTGAAACTCCATGTGAGTGGCCGGTGACTTGGTGTTCTTCCTAGATGTCCGTTCAATGTGGTATTATGAAGGATGTTCCCAAAGAAGATTAGCTGATGGTGCATAAAATTTCATGAAGTATTGGTAAAGAAGTTAAATGTGAACATAAAGTTCTAGGTGAAATTGACTGTTACACATTATCCACAAAGTCAATTGAGGGAACATGATATAATAAGATGAATAAGTACAGAACGCCCTATGAGTGAGGGGCGGTATGACTTTGTGAAGAGAAGATTTGTGTTCCGGACGATTTCTGTGAGAGTGATGTCCTAGTACTTATTAATGGAAAGTTAAGCATGTTGAGTCCCAATTGAGTTCATATGGACAGAGTGACGGGCTTGTATGAAAAGAGCTGTAAAGTATTACCGAATA
The DNA here is from genome assembly GCA_006783055.1 of Trinorchestia longiramus. Taxonomy (NCBI): domain Eukaryota; kingdom Metazoa; phylum Arthropoda; class Malacostraca; order Amphipoda; family Talitridae; genus Trinorchestia; species Trinorchestia longiramus. The sequence continues at coordinate 187,776 of VCRD01000206.1, read as the reverse complement.
CTGGGAAATATTTCATGGCCGTATTTACCCTTTAAATCGTATATATATATATATATATATATATATATATATATATATATATATATATATATATATATATAACGGATTCTTTTAAAATATAAATCACAAGAAAAATATAAAATATAAAAAATTGAATTATGAAAAAGAGTAAACATGTGTCACTTTTAATTTACTTCGAAATTGCAAAATATATTGTAACTAGACAGTTCCCGTGGAAATTTCGCAATTTAGATTAAATTAATTTGAAATTATAATGAAGATGAACGCATTAAAGATTTACAACAATTATTGTGCTTGAAATGAATACTTTCTATTAATTTCATTCAGAACTACCTTTCTGCATCTTTACAGATAACATGGCCCAAATAGTACCTGTTGATATTCCTTGGTTTAAAAGTGATATAATTAAAGATCTATGAAATAAAATACATTTTCCAGATTTACCCATGAATATTTTTCATCGATATATACAGAACGTAAATTTTGTATCTTCTACCGATAACATGACCGTGTAAGAAATAAAAGCTAATAACAGAAAAAATTGAGTATTTTATGGTGATCCGACGACACCTTTGGTATCCACAATACAATGCTTGTAATACATACATACCCGTTCTGATTTCAGTTTAATAATTTTTGTTCAGTAATAGATAGGAAGTAATGGGACGGACTCACACAGATACAGAGAGAGAGATGGAGATACATCGTCTATTATACATGTAGATATGCTAAAAGTGTCCTCTGTTAACGTCTAAACAAATATGCGTTCTTATGTAGAAGCTGCCCATCACTTTCTTCAGCATCATCATCGTAGTAAATTATTTGAACGATGTTTTGCTTTAACATCTCTAAAGAATCAGGCAACGCTGTGTATACTTTCTCTTCATTCAAACATCTCTACAAGAAAAAATCAGCAGGATCTTGATTTAAAGATTGACGTTATTTCACGTGAAATTAGACGGGGCAGAAAATTTCTTTTAACATGCTCTTTCATTTTCTTCTTTAGAACCCGTGTCTCTGAATTGAACGGCCAATGCTAATATATTTTTTTTGGTACAACTTCCAGCATTGAAAGATTTTCTGTAATTTCTTCGTCCCATAATAATGGATTGATTTTATTGGAAGAAATCTTCCCAAATTTTTGCTATCTGGTTCGCGTAACCACCATTCATGGTATTGAATTTCACTTGTTATAAGAGAACTGTATAATAACTACTGGTAAGTGTAGATAGCTTTCTAATGAATTTTGAATTTTCTTATATTTATTTGAAATTATTCAAAATACTGTACCTCACAAAGTTTTTTATTCTAAATGTGTGCGTTATTCACGCTCCACATAATTTCCACAATTTTAGCGCTTTAACATTACTACTGAAAATACAGTAAGCTTTAATCTCAAAATATAACTGCAAACAATAACCACGAGCTCCGATGCTGAGGCTGAAAATAATAGACACATGAAGATGTAGGTGCATCAAAATTTCGTGAATTGTGAGGAAAGAAGAAGAAAGAAGCTAACTAGAAAGGTTAATGAGTAACGAGAGCAGTTTTATTTTCAGGGTTTTAATGTAGTTAGCAGTCATAATGCGCCCATCACATGGTAGGGACGACTCAGTTTCTGCTGCCCGTCTTTGTGCTCTCACTTCTGTAATCAAAATGCATGTGTTCGACAACACACACGAGAAATTTGTCTCCGTTACACTCTTTGCACTTTATTTAGATTATTTTTTTAAGTGTGACTTGGGTACGGGAGAGAACCGCCACAAATTGTATACGTGTTTGGGAAACTAATTAAGAAGAAATCTCTGGTGACTCAGAAGCATTCCCAACACGTGGACCGGTTATAGGGACACTGAAAGCCTACAGACATGGGCTGCCCTGAGGCATCACTTGAGTTTAATATTCCAGTGGTGTTGACCGTAAGTGTCGGTGATGCAAAGTTAGTAAGTGGATTCCGTTGAGAAATTCTTGTGACGCACGACTGACACGTCACAATGAACGTTACAAATCACAGAGATGTTTTTACCGTTGTCACTGTCTGACACTAACGCAATATACTGGAGATCAAAGTTAAGTGTTCACGGTACATTTGACCTCAAGTTAAATAAATAGTAATGCTTCCGTAGGAATTTATTAATAGCCGGAAGCTGATGAATTACACGAGTGTTAAAGTAATGCCTGCACAGTAGAGGTTTCATAAAAAAATATGAACACCAGTCATACATAGAACATTCATTTGTTAACACGGTGTTAGGACAACATAAATTCTGTACAAAAATGAATGAATGAATGAATGCATCGACATTCAGGCTTACATTGTTTCGTAAAACACATTTTTCGTGAACATAATAGAATACAATCCCGTACAATACAAACTGCCGTGTCTTCATTTATAAATAAACTGTTTCCCGTTCTCTTTACTATTGAATTACTTAGAGGAAATTAATTCCAAACAAGCCATCACTAAGGAGCTGAAATAAAGTGTTTATCTTCAGCTAGGTGTTGAACTCAATGGAACGGGTATACATGTATTGTGAGCATTGTATTGTGGATACTAGAGGCGAAAACTACTATAAAATGTGTGTTTCTTTCGTTATTAGCCATCTTCTCCACCAATACTGAAACTTTTCCGAAAAGGCTGCGTTCACTCCGAAGTGGAAAAAATGAATTAAAAAATACGTTATTTTTTTATCGTGCAGGTTTACTACTCTTGGGATACAAGTGTTTGAAAGCAGTACGTTGTTCATTGTTAAGACTTCTTCATTGAGATGCTTTAGTTTTATCTACAGTAAATTGACTAGTAAGGATAGAGAGAGGCCTAGTTGAACACCACGAGAAAGCTGTAATTAGCCACACTCATGTTTGAGTGTTGCTCCCATGTATCACAGACTTCCCTTTCTGTTATTTTCCATACACAAACTCTGCTAACTGTAGGAAGCAAAGTGGACAATCTGTCATCTGACATAATATAATATCATATAATATAATATAATATAATATAATATAATATAATATAATATAATATAATATAATATAATATAATATAATATAATATAATATAATATAACATAACATAATATAATATAATATAATATAATATAATATAATATAATATAATATAATATAATATAATATAATATAATATAATATAATATTCTTCTATTCTTCAGGAGTGAGAGTTCTGTAGACATCAGATCGTTTCCGTCGCAACTTAGCGCTAGACTTTGATAAAAGTGGTTGTAAAATTTCAACATTTCAATAAATAGAAGCATTGTGAAGCACCGGTTGTTCACTTTACAGTGTCATGGGTATTTAGTTCTGCAGGTGCTATTTTCTTAATTTTGTAATGATTTGTAGTTGCAATTAGTATTAATCTCGGGCGTACTCGTTAAGTTAATTTTCATTTATTATTCCTATTTGCTGAAGATGTTGCATGGGGTTTCATGCATGCAGTCACTATCACCTGACGTTTGTGATACGTTTAATAAATAGTAAGGCTGTATTTACCATCGACGCACCTTCGATAATCAAGCGCCTTCGATTAGTCCTCTTTGTAAGCTTTATAAGTCATCTGATATGCGTATGAAATAAAAGGAAATATTGATATAGTGAAGCCAGATGATGGTTGAGATATTAAAAGGTTATCAGTAGGCTTCACCAGTTATATGTACATAGCCTAGAACAACAAGAAAAATATGGAATTTTAAAAAGGTTTTCATATTATTTTGACGAATTTCTGAACATTTCATGCATCCTAGCTACCAGTGAGTGCATAAAGAGACGTTCTTATCTCTTTAATGATCTCACGAGTAGGGCTTTAACGAAGGGCAGTCATCTGCATCTTAAAATATACATAGTGTCGTTTTAATTTTTATCATGGAAGGTATTGTCGCTCTATTTTCAAGACTATTTCAACACTAGGGATGAATTGTATTTAGAAGTTTGTGTCGGTTGAAACAGGTATGAGAGCTCATTGTGCTCAAGCTGTGTCCGTGTCTACAGAAAGCGTCACCAGTACACGTGAATGGGAAAGAAAAAAGGTATTGTAAACCCTTTCCCTTAAACCGGCATCTCATTTTCAGAAATCCAGTTCAATCAAGCAGAAGTTTAAATGCTAGCTCAAATGTTAATGGAAAGATGTTTTTGTATCATCGACTTTTACTTGGTTTGGTGACTCTCACGTCAGCACACTTCATTTCACGATGCGCTAACGTTAATCCAATATATGTTCTTATGTTCCCATAGAAATCTTCGACTGGAGTGGAAGACTCGTTCTCCGAGAAAGTTTTCTATAAGAAGTAGAGATGCCGCAGCTGATCGCAGCAGCAGCAGCAGGTACAGGTAAGTTGGCCGTTGCCCGGAGCGCTGGAGTCAGTGTCAATTAAGCTCTGGTTATAGTAGGAGTGTGTCCATGTGCCTTACCTGCTCTGTTTGTGTGATTATGGTTTCGTAATCACTTTGGCCTGTTTTCGAGTGAAGTTTAAGTTATTTATGTGGTAATTTATTCAGCTGATGACCAAAGGAAGCAACAAATGATGCTTCACAAGCAACTGATGGGTGAGTTTTATTCACGCGAACAGGATCCGCCGATGACTTCTATGCTAGAGCTCAGGCGGCCAGGTAAGTTAAAGCAAGGAGGCAGCGGCGGCTGTACGCTTCGTTTGGAAGACGCCCTCATGCAGGTGTACAGTCCTAATTTAGGATAGTCTGAACGTGCATTCACCTTCAATTCCGATTGTAAACTCTGTTGTTGTCACTACTTGTTAGTAGCGTTCTATTGGATGTAACCGATACTTTATGCAGGCTATGTCGCTAGTTTTCAAAGAAGAGGTTGTAGGAGACAAGTTTAGGGTCAATGCATGCCTTCTCATCCTAGTCATACCTGTTGTATCTGTGATACCGGCAGTCTACGTTCATTTGAGACTGAGAAAAACTGCGTCCCGCGAACGTTGGTGACGTCAAGACCTGGCCTTTGTGGTTGAGCTCATCCGTGACTCAACTGTTAAGAATTGTACTTCCCATTCAGGTCCGTGCACAAAATTGTCTAACAAGGTGCTTTTTCTCAATGTAATTGTTGCTATAGATTGTAATGTTTGCATCAAATTTATACGCTAAATATAAACGAACAAAGGTTCTAAAAAATGTAGCCAACGTGAGCTAGATGAGAACTGGTCGTTACAATATTGTATACTTTATTCCACAATTTGCCAATCGGTTTAGTGTATTCGCATATTAAATTGACTTGTGAATGTGTAACTCGGCTTTCTTGTTAATGGAATCTTAATTTATAGACCATTCGTGTGTTTGTAAACACTCTTTCAAAGATTTATTTATCAACAAAAGATAATAAATATCCGTGTCTATGTTGCTCAACTGTATATGCTATAAAAATATTTATATTCAAATAATTATTAGTAATATACGCATAAAACTTTGCAGATTCGGCGCTCTAAGTTGCTGCTTAGAAATAAATATGACGCAACCTTTGTGAACTTGTACTTGATAAGATTATTGATGAAGTAATCCTTGCGTTGTTAAGCCATGTTTTGGACAGGAATTTAGACTACTTGATTACTTGGAACAACACAAACTCGAGCTGCTTGTGTGGCTCTCAGGACTCTACTTGTTACCATCACTTCTGCTGCAGCACATGTAACATGTAGCGAGTGGACCTTGGACAATGAGTGAATATGATGAATGGACCTTGAATAAAAGTGGATGCAAGGAAGATGAATGGACTTCGGTTAAAAGTGGATGGAAGGAAGATGAATGGACTTCGGTTAAAAGTGGATGGAAGGAAGATGAATGGACTTCGGGTAAAAGTGGATGGAAGGAAGGTGAATGAGATCAGTGTGATGAATGGTAGTGACAGTGTGGTTAAGTTTGGATGGATAAATGATGTGGATGAAATGTAGGAAAACTGGATGACCTTGTTGAAGAATTTGAGAAAGGAAGACTGGATTATGTTAATTGTTTTGCATTGTCTCAGAATCTGTCACCCTGCGGTATGTGTGTGTTTTAGAGCGAATTAAAGGCCGTTGTGAAGGCCCTAACTAAAGTTGACCTTTAAATTTTAGTTAAGTTATGTTTTCAGGGTACACTGACGCATGTTATTGCTAGAGTTGAGTGTTGTTCAAAATGGAACCCAGAAAAAAATTTTGTCTTTCATCATGGGATAAATTAATAAATTTTTGCATTTGTTTGAAAATCGCTTGTTTTCGCTATTCATCTTTTGTAGTTTTTGTTTCTGAGAGACATAGATGGCAGTTTGATCGTTTTGCAGAATTGTTGTATATTTAGCTGGATGTGATGGTGCCGTAAATTTAGGCTGAGAAAATGCAAATAACAGATCGTAGCACATCACCAATTCTCACTTAACTGGGACGGGAGTTGCGATTGAGTAACAGTTGCTAGGATGTCTGGTACATTAAGTAACAGTTGCTAGGCTGTCTGGTACATCAAGTAACAGTTGCTAGGCTGTCTGGTACATCAAGTAACAGTTGCTAGGCTGTCTGGTACATCAAGTAACAGTTGCTAGGTTGTCTGGTAGAAAGTAACAAAAGAGACTACCATTTCTGTCCTGAAATAAAACTGAGCTTCAATTTTAGCTACCATTAGTAGGATAGAAAAGTAGTTTCAAGTTATTAAATTTGTTTTTGTTTGAACTGCACCCGAGATAGGAATTTCGATATCACCTGGCCTACATTATACTCGTACGTCAAGATCGCTAGAAAAGTCTGAGTTTTAGGACAAACTATCACACCTGCTACTGTAGGGTCCTTGTGTGCTACACGACACACATGTAGGTAATCAGAACTTTGTAAGACAGAGCTTACATTTATATGTATGTATTTATTCAAAAATAGTTTTTGCGCAGTTGTACAGTGTTGTTACAAATGAAATTCTTATAAACATTGCGCTTTCAGAAAATAGTCCACGTGTTATATTGATTCTAACACCTTGACTGTGACCAAATATGGGCGTGTCGGAATCTAGCAGTCGCAGCGACACAGTACTTCTCTTTTACAAGAGTTTATCATCATAGTTGGTGGTGTGCTCAAAATTTTACTATGATCTTATCGTGGTGCTCCTCATGATGTAGTTTTACATGTAGAGGAAAGTCAAATTTAACCAAGCAGAACCCAACATTGACACTTGGATGTCAATAAATCATACTTTTTGAGACCGACATTTTGTAGCAAGCGTAGGAGAAATTGCAGTAAAGCCTTGCGCCTAACTCCGTGTGGACATTTTTACAAAACTTCCACAGTTAATAGCCATTACAGGTTGTGTAAGGTATCTGAGGACACCGAACGGAAAAAGGAATGTCCTCAGATACATTACGCACCCTGTAATCGTTTATTTTATATCCATACACATGAATTATTTCATGATAAACTGTTTCATTGGCTCTTTGACTTGTATAGCTTCATTGATGTTTGTTGTTACCTGAAAGATATTTTCCAGTTCAGATGTACTGCATTATGGTCTTTCTAAATCCTTGCTACAAACTGCTTTAGTTTTGTCAATGTTGCGGAAAAAATTTCAACGATTCGTTCAACAGTTTTTATTTTCATGTTTAAGAGGCCATTTTTCCATAACGACTTCAACTCTGCTCAGAGTACATTTAAATGACTCGTGACCTCCAGAAATTTTTTCACGACTTGGGGGAGGGGACAAGGAGTCTTGACCCCTCAGTCTGAGAACCATTGTCTCCACTAACACAGTTTCCGGTACAGTTCTTATCAGAACCCTTTAGTATCTGAAGAGAGCAATCACCACTTCAGATTGGTCGCCTCTTGCCCAATCAGTCCTAATGGTGCCTATTCAAGTCACTTTAACTTGAGTTTGACCAGTCTGTGAGTAGCTCTTTCTGTCGTATTAAATTCTATAATAATGGATTTTGTCAGCTCTTCAACAGTGATCCAAGTTAGGTCAAGACTTGTGCAGACTTTCTATAAACTTTATGATGAGATAAACCACATCGCTCACACGTCAACTTCCACATGATGGTAAAACTTGCTTGGTCCGATTTAGGGAGCAAAAGGCCAAAACTCTAAAGCCTTTCCAAAGAACTTTCTTTAAAAAATTCCTTTTATTTTCTCCTGTCTTCGATCCAGAATATTGAAATTTAGTCCGTATAGTGAAAAACCGTTTATTTTTGCTTAATATTATCCTTTGTTCCGATATGGCTTCATCCGCCAGAATCGGCTAAATACAGAGATGTTCGATTTATAAATGCCTGAGCCTGACTTTAGGAATTCATGAACTACACTCCCCCCTCCATTGCGTCGGGAATAGGGGACGCGTCTATACTCAAGCTTGTCTGAATAATTAATGCGCTCATACTTTGCAAACACCCTGCAAGTGTACGGGGACGCCCAAACAGAATAGTACTGGTATTACTAATGACTAACTTGTAGTGCTAGCAGCCAGCAATGTCAAACCGACAGATATACAGGGTGCGGCAACATAACTTTCTTTTTTCAAAGAAAGTTCTTTTCAAAAACTGGAAGTTATGCTGCCGTACCCTGTACTAAGCGTCTACTACATAGCCATTTAGATCATACAAGTTCAATATTTGTTATCAAAGCAGCAGATACCGGATTCTAAGGCGTTCCCTAAGGAATTATGGCGTCATGACCAAGTTTCGGTCACATGTTGTTGGCTCGAACTCTTCACAATAACTCCCCTCGTAATCCTTCGACTTCAAGACAGTTTCTTTTCAGAGTGAGCCCTGAGTAAAATATGACCGTGAATATTGCCAGAGGGAGGCCAGTTTGTGTGGGATTACTTTGAATACGCCGGCCATTTCGGGGATTTTAAAGGACAACAATGGGCACTAGATTTTGCTCTTCCTGACAAGTGGTAGTTGTCATGTTTTTGGAATTACGTGTGTGTAACGTACTCTTCCATACTGGTATTGAATGTTATCACGATCTCTGAGTATTTCTAATACTATTGTTAATTAAGCTTAGTTATGACATTTACCGATGGAAATATAAAGTGCTTCGATACATTGAAGATATTGGCTACATGCGATATTAAATACATGAATGTAAAAACTATCGAAGGTAAAAATTTTGTGTCCGTGTTGATATAGTGTCTACACTTCTTCAGTTACTTGATGAATGCGTTCACGATTTTTCTGTTTAATTTATTCATTATGAAATTGAGGCTCATCAGTTGATACTTTGCAAGTCTGTGCTGAATGCTCGCTGATGGACAGTTGCATGGCTGATAATCTGCAGCTGTATTGAGCAGCTGTATCGAGCAGCTGTATCGAGCAGCTGTATTGAGCAGCTGTATTGAGCAACTGTATTGAGCAGCTGTATTGAGCAGCTGTATTGAGCAGCTGTATTGAGCGTCAGCGCAGCTGCTTGCTGAACGCCTCTGTGTTGTGTGTTTACGTCCGTGGCTGAAATTTTTTTCACGGTGGTTACGCCTTGTGTACCAAATTATTTTGCGTCATAAGATATTTACGGTATTAATAATAGCTGCTTTTTTAACTGCAATGTGCATTTGAACTATTTTTGTCTAGCTAATAACCACTTGACGTCCTGATAAGAATCACTAATCAAGATTTATCACTGATATCATTCTCTTGGAATTGGTCGTTCAGATTTGAACGACGTAGCAGGAGTTCGTTATGTCGCGAGCTGCCCACGTGAAGTAACTCATGTAACCAAGGCAGAAAAATTAATGTAATCTAATATAATTCCATGTTTTAAAAGTTTCATCTCTTGATGATGAGCAATTTTATACATAGCTGAATAAAGAACAGTTTTTCGTGAGTAGTTTTGTTCTGTTTGAATATGAGATATTGACGATGAACAGAAACTAGCTCAGACTTGCGTGTTCACACAATTTCACCATTAAAAGAGCCAAGTCATTAAACCGTAGTCTGAACAAGTCTTCGTACTGAATAACACTAGGACTGCCTGTGGGACGCTGCAAGCATTCAGCGTGTGTACAGAGCTCAGTCGCACTCTTGTTGACCTTTGAACGGGAAGCACGGCGGTCGACCTCGGCGTGGGTCTTGACTTTATCTGAGGGCAAAGGGGATTCAAATTTGACTTCCCACTTTCTTGTATATCCTTCACATTAAAGTTCTTGTTTGATGGCACACAATTCACCACAAATCTTTCTTGGCTCTTCTTCTTTGTGTTCTCATTTTGGGTCACTAACTGACGTTTTTTGTAGTTCACCTTCAATTATTGGAATGTCTGGTTGTGCACATTAGTTTTTGTGGCAAAATTAGTTTATATAGTTTTGTTATCATTCAAATTAGTCAAGTTCATTTAGAGTTGAGCTTTTTTATTATTAGTCAATCTATTAAATTTTTTACGAGTGTTAATATTATATCATGGAGTTATTTATTTCATTCTCTTCCTGGTTGCATACGCTGCTCACGGCCACTGATGAAGCACCTTTACCTTTGAACTGACGATGAGACCAAATTCTGGACCATTATTATTCTGAAACAGGAACAACGTACGCAACCTGCATGTACTGTGTGTTGCCGTAGTGCTTCAGATAAAACAATGCGTGTATAGCAACCAGCAATGCAGGCATCTATTCGTAATTACACCTATTTCATCTTGATAAACAAAAT